>NHQK01000093.1:0-235107 GCA_016864655.1 Phytophthora cactorum
GCTAAGGTCACAAAGACACAGCGCGAGGCGCCAGTAGGCCCAGACGTGGCCAAAACGACAAGCACGCATAAATCGATAAGATCGACAGCTGTGAGACTTGAACTCACGCGGGTTACCCCAATAGATTTCGAGTCTATCGCCTTAACCGCTCGGCCAAGCTGTCCTAGCATCCACGTCAACACTCACACACACACACACAC
This sequence comes from Phytophthora cactorum, assembly GCA_016864655.1. Lineage (NCBI taxonomy): Eukaryota > Oomycota > Peronosporomycetes > Peronosporales > Peronosporaceae > Phytophthora > Phytophthora cactorum. The sequence continues at coordinate 201 of NHQK01000093.1, forward strand.
ACACTCACACACACAAACTGGCATCAAACATTCCACACCAACCATGCCTCGAACGCACGCTGCTTACACTCGGCCGACACCGCACAAGTCGTGGCCACCCGCAACATCACTTCCCGTCTACATACACGCCGTGCGGACGCCACCGCAGACCGTCAACTGCATTCGTCACTGTGTCGTCACCACGGTCTTCTTACTGAAAGCGACGCGCCAACACGATCGGCCTCGCGTGCTAAGGTCACAAAGACACAGCGCGAGGCGCCAGTAGGCCCAGACGTGGCCAAAACGACAAGCACGCATAAATCGATAAGATCGACAGCTGTGAGACTTGAACTCACGCGGGTTACCCCAATAGATTTCGAGTCTATCGCCTTAACCGCTCGGCCAAGCTGTCCTAGCATCCACGTCAACACACACACAACACACCACACACACACACACACACACACACACACTCACACACACACTCACACACACACACACCACACACACACACACACACACACACACACACACACACACTCACACACACAAACTGGCATCAAACATTCCACACCAACCATGCCTCGAACGCACGCTGCTTACACTCGGCCGACACCGCACAAGTCGTGGCCACCCGCAACATCACTTCCCGTCTACATACACGCCGTGCGGACGCCACCGCAGACCGTCAACTGCATTCGTCACTGTGTCGTCACCACGGTCTTCTTACTGAAAGCGACGCGCCAACACGATCGGCCTCGCGTGCTAAGGTCACAAAGACACAGCGCGAGGCGCCAGTAGGCCCAGACGTGGCCAAAACGACAAGCACGCATAAATCGATAAGATCGACAGCTGTGAGACTTGAACTCACGCGGGTTACCCCAATAGATTTCGAGTCTATCGCCTTAACCGCTCGGCCAAGCTGTCCTAGCATCCACGTCAACACTCACACACACACACACACACACACACACACACACTCACACACACAAACTGGCATCAAACATTCCACACCAACCATGCCTCGAACGCACGCTGCTTACACTCGGCCGACACCGCACAAGTCGTGGCCACCCGCAACATCACTTCCCGTCTACATACACGCCGTGCGGACGCCACCGCAGACCGTCAACTGCATTCGTCACTGTGTCGTCACCACGGTCTTCTTACTGAAAGCGACGCGCCAACACGATCGGCCTCGCGTGCTAAGGTCACAAAGACACAGCGCGAGGCGCCAGTAGGCCCAGACGTGGCCAAAACGACAAGCACGCATAAATCGATAAGATCGACAGCTGTGAGACTTGAACTCACGCGGGTTACCCCAATAGATTTCGAGTCTATCGCCTTAACCGCTCGGCCAAGCTGTCCTAGCATCCACGTCAACACTCACACACACACCACACACACACACACACACACACACACACACACACACTCACACACACAAACTGGCATCAAACATTCCACACCAACCATGCCTCGAACGCACGCTGCTTACACTCGGCCGACACCGCACAAGTCGTGGCCACCCGCAACATCACTTCCCGTCTACATACACGCCGTGCGGACGCCACCGCAGACCGTCAACTGCATTCGTCACTGTGTCGTCACCACGGTCTTCTTACTGAAAGCGACGCGCCAACACGATCGGCCTCGCGTGCTAAGGTCACAAAGACACAGCGCGAGGCGCCAGTAGGCCCAGACGTGGCCAAAACGACAAGCACGCATAAATCGATAAGATCGACAGCTGTGAGACTTGAACTCACGCGGGTTACCCCAATAGATTTCGAGTCTATCGCCTTAACCGCTCGGCCAAGCTGTCCTAGCATCCACGTCAACACACACACACACACACACACACACACACACACACACACACACACACACACACACACACACACACACTCACACAAACTGGCATCAAACATTCCACACCAACCATGCCTCGAACGCACGCTGCTTACACTCGGCCGACACCGCACAAGTCGTGGCCACCCGCAACATCACTTCCCGTCTACATACACGCCGTGCGGACGCCACCGCAGACCGTCAACTGCATTCGTCACTGTGTCGTCACCACGGTCTTCTTACTGAAAGCGACGCGCCAACACGATCGGCCTCGCGTGCTAAGGTCACAAAGACACAGCGCGAGGCGCCAGTAGGCCCAGACGTGGCCAAAACGACAAGCACGCATAAATCGATAAGATCGACAGCTGTGAGACTTGAACTCACGCGGGTTACCCCAATAGATTTCGAGTCTATCGCCTTAACCGCTCGGCCAAGCTGTCCTAGCATCCACGTCAACACACACACACACACACACACTCACACTCACACACACACACACACACACACACACACACACACACACACACACTCACACACACAAACTGGCATCAAACATTCCACACCAACCATGCCTCGAACGCACGCTGCTTACACTCGGCCGACACCGCACAAGTCGTGGCCACCCGCAACATCACTTCCCGTCTACATACACGCCGTGCGGACGCCACCGCAGACCGTCAACTGCATTCGTCACTGTGTCGTCACCACGGTCTTCTTACTGAAAGCGACGCGCCAACACGATCGGCCTCGCGTGCTAAGGTCACAAAGACACAGCGCGAGGCGCCAGTAGGCCCAGACGTGGCCAAAACGACAAGCACGCATAAATCGATAAGATCGACAGCTGTGAGACTTGAACTCACGCGGGTTACCCCAATAGATTTCGAGTCTATCGCCTTAACCGCTCGGCCAAGCTGTCCTAGCATCCACGTCAACACACACACACACACACACACTCACACACACACACACACACACACAACTCACACAAACTGGCATCAAACATTCCACACCAACCATGCCTCGAACGCACGCTGCTTACACTCGGCCGACACCGCACAAGTCGTGGCCACCCGCAACATCACTTCCCGTCTACATACACGCCGTGCGGATGCCACCGCAGACCGTCAACTGCATTCGTCACTGTGTCGTCACCACGGTCTTCTTGTCTAACGGTCACAAAGACACAGCGCGAGGCGCCAGTAGGCCCAGACGTGGCCAAAACGACAAGCACGCATAAATCGATAAGATCGACAGCTGTGAGACTTGAACTCACGCGGGTTACCCCAATAGATTTCGAGTCTATCGCCTTAACCGCTCGGCCAAGCTGTCCTAGCATCCACGTCAACACTCACACACACACACACCTCACACACACACACACACACACTCACACACACACACACACACACTCACACAAACTGGCATCAAACATTCCACACCAACCATGCCTCGAACGCACGCTGCTTACACTCGGCCGACACCGCACAAGTCGTGGCCACCCGCAACATCACTTCCCGTCTACATACACGCCGTGCGGACGCCACCGCAGACCGTCAACTGCATTCGTCACTGTGTCGTCACCACGGTCTTCTTACTGAAAGCGACGCGCCAACACGATCGGCCTCGCGTGCTAAGGTCACAAAGACACAGCGCGAGGCGCCAGTAGGCCCAGACGTGGCCAAAACGACAAGCACGCATAAATCGATAAGATCGACAGCTGTGAGACTTGAACTCACGCGGGTTACCCCAATAGATTTCGAGTCTATCGCCTTAACCGCTCGGCCAAGCTGTCTTAGCATCCACGTCAACACACACACACACACACACTCACACACACACACACTCACACACACACACACACACACACACACACACACACACTCACACAAACTGGCATCAAACATTCCACACCAACCATGCCTCGAACGCACGCTGCTTACACTCGGCCGACACCGCACAAGTCGTGGCCACCCGCAACATCACTTCCCGTCTACATACACGCCGTGCGGACGCCACCGCAGACCGTCAACTGCATTCGTCACTGTGTCGTCACCACGGTCTTCTTACTGAAAGCGACGCGCCAACACGATCGGCCTCGCGTGCTAAGGTCACAAAGACACAGCGCGAGGCGCCAGTAGGCCCAGACGTGGCCAAAACGACAAGCACGCATAAATCGATAAGATCGACAGCTGTGAGACTTGAACTCACGCGGGTTACCCCAATAGATTTCGAGTCTATCGCCTTAACCGCTCGGCCAAGCTGTCCTAGCATCCACGTCAACACTCACACACACACACATACATACACACACACACTCACACACACAAACTGGCATCAAACATTCCACACCAACCATGCCTCGAACGCACGCTGCTTACACTCGGCCGACACCGCACAAGTCGTGGCCACCCGCAACATCACTTCCCGTCTACATACACGCCGTGCGGACGCCACCGCAGACCGTCAACTGCATTCGTCACTGTGTCGTCACCACGGTCTTCTTACTGAAAGCGACGCGCCAACACGATCGGCCTCGCGTGCTAAGGTCACAAAGACACAGCGCGAGGCGCCAGTAGGCCCAGACGTGGCCAAAACGACAAGCACGCATAAATCGATAAGATCGACAGCTGTGAGACTTGAACTCACGCGGGTTACCCCAATAGATTTCGAGTCTATCGCCTTAACCGCTCGGCCAAGCTGTCCTAGCATCCACGTCAACACTCACACACACACACATACATACACACACTCACACACACAAACTGGCATCAAACATTCCACACCAACCATGCCTCGAACGCACGCTGCTTACACTCGGCCGACACCGCACAAGTCGTGGCCACCCGCAACATCACTTCCCGTCTACATACACGCCGTGCGGACGCCACCGCAGACCGTCAACTGCATTCGTCACTGTGTCGTCACCACGGTCTTCTTACTGAAAGCGACGCGCCAACACGATCGGCCTCGCGTGCTAAGGTCACAAAGACACAGCGCGAGGCGCCAGTAGGCCCAGACGTGGCCAAAACGACAAGCACGCATAAATCGATAAGATCGACAGCTGTGAGACTTGAACTCACGCGGGTTACCCCAATAGATTTCGAGTCTATCGCCTTAACCGCTCGGCCAAGCTGTCCTAGCATCCACGTCAACACTCACACACACACACATACATACACACACTCACACACACAAACTGGCATCAAACATTCCACACCAACCATGCCTCGAACGCACGCTGCTTACACTCGGCCGACACCGCACAAGTCGTGGCCACCCGCAACATCACTTCCCGTCTACATACACGCCGTGCGGACGCCACCGCAGACCGTCAACTGCATTCGTCACTGTGTCGTCACCACGGTCTTCTTACTGAAAGCGACGCGCCAACACGATCGGCCTCGCGTGCTAAGGTCACAAAGACACAGCGCGAGGCGCCAGTAGGCCCAGACGTGGCCAAAACGACAAGCACGCATAAATCGATAAGATCGACAGCTGTGAGACTTGAACTCACGCGGGTTACCCCAATAGATTTCGAGTCTATCGCCTTAACCGCTCGGCCAAGCTGTCCTAGCATCCACGTCAACACTCACACACACACACATACATACACACACTCACACACACAAACTGGCATCAAACATTCCACACCAACCATGCCTCGAACGCACGCTGCTTACACTCGGCCGACACCGCACAAGTCGTGGCCACCCGCAACATCACTTCCCGTCTACATACACGCCGTGCGGACGCCACCGCAGACCGTCAACTGCATTCGTCACTGTGTCGTCACCACGGTCTTCTTACTGAAAGCGACGCGCCAACACGATCGGCCTCGCGTGCTAAGGTCACAAAGACACAGCGCGAGGCGCCAGTAGGCCCAGACGTGGCCAAAACGACAAGCACGCATAAATCGATAAGATCGACAGCTGTGAGACTTGAACTCACGCGGGTTACCCCAATAGATTTCGAGTCTATCGCCTTAACCGCTCGGCCAAGCTGTCCTAGCATCCTCGAGAAGAAGGAATAGATCCTGTACGTCAGCAGATAGTCTGTGTGACGATAACGGTCGATCTGATTGGGCGTGGAACGGGTTAGATATCTGAGCGTTTTATCGCTGGGAGAGTGAAGATGCTCTAGGACCGTCGTGCTCGCACGAAGCTCGGGTTTCATCTCGAAGTGGCATTTCGGGGGAGACACTCATGATTTTTAATCCCGACGCCAGACACACGGCACAGTTGGCATTCACCCGTCGACCTAACGAATAACGTGGATCGTAGTCGGGACGCCGAGCCAAATTGTCGGCGAGAATATTATTCTTGCCGGGCTTGTAGTGGACCACGAAGTTGTACTCGGATAAGAACGATGACCAGCGGGTCATACACTGGGAGAGATGGGGGCTATTTATCGCTGTTCGCAGCGACGCATAATCGGTATACACCGCGAAGGTCTGTTCACTTAGTAAGTGCGCTCTGAACCCAATCAGAGCGTGGCGCATCGCGAAAAGTTCCTTGCACTCAGCCGCCTTCATGTGCAAGACTGATAGCTCACGACACGCCCACGATTGTTTGTCCACGCTTCATTGTCCAACTGCATCAACGCACAGCCGATGGTGAAGTCGCTCGGGTCGCAGACGACGTGAAAGGGCTTCGAGTCACCTGGGAGCGAGAGGTTTGACTCCTCTGCCGAGCTCTACTTTACCGAGTCAAAGGAGGACTGAGGCGCGGAAGTCCACGGCCATGCAGTGTCTTCCTTCAACAGCGATGAAAGTGGCTGGAACAGTCTGGCGTAATTCTTCGTGTAATGGGCCAACTCTGTGCCATTCTGGGCTTCGTACGCCCTCAACATTTCCGGAAAGTCCTCCATCAGGACCTTCCGCGGTTCCCATGTATCTCAGTCGGGAAGCAATCCTCTCCGATGAATACGAAGACGAGCCTGATCTTGGTTTGTCTCCGGGGGATCATAATCCACGATTCGCTTCACTATCCAGCGAGTCAAGCCACACGCGTCACGCAGTGGCGGCGGCGGAAAGATACCCTCCGTACGGTCAACCCCAGGTTGTCCGTGACTCTCACGCTCTGCGCGACCGTGTAGCCGCCCTGGAACAGTTCCAGAGCGCGAAGTTTGCCCAGCTACAGCACAAGCTGCGCTACCAGAAGGCACAGATCGCGGCGGCCACTCTGACCGCTACTAACATCCAAGTGGAAATTGGGACTGAAATGTTGAGGATCCACCACCGCGTCACCGCGCTCGAGAAGCCGGCTTCCGCCGCTTCGTCGTTCTCTGCGAGCCGTAAATACTAGATGGCTCGTGTTGCGTGTACGGCTTCAGCCTCCCGACCTAAAATGTCGGATGGAGCCTCACGCTAGACGGTATGTCCAACATGTAAAACGTTGCCAGGTTAACAGAACTAAAACCTTCTTTAATTCATTTCTGTTTCCTCTGCCAACATTGTCAGCGTTCAGCTTCTGTCTATCCACAGAGGCTGCCATCACGTCCTGAACAAACCGTATGACGGCTTGTCGGCGCTGGACAAAGTCCGTTGCTTGCGTACTGAATGGTTGCTCAGCACGGCGTACGTTTCTGCAGCAGGCCCAACCTGCGCGCTGTCTCTCCCCTGCACAGGCGTGGTGTCCTTGTACACCGTCTCGTTCCTGGAACGAGATGCAGCTTGACTTCGGGTCGTCACTGCTGATACTGTGTCGGTATCAGCGCTCTTCTGCGGTTGTTCGGAGCAACCGAAGCCCCCCCCCACCACTTAAGGAGGGAGCCGCCGCTCCGAGCATACTCGGAAGCTGGTGTGGATGCCGCGTAGAACGGTGTATGCCCAGTCGATGCATGCACCGAGCTGTTGATGGCAAACTCTACCGTCTCTCCATTGCTGGAACGAGTGTACGTAGCTCTTCAACTAGCCGCAGATCACACGATTCACGCGCTCGGTCTGGCCATCCGGCGGTGGATAATCCGCAGTCGACATCGACAATTGTGTGGCAAGAATTGTTTACACTTGAAGTGTAAAGATTCCTAGCTATAACCGCGCTGTGAAGCGTGGATCACGGTCCGACACAGTGTCGAGCGGCATCCCATGGTGTTTGAAAACCTGCCAACAAAGAGCCACGATGTCAACACGGCTGTCACCTCAGCCGGTACTGCAGCAACATGCATCGTCCTGCTGAATCGGCCAACAAAGCCCACGGCACCAGCCCCCGCTTGCTGTCAGGCGGAAGACCAAAGACAAAGTCCATAGAGGTGGGCTGCCAACACTCACACGGTGTTGGAAGTGATTGTAGCGGAGCCTGCGAGAACGCAGCAGGCTTCACGCGTTGACACACGTACGTACATGCCCATCCACTTGTACTGGTGATTCCAGTAGAAGTTCCGCGTATGTCTTCCCACGACCAGGATGTTGTGTTGGTGCGTCGAGCAACTTTTGTTCGACAGAAAAGTCTATCGAAGCTAAACATTGAGGAGGTAGATACACCTCGAAGTGTGTTGGAAGTGTGGTTGACAACAGGTGCCACCGTAAGAACTGAGGAGCGCGCCATACGTGTGCGCTTCTCGTATAAACATCGGGTGTTTGTGGAGGTCCTTATCGTCTTGGACTTAAACGATAAGTTTGACTTCGTGTTGGGCATGCCGTGGCTTGCACGGCATGATCCAGTGATCAATTGGAAGAACCGTACACTTGTACGCTTCGGTCGCAAAGCGTCAGAGAGCGATGGACCTGTCGGTGCAGTGCGTGCACCACAAGTGCAACCGATCATTCCGTTGAGACGGCACCAAACACTGCTGTCTCCGGTGCCACGCACAAGTCGCAACGACTGAGAGAGTCGTTGAATGTGAGTCGAATCAAATCTGATTGGATCTGATTTGGGACGAGTCTCCGCCTCAAGCCGTGGAGACGACGATGGCGCGTCAGCTCCGGGAGTTGATCCATCGGATTCGGAAGGTTTTTCGGCCACAGACTGTGTCTGTGACGATGGTGCTTCAGCTCCGGGAAAAGATGTATCAGATATGCAAGGGACCCCAGCTACAAGCAGTAGCTGTGACGTCGGCGTGTCTGCTCCGAGAGTTGACACGGCTGTGATTGGTTCAAAAATCACGGAAGGCTCCGCCGCAGGGCGTCGAGGTGACAAAGGCGTACCGACTCCGGGAGTCGACAGAACTCCGCCAAAAGGCGTCGAGGTGTCAACAGCGCATCAACTCCGGGAGTTGATGACGCGACAAGCAGTGTTGGCGGTTGCTAACGTCCAACACCGGAAAAGCTTGCGTGCTCGGGTGCAGCCGGGCTGCACAACGAAGCAAAATACGTTCAAGCCGGGCTTGATTATGCGCGTTTGCGGAAAGAATCCGCCGACGGTTACGAAATTAACGGAAACCCGTCCGAGGCCGAGCCTGGACGAGGAACAAGTGGAGCCGGGCTCCACAAGAAAAAAGACGGCGCAAGCGACGCAAAGCTCCGCAAGTCTCGGTCCGGGACCGAGACGCTACAAGAGATATCTACGGGGAAGACATCGGACACGACGTCGAGTGTTGAGACATTGAGCGCCTTGACACGGACCCGTACTGGTCTCCAGTACCGGTCAACGCAATTGGAGAATCCTCCGACGAGTGCGTCGGAGTTGATGTCGCTTCCAGTCATGAGCTGGATGCGCTTCGCAAAGGACCTGTACGATGGACGCATCGAACAGATATGTATCCTTTCGGATCTCGAAAGGATGAAGAGCGAAGCGGAGAAGTTGAAGTAACTCCACGCTACGAGTACCACTGAGAGTGAGGACACTCTTAGTGCGAAGACGACGAAGAAGCGCTTCGACGAGCTGAGCTGGGATTCGCTGAAGGCGAATCCCTTCTATGATGTTTTTGTGATGAACGAGGAAAATCAGGAAGTTTACGAAAAGGGAATGCTGCTGAGATGGCTACAGCTAGTGTCATCAAAGACCGAGGCTACACTAACTGGCTATCAAGTTGGGTACAGTGCTGCCTGTTGTAGCAACGACACTTCCCCGCAACTTGGTAGTTGTTGGATGCAGAAAGAGATCTATGCCAGATCGTAGCTCGACGAATCGTTTCTTGCCTTAAGCCTTTGTCAGTCCGTCAGCTAGCATTGTCGTCGTGGGGCAGTATTCCAGTTTTATGAGACCATTGACGTGGGCATCGTTGATTGAGTGAAACATGACGTCGACAGTCTTCTGGGCTTCCGAAGACTTGCCATTGATAATCCGGTGTATCGTTGATTTGCTGTCGATTAAGACAGCGATTTTCGTGTCCTTACGCACGTTTGTGATTGCTTCCACAAATAGCTTGATCCAAGAGATTTCTTCGACACCCATTGCACACGTAATGAACTCTGCAGTGGTTGAAGATTTGGCCACGACAGTTTGTCGTTTGCAACTCCAGTAGACAGCACAGCGATGGACAAGCGCCAATGCACCCGACATTTGAGCGTCTGTCGATAACATTGTTTGCCCAGAAAGCATCTGTGTAGACTTGTATCGGAGATGATTGGTTGGTTCGGCGGTAGACCAGAGCCATTGACTTCGTAGACCACACGTAGCGCAAAATACGCTTGACAGCATGCCAATGGCCTACGGTCGGCTTCGCGGCATGAACAGCGACTTGATTTACGGTGAAGGCGATGTCAGGTCCGGTTATTCTGCTCAGGTAGAGAAGAGCTCTCACTGCTTGTTTGTATGGGACCCACGTAGCAAGTTCTTCACTGTCCGTCCCCGGATATAGGCTCACACCTCGATCCATTGGCGTTTCTGCTGGTTGACACTTGTCCATTGCAAATCGTTCACATATCTCCGTCGCGTACTGCTCTTGGTCAATCGTCATTGTCCCCATATTGAAGTCCTGAGTCACATGCATCCCGAGGAACCACGATAAGTCACCCAGGTCTTTGATTCCGTACGTGTCGTGAAGGGCATCTATCAACTTCTGCATGCCGCTCGGAAGTCGGTGTCCGATCAGAATATCGTCGACACAAACGAGTACAATTAGCATCTTGGTTGGGTGCTTGTACACGCACGGGCCTTCCTTGGTTGTTCTGAGTCCCCTTGGCTGCAAAAACTTGTCCAGCTTACAATATCATTCATGCCCAGCCTGCATTAGTCCGTAGAGGGCCTTGCTCAGCAGCCAGTCTTGGCCAGGTTGTCCCTCCGTAAAGCCTTTCGGTTGTTTCCCGTATATCACTTCCCGGAGGTTAGCTTTGACGAAGGCTGTAGGCACGTCACCTTGGCTAATCAAGAGATCTAGGTGGTTGCACTCCGCAAGGAAGACTTGAATCGATACACGGCGTGCAACTGGTGCATACGTATCAACGTAGTCGATCTTGTAAATTTCTTGAAATCCTAGCGCGCAGATCCGGGCCTTTAATCGTTCGGCTAAGCCATCTGCATGGAGCTTGACACGAAAATTCGTGGTCGTTCCGATAACATGGGCACCGGGAGGGGGCGTCACTACTGTGAAGGTCTCATTTGCTCTGAGAACCTCGATCTCGATCTTTATTGCTTTTTCCCATTCCGACCACTGAAGAGGGCGCTTGGCTTCCTCCAATGTCAGCGGATCCTTTATTATCTCACCATGATCAGGAAAGCGACTCCAATGTTTCGGCTCGATATCCGCTCTGATCGTCGAGGTCGGGTGAATTCAGTTGTGCGATTAGCTGCTTCAACGGTTCTGACAGGAACATCGTCAGAATTCCTTCCCCGTATTGGGCCACTTGTAGATGAGTTTATCGCCATGGGAATCTTTGGGTTACCTGCGTGGTTTGGCTTGGGTAACTTCGAAGGAGATCCAAGAAATTTCTCACCACAACTGTGTACCAGGCGAGCACCACCTTCAGTTTCTCCACAGTTTATTAAATGGAGCCTTGACGAATTCACCTCCATTGTCGGTTCGGAGAATTCAGATTCTCCTTGAGTCCCCACGGTTGGTAACTACTGCCAGAAATTGTTGGAAACACTCCGTAGCTTCTCCTTTCTTCTTGATAAAGTAAACGTGAGTGTATCCCAGCCACTTCAGTATGAACATGTAGCGATTTCTATGAACACTGCGCTGGTATTTCCCGGCGAGGTCAGCGTGTCAGACAAAATCCTTTCAGCTTGAGTACGATGGATTTTTCTTGGTGCACCACGACTTGTAATCTTCCCAAGGGTGCTCGCTTCACACGTGGGCATGGGTAGGCGGCGCGAGCCTACAATATGGAGACCATTTGCTTGTCTGCTCTTCTCAAGGTCAACAATGGATTGATAGTGCAGGTGTCCCAGACGATGGCGCCAGTCTTCTAGGCTGTTTGGGACAACAATGTCACGCGTTTCAGAGACCACTGATGTAACGACTGCAGCAGCACATCCACGTTCGCCATTTATAGGGTAATAAAGAACCCGTCGGATGAGCATACACTCCACTTGTTAGTTGCCCTCGTAAGATGTTGGTACCATACACAACGCATTCTGACGCCCCAAAATCGCACTTGTATCCTGCTTGGGTGAGCTGAGAAACCCAGAGTAGGGTCTTTGCAAGACCTGGGATGTAGACAACCCCGTGGATCCTCCCCCCAGTAGCACTTGGAACTAATAGTGAACCACAAGAATCGTCAATAACAGCTCGACCGTCAGGTAAATCAACTTCGTGGGGTTCGCACGGTGTGATGTTTACCAATAAGTTCGAATTTGCTGTCATGTGATAAGAGGTTCCAGAGTCGATGAAGAACGAAGAAGGACCAGAACCTGGATCAAACGGAAACGTCTCGGTGTTCGTCGGCACCCCGTCACACCATTCGTCTCGGCGGTCTTGTTCATTGGCATGGGGCTTCCCAGCCGCTGTCTTGTGGCCTTGTACAGCGACATGGCGGTCATGATAGTTGGTTGTGTGTCCTTTTTCGCTGCAGACTTTGCAGACAACATCCGAGAAATCCCACCTGTTCCGTTGTGTGCTACCCGTGACTGTTAGCGCCTCTTCGCGCCGCGGATTCTTTTCACTCGTCGTCTACTCGTCGTACTCGTTATGGTGGCGCTTGGTTGCGTTCAGTCTGCCGTCGCTCTTGGCTAGACGAGCAAGGCGTTCAACTGGACTGTCTAGTTCGGCTGTTGCGATAGTAGCCACGCCAGTAAGTTGAGAAGCGAGGACACTTTCTCTGACCACTTACGCTTCGTCAGTGTCTTGGCGAGGAAAATCTGCACTTTGAGTAGCTCTAACCAGTTACAAGCACCAGGATCAAGGTAACCGTTCCGAGTGGATCCGTCAAATGCCTCGATTGTGATCAGTTTGAGATCAATCTTTTGTCGATTTGCATCCACTACAATGGCCCCGTTGTCAGCTCTCTGGGTCACACCTCCAGCTTGTCGGTCTTGGTTGAGTTCAGGTTCGTTCTCCACTTCACCCCGTCCTGCACCAGACCCGCTTCTTGAGAACATGATTTGGTTGAGGGAATTTGTCAGCGCAGAGGCTTGCGGCTGTTAACCTGTGATGAATGAGGAAAATCAGGAAGTGACATTGACGTTTAGGAAAAGGGAATTCTGCTGAGATGGCTACAGTTAGTGCCAACAAAGGCCGAGGCTACACTAACTGGCTACCAAGCTGGGTACAGTGCTGCCTGTTGCAGCAACGACAGTTTTGTGGGAGCACAAGCCCGAATGCGATTCCTGCAGACCTTTTGCAGGACAAGGGCATACAGCACGAGATGCCGGGCACGAAGTACTGTGTGACGCGGCAGTGGCCACTGTCGCACTGCCGCGGGATGCGGTAAAGGTGATCGACGATTTCTTTGAGAGCGGTCGTCAAGCAGAACAAGTGCGGGGATCAAAGTCCCCGCACAATGCACCAACGGTCTGTGCCAAGAAGCCACAGAGCGGTTGGCGCATCGTTCGTGCGTACAACAAGCTGAACGATGCGACGATACCGGCGCAGACACCGATACCACGAAAAGGTGTGATCATCAATTCGATGGCCTAGAGCACCATCTACAGTGCTCTTGATCTGTGGGACGGATTCTATCAGATCCTGATGCTTGAGAGCGATATCCCTCTCACGGCGGTGAGCACTCCAAGCGGTATGCTTTGGGAGTGGCTCGTAATGACGCAGGGGCTGAAGAACGCTCCTGCTACCTTCAATAGATGCGTGACGCATCTATTGTGCTCGGTGCGCGACTTCGCGCCGAGCTACTTCGACGACTTGTTCGTCCACAGCCGGGCTGTGAACGGGAAGACTGACGTTGAGGTGCACAAGGAGCACCTCCGTAAACTGCTAGGGCTCATGCGTAAGCGTAAGCTCTATACGAACCTTGAAGAAGTGTATCTTCGGGGCGAGCGAGATGCCCGCCCTTGGGTGTCTCGTCGAGAAGAACGGCGTACGCCCTGACCCTGAGAAGGTCAGAGTGGCAAGTGAATGGCCTACGCTATCCAATCTCAACGTCCAAGGAACTGAGACAGTCCCTTAGACTGGCAACGTACCTGTGCAAGTACTTCGAGAACTGCGCGGGCAAGATTCGCCTGCTGTCGCAGCTTCTAAAGAAGGAAACTGAGTGGAAATGGACTGCTGAGTGTCAGCAGGCCTTCGACGCAGTCAATCAGGGCTTTTGTCAAGCCCATCTTGGCAGTGGCTGACCAAGATCGCCCGTTCCACGTCGTGTGTGACGCATCCGACTTTGCAATTGAATATGCGTTGATGCAACACGATCACGAGGGTCGTGATCGTACGGTAGTTGAGCGTAACTATCCCGTACACAATTAGAATCCTTGCCATGAAGTATGTACTCGCGAAGCCCCGAGTGTACTTAGCTGGCACCACACCCTCGTGCGTGTGCACATCGTTATCATGTGCACGAATGACTGCTGCTTTACTGCGCAGTAGACGACGATACGGATCGCATCTTCGTACCGAATAACTATGATCTGCGAATGCGGATCACGTATGAGTATCATGATGATCCTACGGCAGGGGAAGAGAGCCTTCTCCCTTCGACCTTGCTTTCAAGATGACAAGATTTGGCTGGTTCATCTTGTTTCATGCAGTGAGAGCCTCTTACTGGGGGCGGCAGTCCTCAGTCCTCAGTCCTCAGTCCTCAGTGTCGCGTGTCCGTTGTAGACACGCGTGACTTCACTACCAGTAGGGCGCCCCACGCCTACTGGTTCCGCGCGTTTTTTATTGATCGCTAAGATGACCGACATTGCCACGTCGACCCCCGGCCTGGTGCACAACTGCTGTGCACTCATGCGCAAATTGCCCGGTATATTCGCATCGGAAACACCGCACGCTACTGTTGCTCCGCAGCTGGTGACCAGCAGCCGTAGTGTTCGAGAGGTCCATAGGTTCCGGACCTCCCGTTATTATCACCGGACGTGCCATCCGCGGCACGTTCACATGCAATTTAGCCTGCCGCAGGCTAAATTCCTCTTGCATGGCAAGGGTAATCGCAGCTTCGAGAGTACTTGGGTACTCTCGGAATAAATAGGTCTTGACGGGACCATCCCTCAAGTCCTTCACGAACGTGACGACCTTGGTCGCCTCGTCTATCGGATTGGTCACAATGTTTGAGACCAAGTACCGTGCACGTTGGGCGTAAGCATGAACGTCATGTTTACCTTGCTGCAGGTCGAGGAACTCAGCCCTCGACCGGAAACCGTTCTTAGGAGGCTCAAACTCTTGTCTGAGCTTCTCCTTGAAATCTGCGTACGTGCCGAAGCACGTAGCGTCCGTGAGCCAGCGTCCGTACGCCCAGATCCTCGCTCGTCCGCCAAGACATGACATGGCGAACGCAACCTTCGACGGTTCGCCGAGGATGCGTTGAGCTGCAATGCCAGTGTCGACCTCGACAAGCCATCGGAGAAGAGGCTCCCCCTCTTTTCCCACGTAGTTGCTCACGTGCAGTTTCAATGACTGCATGCGCGGTGTCGTCCCGGACGATGCCGTCGTAGTCGTAGCGGCAGCAGCATCTCGCTGCTCCTTGACTATGAAGCCCAGAGCAACACCGTGTTGCTCTGTCGGTGACAACATCCGTAGCATCGTCGCTACGGCCGCCTCTCCAATGACTGTTGCCAGTCTTTGAAGAGCCTCCCACTCTGGATCCGACAGGTGGGGGCAGTCTGCACGCGCAATGTGCGTTGCAGGATCTCTCGGGCCACGCATGGACGGATTACCGTCCATGGGCTGGTTCTCGGCCCCATGTTCGTATTCCATACGAACAAGTCAGGCAGTAGGTCGTTGGACGGACTACAAAGTGCTACCAGGTGTAATGGGCCAATTCTGTACCCACTACTTCGGCTTACACGTTAGCGCACGTGTACGAGGAAGCGTAGTTTGCTTAAACTTAGATTAACTATACTTTCGTCCGAAAGTATAGATTTACTAAAATAAGACAAGCTAAAAGCCGTTTTGGGTTAAAATGAGAACTGTTATTTATGATTTATGTCTGGACTGGGTTTCCTCCTAAAACTGATATTCTAAATGAAAGGTATTCTGCCATCCGATGGCTGTCAGAACCCTGCTATTCTAATTGGTAGAAAGGAGCGCTTATCTACCAACAGGAAGCCTAAGTGCATACAGACAATGGTCTGCAAAGTGTAACCGTTGGTGTGACTTACACCAACGTCAAGGACCCTCCTTGCAACCAAATGGCTACGTGTAGCCACTTGTGTGTAACCCCGTTACAGTAATCGTCGCTGACAATGTTCACTTTGAGCTACGCCGAATCAGCGTCGGTGACCAGGCAGACCTGTTCGATCGCACCGTCCTTGAAATTGCAAAGGAAGTTCTTCCACGAGAGGAATGAAGTTGGGTGATCGATTGCGCGTCACGAGGTGGACTTGCGACTTCAATGGTACACCGGTGCCCTAAAGCCCCTTTCACATACTCAAGGACGCAGACCGGCTCCGTCGGCGAGCTGTCACTTGACAGTGACTCTCGGCGTGGCTTCAAACGGCGACGCTTCAACTTCTTCTTGTGTCGCCTCGAGTGCGAGCTCGAGGAGGAGGAATCGCTCTTGCTGGAGGATGTATCACCCCTCTCTAGACGCGGAAGGCCATACCGGGAACAAGGGCGAACCCCTGCTCGACCGCGGTATCGTTCGGCGGGAGCTCTAACTGCTCGACCACCATCTCGGTTGGCGGGACCCCTGCTCAACCGCTGTCTCGTTCTTCAGGGGAAATTTATCCTCGACCGCTGTCTCGTTCTTCGGTGGGAACCCATGCTCGACCGCTAGTTTATCACCGACCTCGCGTCGCCGCGAGGAATCATCGTAAAATAGCACCGCACAAGCCGTGCAGAGAGGACCATCGCTCACTCTGTGCACAACGCAGGCGACCGACCCGCGGCGGTGACGTGAGGCCACGCGCCCTAGGCAACCAGGAGGTGTATAAACACCTCGCTCACGTCAAAGTCACTGTGATGTCTGACTGATCGGGGCAGCCAGTCAATCTCTGGTTGACACCTCAACAGCCACGGTATGACCAAGATGTCAAGTTCATCTCAATCACTAGGACGTCGTTATTGCTGCGAAAGCCGTCAAACGTGTACGGCAGCGTGATCTCGCACCGCACGATGTGGTGCGATTTTACATCGACTAGCTTGACGACGACCTTTCCTCGACCCCTGCAGACTGTGGTCTCCGAGAGGAGCTCCGACAAGTACGACGGGCAGAAGAAGTTGTTCGTCGCTCCCGAGTCCAGGAGGGTGCGCAGTGGTCTCCAGGCACCGGCGACATGATGACTGACGAAGATCAGCCTCGAGTCGCTCGGCGTGGTGGTGGCTTTGACGTGTGCGTGTACTACACGAGGGCTAGAAGGTTGAGTTGCTGGGGGAACCGGACCTCCATTCCGGCCAGTTGAGCGTCCCGCACCTGCTGTCCCCGACTGTTTTTTTGTGCTGATCGGCAAGAGTCGCCTCGATGCGCGAGAACTTACCGCGGGATGCCCGACCTCTGGTCAGGGAACGACTGGACCGACCACCCTTTTCGCGGTAAGTAGTGTAGTTATCCGAAGCATCAATTTCGTCTGTCTGGGAGCGGGTTCCCGAGCGTCTGCTGCCAGAGCTCGCGCGTACGAAGTGGTCACCCCACAGTCTTCGTGTAAGGGGAGGGCGAACGCCTGCTCGAGCGAGGAGGACTCGGCTCGGGTTAGGCAGTAGCACGTTCATGCCTTCACGCAGACCGAATTCGAAGACGTGGTCCTGAGAGGCCATACCGATCGGGTGGGTGACGATACACGACGCGAGGTATCGTGTCTTCTAGATGTAGTCCCAAATGAACAATGTTGTTGTTAAAGAAACCTGCGCGCAATCAGGACGCATCATGGGACTGCTCGAACGCGAGCCGAAGACCGCTCTGGAGTGAGGAATGCAGTGTGGTCGACAGCGAGTTACCAGAGGCCCATTGCTTGTCTTTTTCGGACAATCAAGAGAGTAGGAAGTTGTCCTTCGCTCCTGGCGCCTCGATCATCCTCGAGGCGACGACGATCCCTCGAAACCATCGATTCAACGGGAGTCGGTCCGCCCTGACACCACAGTAGGTTGACGACTCCAGCTTCACGACGTAATTCCTCAACGAACGCGACGGTGTTGACGCTCGCCGGTTCGCTTCGGCGAGCTCACGTTCCATGAACTCTTGAGCTGCTTGGCGCTGTTGATCGGGCGTCGCTGAGCCTAGCAGTGATGTGACAACAGCCTCACGGGACACCGCCGCGTGGCGGTGAAAGACTTCCCGCTCGATGCGAGTGAGGTGGGGGAAAGCAGCGTGCTCCAGGGTCGCCCCTGAAAGCTTCAGACGTCAGGTCATGGCTCATCATGACCTTGGTCATGGGAAGGACTACAAAGCGCTACCAGGTGTAACGGGCCTAAGATATCCGTCAATAGCTTATATGTAGCGACGAGAAAGCTTGTAAGTCTCGGGATACTGAAATCAAGTACGTAGTCTGAAGTAAAATCAGCTCTGATTTTATTTAGGCCCCGGGAGGCTGCCCTGGGCACTCAAAACACGTCAACGCCTGATTGGTTGATAATGGTCTAACTCCCCATATATCAACCAATCGGATGATGACAATCCAGCACACGCTAGTCGTGTGCTGTTGGACCTACTATTGCAGAGAAAACCTGCAATGGTATGACCCACTACTGCTGGATTTGACTTCCCACCTTCGCACCAATTCCCAGACACCGTCTACTGGTTCACCCTCTAACAACCGCTGATAGCTCCAAAATGTGAAGGCTTGATCGTCTTGGCACCTTGGCGAGGCGCGGGAATGGAGTGAAGCAGCGCGGAAATTTCTCGCTCTGGGTCAGGTATCGATCCATATCCAAAGCGATTTGGGTCTGGCGGCATGTCTCCGATCTAATCCCGTCGGTGGCCTTCTGCCAGGCTAGTTGCTCTCTACCAAGCAAATTCCAAAATGCCATTTCTCCGTTACTGTCGGAATCTCTGACCTGCTTCTCGCTCTGACTCCTACAAATCCCTAAAACGTTTCTAGGCTTCCCGAAGTTGCAGTTGCAGCTGTAACTACAGGGGCCGCCGTGCAGACGATGCCGACGGATTACGGTCTTTGGGTTGCTTTGATTAGGGTGTGTTTGCCTTAGTGGGCTTCCTATACTTGTGCTTGAGTTTGTTGAGAATCGAAGAATCTCCCGGCCACCGATCACGACGGCCAAGCAGCCAACAAAGCACCAAGCCTCTTGGCAGAGATATGTGAGAGAGTGCATACTGCTAGACACAAGCTTGTGGTACGACTGGAGAAGTGTTATTCTCCATGTTTTGGTCAGTTGCTGTGATGGGATTCAGCGACGTTGAACAGCACGCCATGCACTGTTAATATAGAAGTTATAGGGCGTACCAACCCTTTGACCAAATCTGTAGCTATCATGGAGGGGGGGGGGGGTCAACCTAAATCGATCCAAACTCACTTGTTCATTTGACTAACTGCGTGTGCGGCGTATGGCCCACTTCTATCCCAGCTATTCTATGAGGCCAATACCGCTTCATTATGTTTGTTTTGCTTTAGCGACACACTTTCTTTATCGAGGAAGGGCTCGCCTTGGAAATATGAGTGCCATGATATCAATCCCCGGTGTATCTCGAGTACCGCTACTGTGGTTCTACCAATCGATTTTTTTTTAAAAATAATTGTTTTTTTAAACGAGCTATATATATATATATATATATATATATATATTAGACCCCAAACCGGAATTCCCTAAAAGTTTTGGTTGACAGTGAAACATTGCGAAAATACAACTTGTTTTTGATGGCTCGACACTTGAGGAATTGGGTGCGAATTATGTGCGCCAAACTGGTCGATTTTGGCGAATTAATTCTGGTTGGGCAGTACGTACTTCGTAAACGAAACACTACCAGGATAACGTCACATGTGTCGAAGATGAGGGAGATACGAAATAATAAGCCGATGTGATTGGATGAAAAGAATCAATTAAGCGAATAGTTTCTACGAAGGCAACCATGGCTACAGTCAAGGCTACTGTAGCCCCCGCTTCCCTCGTCCCCGTGGCAAAAACAGCAGGAATTTATTCATGTACCTGAATTCCGCAATTGTGTAGACGCTCGTCTATGTGTGGCACGTACACAAAGAAAATATGTCAATCGAATTGCAAATGTATCAAGGCGAAGTTGACACTTTACACACCACAAACTCAAGTGATAGTCTATATGAAACTAACACACCAGCAAACAATAGCAGCAAAGCACCCACTGTCACATTCACGGCCAAAATTGGTCTGTAAAGTAGTGCATGATACAATGTATCACGTCCTGCTGATGATCCCAACTGAAATTCCAGCTAATATTCACCTGTCTTAATAGCAACAGACACAAGAAGCCGTCGATCGAATGCCAGACGTGTCGCTGACGTTTTTGAAGCTGCTGGATGAAAAGGAGATCGAAGCGAAGTAATGAGAAAGAAAAAGCTTCAAGTAGGCGCCGTTTAAACTGGCACGATCACATACTGAAGACAAGGAGGTAAGTGCTAATTAGAAGGTTGTGTATCTCCCTGATGCCCTTCGTGTTTAATGTAGTGATTTAGAAACGCGGCTTGTCGCTCCTAATACTCGTTGTCAAAGATGATTCAACGTCTTTAGTAAGACCAAACTGCTCTTTTGTGACATCGTAAGACGGGTGTCCTATTTTTTCTTAAAAGTTTTGACGAGAAGGAAAATATCTTGGTTTTACTATGATCTGCACACAATGAGGTGTGACAAGCATCCGTAACACGTCTTGCACTTGATGGCCGAGCGTCGGGGTTTGCTTCGCTAGCACCTCCCGCAACACATCTAGGCGTAGTAGCTGCCCGTTCGCACAGTGAGTCGTCTTTCCCTCTCCAGGCACTCCTGTGGGCTCAGGTTTTGATTGCTATGTTGACAGGAATGTAGGTTTTGTGCTGACTGTACATAGGAAATCGTTAAGCTAGCCTTAAATGACTTCAGTGTGCCTCACTGAAAAATGAAAATGAAATATGTTACAGCACAACACCTTGCAGCTTGTAAGGTAGACCTCGGTCGGTGGCGGACTTTATACCGTCATCGAGCTGCTTGGACGAATTTTCCATTCTGATTCAAAATGGTCAATTTAGGGCCGTGCTTCCTTGTTTGCCTTGTATCTTTTGATCTAATAAAAACAAAAAGACGGCATGGGCACCAATCAAAAGCTGACGATGTCGTCTATTTCCCAGACTATTCTGAAGTTTTACACCAATGGAAATTCACACAGAAGATCCGATCGATAAAGCACATCAAAAATGACGGGCTTGCCAATTAAGGGCGACTTGATTTCGATGTTGACCTGTCTCTTATATGGTACCCTATAAGTGGCCAATCAAAATTGATAATGGAAACATTAGAGGCTACCATTGGCTAAAATATTCCAGCCCTTAATTGGCCATTTCCCTTACAATAAAAAATTGATCTGTATGACATTTTCAGGTGCTGTAGTCCTTACAATGGCAACATAGGAGAACATTTTTTTAAACAGTAATTGCAACCTAATCGAAGCACCCTCGTTACTATTCAACCATTGTTTCTTGTTCGCTTGTGACAGATACATACACCTGAACGACAAGCGAGAGGCAAACAAATACGACGGCACCTACCAAAAATATTGTCTCGAGGCGTGTAAGCCCCACAAGCAGCGATGCGTCCGCTTCCTGTTCTTGCTCTTGTTCTTGTTGTTCTCGTGTAAGTGACTTACTCGACGGATTCCCCTTGACCGAGAGGGATTTCTTCATCCGGCGGGTAAAGCTGTTGGGAATATGAAATTCATCAATACTGCGTCCAGTCCGGGTCTTCCACGCTCGTTGGGCTTTGATATACCCACGCACCCATTCGGCCTCCTTCTCGTCCATGCGACCACGCTGGCGCCGCATTTCGTGCAGATACAGTCCTTCTCGGGGCTCTGCCGCGTGGAGTCGCCACTCGTCCAGCTCTGGTTCGCCGCTGTCAATGTCGCCGTCGCTGTCTTCACTACCGCACTGATAATCGCTATCACTATCTGCGTCGTCAGCATCGGGCACTCGCTTTCTTATCACGTCCGCTGAATCTGTCTTTTTTGAGATGGAATCAGGCTTTGATGACACCCTCAGCAGCTCCTCAAGAGTGGCAGGCGGGTGCTCATGGTGACGAGACACAAAGTACGTAGTGCTCCCTCCAATACCGTCCATTTCACAAGATCTATGCGGCCTCTGGATCGGTTTCCGACGCCCCCTCACCAGCCGCAGTGCTTCTCCAAGCCTATTCAACACTGGGAGGGCGTTATAATATGTTTTGTGAGCTTGCGGAAAGAGCGTTGGCCTTTCGTTTCAAGTTTGGCGTGCATACAGCGACTGCGCGTGCGCTACGCGAACAATATAAGTCGACGCGCTCTTGGTGCCGTGGCGTCGGTGGGCTTCTCGTCGCGAGCAACTCTCCGGGTCGATAAAACACCTTTAGAACATGTACCAGGACACAGATCACAGCATATCTGCGTCTTTGGAACGGAATTCTTCTTCCTCGGCGTCGAACACAGGCTCCTCGCTCACTGCCGTGACGCTGAGAGTGTATTTTTGCTTGTTTGGCG
Source organism: Phytophthora cactorum (assembly GCA_016864655.1). Taxonomy (NCBI): domain Eukaryota; phylum Oomycota; class Peronosporomycetes; order Peronosporales; family Peronosporaceae; genus Phytophthora; species Phytophthora cactorum. The sequence continues at coordinate 23,074 of NHQK01000093.1, forward strand.
GGCAGGGGCTAGCAGTAGCTCACATTGCCCAATAAAATAATACTATAGTAGTAGTATTTTTACTACAGTACTACAGTAGTTCGTCCCTCTTCTGCCTCGGTAGTACTCAGTAGTGCGCCCCTGCGGCTTCAATAGTACTATTGTACTGCCCGAAATCCAGAAGCGCAGCTGAGGATTGTCTTTAGACCACCGCTGTGGGTGGCAATGCAAAAGCTTGGCGTCAAGCGGAGGTAGTATCCTATAATTATTAAGTATTGCACGCCAAGTTTCCACGATTCACGCCGTCCTCGCACGTCTGAGTTCTGGTTGCAGCTACGGGGTATATTCTCCCTCAGATGCTGTTGTAAATGTTGCTGTTTTAGAGCAGCTTCTACTCACATTAGCCTGCCATGCCAATCTACTATCTCACTTTGCAATTGCCCGTGACCACCTTCTCACAAACAAAGCTCCTCAAGTCGTTCCTGCCTCCATGAAGTGAGATATCCCGGACTCGTCGATGGACGCGTGCTCCGTGTGCGACTGTGGATCTCAATTGGCAACGACCTCTGCGATTGTTAGGTGTGTTTTTGACGTTGTGATTTTGATTTAATTATAACAATATTTTTATTACAGGTTTTGTTGCCACGCTTGTTTGGCAACATTGTGATGCGTTATGTGGTATTATTTCCACGTTTTGATTTTGCTATACCGGATGGCATATTTTATTGCAGTTTTTTTACTTGTTTGTGTCGACCACTGAATCCAGGCACACCAAAATTTGCTGGTGGTTTGTGAGGCACCTTTTTCGTCAGTTGCAGACCTCGGTTGTTACCCTTATTCGTGTTCGGTTGAAGTGATCGTCTTCGCTCAAGAGTGTGTGTTCTCTACTTGCTGCTTGATCATGAGCCCTCTTCGGACAAATACGGGCAACTAACAAGTGGAAAGGCAAGCTCCCAGGAAGCACAGCATTAACCTGATCGGCTGCATGGATGAGGCGGTTGGAAGTTAAGCAATCGGAGGCGAAGCGATCTTCGACTGTCGACAGGCGGTAGTTCGATAGTATTATAGTACTATTACTACAGTAGTTCAGAAGCTTTAAGATTTCTTTTCCACCCATGTGTTCTTTCCAGAAGTTATTATGTTACTTAACATTTCAGAGCTTCTTCGGGCCGGAGGCACGACTTTGTTTTATAGTGTTGTGTTTTGTACACACTAGGGCTACGCGGAAAGCATAATTTTTTTTAAGCTTCAGTACTTCTTTAATGATCGCCTCAGATTTTTATTTTGTTGCTCGCAGGTTAATGCAGAATCTATAATACTTCAAAAACGTAACTGTATTTTTTTTATTGGCAGCCAATCTACTTCCAGAAGTACAGACAATCCCCTCGGTAGTAATCCCTAGGCTTGGAATACTCCCTCAACAGCAATAAAAAAGCGGCTCCCAATGACAAGTAGCATACAAACTCAAGTTAACATTCCCTCTCACCCCTCAGTTGTCAAAAAGGAATATAAATTTGGCGATAATTCCTATTATGGAGTGCTTAACTATAGGGAAAGTTCTAATTGCACAGGATGCATGAAGGAATTAGCAACGACTGTACTACCTCCGTCCCACAAGATATTTAACATTTCGATGTGATGTGGCATACACTTAAGTGTTAGAATAGTTTGATTGGTCAATATTTTAATTTATGTCTAAATTTAATTGGTGGTAGTTCCACAGCCGATTGGGGATTGGTGGAAATCTCACAACGATACTTTAATATTCTACTAACTCTGATTTTATGTTGAATTTTTCAAATCACTTTTTGCTGATTGGATGAAGCTCTAAGGCGCGTTAATCAATTACAACTGTGTTTACGTATCTCTACAAAATTCTCACTTCGTAAAGCGTGGCGTAATTTTTCCCATCGCACCCCAGAATCGTCCAGATTAAGTCCCCGTTATCTTCTTCTGTTTAGCCGTTAATGAAAGGCAGAACCGGCGTGCCTGTGGAGCCAACAACAAGCTTTCGAATACATATATTAGAGTACTAATATCATGTGAACGAAACGTTATGGAAGAAAACGAGAAATGTTAAATGCCTTGTGAGACGGAGGTAGTACTTGTTTTCGATCTATATTTTCATGTGCACTTCTCACTCATCTGCCTATCCGACATCCAGTAGCATCGAAAAACTTACCAATCCACCATTATGCATTCCCTGATAGTCCAGGTTTCAACCAACCGGTTAGTAAATGTGATGCAGGGGCTGTGTAGGAAGGCAAGCGATGGCGAGTCTAAGCGAAAAAGTTAACCGAGATAACGCCAGCTATGTAATATATAATATGATATATATAAAAGCTTACCAAACGTGTAGTACATATTATGTACTACTTAAAGTACACGTTTGGTAAGCTAAGCCTTACAGTACTATAATATTGGCTGTTGGATTGAATGTGCCAAGTAATGATAAACTGATGATCCATTAATATGGTACATCCCGCGATAGGAAATACTTTAGACAGGAATAAAAAGCAGGTTCCCGACGCGATGACTACCGAGGGGATTGCCTGTACGTTTGTACTAGAGAACTTTAGCTACTGGACTAACTCGGCATTTTTGGAACTTAAATTCGTACTTAGAGAGACCACTTCTGTAAACTCCCCAAAGGTAGTGTTCCAGTGGAATAAGGCCTGAAACACCTTCATGATTAAATATCCGTTGAAGATGTTCATCGGTTTCGGCTCTGGGGGGATATGGTATTGTGGCGGGGTACATGAGCACCATGCACAGAGGAAGTGCTTAAGGGTATTTACTACCCGGTGAACGAAGATTCATCTGTTCCCGGCCTCAGTGAGAACGGTTTGGTACTAGACGAGTAGAATAGAGACTGATGTATTTATAGGTAAGTTTAGCTTGGGTTCTAATACAAACTACAAGTCATCTATAGTGAAGCTATGTAATTATCCAATGGTTGGCTACTAGAGCCACTGGTACCATGTACCATGTACCAGCAAGAGTGACACGTCACTCTTCATGTAACTTGGGTACACTTCGGCTGTACCCCGTTACAGGTATAATACCAACTACATTCCAACCGATACCTGTCTGAGAAATCCTTGTGCTACTGTATTTGAAGTTTTTTAGCCAGTTATAATCACGGACGTACTTATTTTCACTCAGTAGAAACCTTTTTAGGTTTGTGGCACCTTTCCAACTATTCCAACCATATTTAGTTGGAATTTTCTAGAAATATTTACTATTTGGTAATTCGCTGAGCGGAGAAGACTTCATGCGTCAAGTATGTCCAATGTGTCGTGCGATAGGAATAGCATGCCATTCAAGCCAACTGTTTTGCCCTACATCGAAGGTACCGTACCGGTAACCGTCGGCGGGAGGTTTTGTCCGCTGGTCGAACGTGGGTAGCGTAGTTGTAGGCAACCTTTCATTTTCGGCCTTTCGTCGCACAGCGCACTCCTCCGGCCAGCTTCACAGCATCGCAGCACCGACAACTTCTGTGGTGACCATATCATCCCCCAGTGCCTGATTGCCTCTTACATCACTACACTACCTACACGGGGGGGGGTTCGCGGCCACCGCCGCTCCTCGACGAAAAGGCCACCAAGCCGTGTTCCGTCTAACCAGATAATTACCCTCTGCGGTGCTCTTGCGACAGCTCGAAGTGCGTGTGGCCTATTGCGCAGACACAACCCACTCGACCGTCTGCCCCTCCTTCTTACGGCAGCTCAGCACTTCGGCAGCGAATCTCTAGGACAGGCACGTGCCCAAGCTGCACTGTGGCTCCTACTCAGACAGCACTCGCTCCGACAGCAGTGCTGCACCGTCGGTTAGGTTAGCGTGGACCAAGCTTCCATTCGGCTCAATCTACGACCATTCCGCTCCTATCCGAGGCCACGCGGAGCTATCAACAAAGGGGTCGACCGGCAGTCTGAAATCGCCACTCACGTAGCTGTTGTGCCGGTTTGTTACCGTATCTCTCAGACTCTAACATGTTTTGTATTTGTTTTGTGCATGGCAACGGCAGGCTAAGGCCATCCATCCATCTCATTACGGCAATATTACAATGGGGGCTGTCTCAGCTCATCTCTCAAAGAGACACGCTGAGGCTTTGCCTTTAGCGTAATGAACGGATTGCCTTTCCCCCACGCACAAGTCTTAGCAGCGGTATGCGGAAAGAATAAAAACTCTCATATGTCAGCATATTTTAAAAATACCCTAAGATTCCGGACTAAAGTCGAAGCTAAAGAGGTTTCACTTCAAAGCGCGAAGGGCAGAGCTGGAGCAGAGTAGAAGTCACGTCAATCGCATCCCTGACCCCGGGCAACAGCAAGAAAGCCCGTACTTCAGCGATAAATTCCTTCACCTCATTCTTAAAAACGAAAGACATGGATCTCCCTGCTGTGTTCCAGCTTATCGATACTGATAAGTCAGATAAAGTACTGCGCATCATGCTTGGCAAGTATGCATATTCATTAGCTAGCCCCCAGGATAAAGTTCTAGCGACGAATGCGTGTCTTGCATATTATGGGAATGTTAAGAACTTGTTGACGGACAAATATCCGCTACAGAGTGGGTTTGTAAGGCCCCAGTTGGTTGCAGAAGATCCTCTCAGAACTCGGAAAGTATTGCACCAATCGGGAGGAAAGTGGGAACGAACGAGTAGCGCCACCATGCTCAACACAAGATTTAGAAGCAATTGTCCAAATACTGTACACAACCGCGTCGAACGAGAGTAAACACCTGGATGCTGCACTAGTCGTCGTAATGTGGTACCTGTACGGTCGTAGTTCGGGCGCAAAACAAATTGAAAAGCAGCAACTTTCGATTTTGCCGGGTACGAATGCTTTGGTTTAATATTCTACTTGACATTCTGACTAATTATATATTTGATAGGTGGAGTGTTATTCCTTCGTTTAAGTGCGCTAAAACAGCGCTGCTGCAAGGCATCTCCTTATTCAAGGACCCCGCCAATTTTATAACTTGTCCTTTACATGCCTTGGCAGTAGCCATGGCAATGCAGACAACACCATGCAAGCGCATGTTCCCACAATTTAATTTAAGCAGCGCAATTCTGTAAATGTACAAAAGGAGCTATGTTTTGTTGAGCTTCTGGAAGCTGACGACGACCATACAACCCTACAGGAATCTCAGAACTCGTTGCCAAGGACGTCCCTGCCTGGAGCACAAGAATATGTGAACAGGTTGTTAGTGAGGGTCAAGCAGAACGCAAACCTACAGACCATCCGTCTTACCCCGGGTCTTACCTCTCATTCGTTCCGTCGTGGTGGAGCATTGCACATCAACAACGGTACTGTGGCTGAAAACTGGATTATCGAACGGGGTGGGTGGCAGCTGGACCTAGTCAACAAGGCGTTTGGCTACATGCTCGGCACGACACAGACAGACGAACAGGTATCCTGAGGCTTGAGCGGATGGAAGCCAAAGAAAAGAGCTCGCTTGCCATCTCTTGGAGCTCGGGAGGCTGCAATCCTTGGCCGTGCTCTGAAAATGAAGGCGTTGCTATTTGCTAACACACTGGCATTTTCAGACCAACCCTTCAACCTCGATGAGGGTGTTGCCGACGTTCTTGTCGCTACGCTGTTCTTGCACTATCTCGCTTCTGTGACACCAGTCTTTTCGTCGTCAAGAAGCGTAACGCCATGGCAGCACGAGCTATAGGTGAGTCCGAGGTGCAAGCCTGGAGCTCCACGACCCGCCGAGCGTTTATTCCCACATTCCAGCCAAGTACGTCAACACCCGACGATGCAGACCGACTTGCAGTCGTGTTGAAGTTGGTGGAGCGCCAAAAAGAGCAGATCAGCGTCCTCATTCTGCAAAACAAACAACTAGAAGAATACTTGTTAGCTGTTGAAGATAAAATGCATGCGCTGTCCGGCACCACGACCCAAGGGGATGTCGGAAATGATGCTGCGCCTTCTGTAAACACAGAGTCTGCCTCTCAACCAGCACCTAAAGGCCTCCGAGCAAAGAGAAAGGGATCGCCGGCGTTCCACGCGCCATCTTCAGCGCTGTCGCGCTACGCGACCGCGTTTGGAGAATGACTGTGGGTCCCGAGAGAGCAGGGATTTTTCATTTTATATTCGGTATATTCATTCCGGCGGGGCAGCCCGCTGGTTTGGGCTAAGTCCGAATTTCAAAACCGGTACTGGTAGGAGTCCCGGTCGGACAGTTGGAATTTTTATGGTATGGGCGCCTATTTCTTGGTATCATCAATTCTCGCCAGTACAATACTCGGAAGTGATCCCGTGCGGCTTACTTCTCCGGTCCGATAATGAATTAACAGTTAGGTTTTTCTTTTAAAAAACCCTCGCATGTTCGATTGGTCAATGTCCCTTTTGAGATTTCTGTGATTGGATAAAATTATACATTGGAGGATTTGTATGCAAACCGATTGGCTGCTATTAGCGTGAAAATGGCTTAAATTGCTTCTTGTGGTATCTGGCTAGATTGAACTCTTTTTCCGCTTTCCTGTGAGTATTCTAAAATTTGATTCCGCTTAGTTATGGATGGCAAAGCGAAACAAAACCTCACCCCTCCATAAAATGATAGATTAAATGGTCGGTTATCGGCATTAATGGCGGGAAAATGCATTTAAAAACATTCTGTGTGACGCTACCTTTAAAACAAGGTCAAGTACACCTCTATTGATGCAGTATACTGGAAATTATGGTTGGTTTTGAGAACTGTTAATTCTTTATCGGACCAGACAAGCAAGTTGTCACTGGATTATGGATATTCCTCTCGAAAAACATCAGCGGCCGACTGCCTCTTCATCGCATTTTATTGAAATGCGTTACAGCCGTGAGCTCCTTGCTAAGTATGTTTGTACATGGAGGATCTTAGACGATCGTTGGCGATGATCCTGGCGCGCGCTTGTAGCACTGAGGAGACGGCTCGCTGGTTGATTTAGGACTGAGCGACGAGTTGGCACCACCGGATGCAGCAGATCGACTGCCACTGGACACCGAGTCGTCAACGATCGGGCCTCGTGTGGGCGACAGCGGCGGTGTTCCTCTTCCATTCCGTCTGCTGTCCATAGACGATTCCGAGACCGATGGCATCATCAGTCCGCCAGAGTCATTGCCACCAGCATACTGCTTCTTTCCTAGCTTGTACTGGGCGACGATCTCGCCACGGATGATTAGGAAGATCCGGTAGAGCACAGACGCGAGCAGGACGGAGCCCAACAGCAGAGTGTAAAAAATCGTAGGCAGCACTACACTCGGACGGAGTTCGCCACTCTTGAGGTCCTCATTGGCCACGTGGGGAATGGCGCCGTGCTCTGTGCCAGTTGTGGCAGTTGCCGCAGCCTCCGCCGCTTGTACGTGCTGTCGCTCGAGTTCTGTCTCCAGCAGGTGGATTGTCACCAGGCGGCTCTCTGCGATTCGAGTTATGTTCTCCACCTACCAAATAGCAACATCAATCAGTAGAACTATCAGTCACAGCAACTGGATAATAACTTCAGTACCAGACCCTCCCTCACCTGCAGTCGCAACGCCATTACGTCGTCCTTGAGCTTCTCGCGCTGCTGCGTGAGCGCCTCGATCTCGGGGCTCATCATCTGGTGCAGCGCGAAGGTGCCCACGATTCCAACCATCAGCAGCGCCACAATCACCGTCAGACCGCTGGCTGCTCTGCTCATGGGTAATTTCATCGACACGCGGGCGAGGCAGCGTCGAACGCGCGGGAAGCGCCTCTGTAGCGCACGCGAGCAACCGCTAGGCGTGGAGGTTGAGGATGACTGAAGTCCGCCAGAGCTAGAGTTGGCGCCGGATTCCGAGAGGAACGACCGGCCATCCTCTGGAATGCTGATGCTGGTGCTCGGCGGCTGGGAGGTGGCGGCCGTGGCGGCGGAGGAGGAAGAGGAAGACATTGGCGACGAGTTCTCGAGTGCGTTGAGAAACGCTGTAGTATTTCAGCCTTGTGCAATACAAAAACCAAGTATAAAAAACGGGGCACGATTACGCCGACAAGTACTACCATCTGGGTGCATGCATTTTTGCTCAGTTTGCACGGTACCCTAACTTTTAGCCATCCAGGCACATATCACTCAGATATGTGCCTGGATGGCAGCAGCAGTAGCAGCAGGGGGCAGTCCCAAGTCTGCCCGAATCTTAGCGGCGATTGCTTCGGCCGCGACTACGACTGCGCCTCGGGCTGGGACGGCGTCTCCGAGAGCTGTTGCGCCGGCGAGAACGAGGCTCCGAACGGGAGCGCGAGCGGGAGCGCGACGAAACTGACGAGATAGATCGCGAACGTGATCTACTCGAAGACACCGAGCGAGACCTGGACCGGGAGCGTGACCGCACACGCCGGCGGCGTGAATTGCGCGAGGCCCTGGACGAGGCGGTGCTCGTACTTCTTCCGCGACGATGTGGGTCGTCCCGAGACGCACTACGCAGCTTGCGCTTGCGGGGCTGAGCCTGTAAGGCTGCAACAGGAGATCGCGGGGTGTCGGCCTTCTCTTCTTTTTTCACTCGGATGGGCAGTGCGGTCGGAATGCTCTCCTGCTTTTCAACCTTCTTTTCAGGTAATGCCTCGCGTTTCACCCCCTGTTTCTCAGTAGCAGGACTGGGGTTCTTGTCTTTTTCCTTCACTTCTGACGGAACACTGCCTTTTAATTCCTCCTTGACGGGCGACTCGTCGTTAGCCACTGCAGACGCTGAGCAGCCTGACAGATTCAAGACCTTGCGCTCGCCGTTGCGAACAGCGGAGCGGGCGGGCGATACACTAATAGACAGCTTCTCCTCTTTGACCTTTCCTTTAGTGATCTTGGCTTTCTTCTCACGAGACCCACCGCGACCACGACTGGAATTGCGATTGCGGTCCGAGCCCGAGTCTGACTCCGAGTTACTGGAGGAGCGCGAGCGCTTGGTCTTCTTTTGCCTGGCTGTAGAGTCCTTCTCCCCATGCTTTCCCTTTCGCGCCTTTCGGCCGCGCGAACGAGAGCGTGAACGGCTGCTGCTGCGTGACGATCCAGAACTGGATGAGGACACTGAGCGGCGCTTTCGCTCCGCAGTCGATGACGAACGACGCGAGGGCCGTTCTGCCACTGCAGAGCGCGGGCTAAATTTCGAGTCACGGCCTCGACTGCGTCGATCACGGCTGCAACGATCCCCAGGAGATCTCGACCGACGCGAGCATGAAGCTGATCTCGACCTTGATCTGGAGTAAGGAGAGCGGAATCGTTCGCGTCTCGCCTTCATCGTCTCCTCCCTTTCTTCTCTCGCTTTCAGCCTCAGCTGCCGCGCCTCTTCCCTTTCTTTCCACTCCAGGTCTCTCCTTTCCTTCCTCTCCTGACGACGTCGCTCCTGCATCTCTGGGTCGAAACTCTCGCCAGCCACGTAGTCCGTGGCAATGCCGAACGCGTCCTTGATCCGCTTGTTCTCTTCCTCCTTGCGCTTCTGCCGAGCGTGCGAGCTCTCTGAGTCCTTGGCCTTCTCTCGACCTCTGTCTCCCGCGTCATTCAGGCGCGCTAACAGTCGCTCACGTTCTCGCTTAACCTTGTCCTGGATCTCCTCGGGGTCGCATCCGCGGTCCTCCATCTCCAGCGACATTTCCAAGAGCTGCAGCTCCACCTTCCGCTTCTGTTCGTGCAGCAGGATGTCTGGGTTCGGCGGCGGACGGTTCCTGCCGCCACCTCGCGAGCCAAAGTCCCCTGACGACCCCCCACGCTGGTTGCGCGCCAGCATCTGCCGCGTGCGCGACGCGTTCACGTAGCTGAGGTTGCGCTGCACGTAGCCATTCGTGCCGGAGCCACGCACCGTGCGCAGTCCGATCCCGTTATACATGATTTAGGTGGGCACTCACGCTGTCGAGTCGAGTCGTTGGAATGCTCGCCCCCCCTTGTTCGCCGGATTTTTATAATCGTACTTAGTAGGTTTCGACTAAGTGCGACAAGAGAATCCACTTGCGTTGAGTTGCAGTATCTGGAAAAGTATTCTGCAAAAAGATGCTCGCGCTGCAGGTAGGGCAATGCGGGAACCAGCTCGGACGCGCGCTGTTCGACAAGCTAGCGGAGGAGGAGGATGCGACAAGCTCCAGAGACTCTGCTTTCTTCCACTCACCGGAGGACTTCTGCAACGAACGGTCGGTGGTGCGCGCCTCAAACACGCGAAGGGCGCGCGCGGTGCTCATTGACATGGAGCCAAAAGTCATCCAGCAGTGTTACAAGCCGTCAAAGAGCAGGAAGGCGGCTTCGGCATGGGAATACGAGCCCAAGAATTCGTTCACGAGGCAGAGCGGTTCAGGTAACAACTGGGCCAGCGGATATCGGACGCAGGGTACGCAAGCGGAAAGTGAGCTGCTGGATCTGCTGCAGTCGGTGCGTACCTGCGTCTTGCTGCTGGGCTGTTTGCTCCCATTTTACTACTAGATAGTCCAATTGATCATGCTGTTTGCTGTTCTCTATTGCAAGGAAGCGGAGCGTTGTGACCTGCTAAAAGGATTTCTCACGCTGCAGAGCGCAGCAGGAGGCACAGGCTCTGGACTGGGCTCATTCCTCACAGAAAAGTTAGCGGACTTCTACCCGTCGACATCATTGCTGAACGCTGTGGTGTGGCCATATCAGTCTGGGGAAGTGATTGTGCAGAACTATAACGCGATGCTCACCATGGCGAGTCTCGCAGACGTCGGTCACGGCATTTTCATGCTGCAGAACGACGCCGCGAACCTCATCTGCCAGAAGCTGCTGCGTATCCCGCACCCTTCGTTCGACGCAATGAACGAAGTTCTAGCAGCACACTTGGCTTCTTCTTTTCTGACGGTGGACGCCGGCTCAGCGTGTCGATCGGGTGGGCTTGACCCTTTGAATGAAATCTGCGAGCGACTGTGTCAGCACCCGGTACACAAATTGCATGAAGTGCTCGTTTTCTTCTTGTGCGCTCACATTGGTCTGTATTGGCCGCACTAGGCGTACAAGCTTCTGGATATCAAGATGGTCCCGCTGATGCCTCACCGGTCTAAGAAGTTCAGCACACACAGCTGGACGGGCATCGTGAAGCATTTGCACCAGGTTTGCAATCCTTTCTCTTTACTGCAGTGATGTTGTATTACTGGTGACCAACATTTCTGCTTTTACTGTCAGATGCAAGTTGCCAACGCAGCATTTGAAGAAGGTGTTGATTGGGACATATCTCTGGCAACTGACCAAGGGAGAGCTTTTAACCGGTCAGTCGGTAGCGTGCTCATTTTACGGGGAAAAAATTCGATACAAGCTGATTCAACAACCTTCTCGGACCCACGGCTGTATTCACCATGGAACGCTGACCCGTTCCGATGCTATTCATCCAGCTCAAACTTCAGCGCCTACGACAAAACAGGGACTCTGATCAGGTACTGCTTGCAGGAAATGGGATATTCATTCATATTTTGCATCTAATTCTTCACTGGACGCTTTAAATGCAGTAATTCGAAAGCTATGCTTCAGACTCTAGCGATCACGATGGATAAGGCCTACGATATGTTCTCGCACGGCGCGTATCTGCACCAATATGAACGCTTCGGCATCGACCGCGATTTTTTCCAAGACGCTTTTCTCCGAATAGACCAAATTACACAGAACTACTCGGCGCTGTGAATGGCATCGAGACGCTGGTCCAGCACATTGTTAACGGTAAGGGTGCTCGATCTCTTCTACTAACGTGTATGAAGCCAAACGATTTAACCAAAGCGCTTTGTCGAAACAGAGCGTACAAGAGTTTTGAAATACGAGAAGAAGAGTGATCACGAAAATAAGGATGCGAAGCTCCTGGTCATTCTTCATTTTTACGAGGACGCAATCTCATTTGTACGTGCCTACGAGGTATGTATTTGCTGGAACGGACTATCAACACTTGACTAACCACAGCATCCTGGGGGGTCGCTTTTGCAGGCCTCTCGGACAACACAAACATGGTGTGGGGCTCACAGCTGAACGGACATCATTTCGAGTGGCTCAAACGTCTCCAGGAGCGCAATGACGCTATCATCCAGCTCCAGCTCGCCTTCTTGCGTGACGAACTGACCGTGGCTGTCGATGTATTCACCCTCGTGCTTCATGGCCTGGTTTGCGTCGGGCGTATACGACGACGCTGCCATGGACGGGTTGTACGCATGCTGCGATTCATACGCGGGGCGTGGATGGTCGCTTGTGACAAGAACTTCACTCTCGGACTTCTTTGTGGGGCTGGCCGCGGCCTCCGCTTTCCGCCTTCGCGCGATCTTCTCGCGGTATTTTTGAGCGTGTGTCATGGTCTGGCGCGTGGTTCGAGTTCCAATGTGTGCAGCGATGGTTTTCCACGGACCTGACGGGTAACATTCGAGGGCCTCCAAGAACAGTTCGTGCTCCTCGAGGGTCCAGGGTGTACCGGCGCGCTTTGTGGGCAGCGAGCGGGCTTGGTCCTGGTTGGGTGCCAGACGAATGAGCTCTTGGTCTTTCTGAAAGTACTGACTCTGGACGCGCTGCGTGATGGTCATTCGATGGAGATGTAATAGGTAGGAGTGCCGTAGGGCGGACCGTGCTAGTGCGAGTGCAGTGTGGTGATGTCACTTGGATGACAAATGCAAGAATGAGCAAGATGCAGTCGCCGATAGGTTTCGTCCGATGGACCGTTCACAACATTGAATTGCCGATTGCAGTTGGGACATGGAGCGCAGAGACGGTCGATGCGGTGACTTGGACTTGCCAGGTCATAGAGCGGGCAGTGCGGGACCTGTACAATTGGCCTGCAGTGGAAACTCGTATTCCCGTTGACAGTTTCCAGGCGAAAATCCAGGTTTGGCTGATTGGATATTATTTGACCCCGGATCTTCGACTGGTGATACTGCCGAATTTTGGGTCGTCGATTTGAGCCCCACCAAAACGTGAGCCCTCTGGCGAGTCGCCTCTCACTTCGTGCAGCGACGCAAATCCTGACCCACATTTGTTTTGCTCGATGCGTTAGCTGGCATAACCTAATCGGCCACCAAATCTGTTTTCGCTGCATGGTGACCACCAACTCAATGTTACACAAACGGCCGCCAGGTCCTACTCAGCGAATGGTAATCAAGCGGGAACTGGTGTATGGAGGCGATTCCCAGTCGTGCAGCTGCGCCGTTTGTAAGAAATATGCTACATGTACACCATTTCAAGGCCAAATTGAGAGAAGTTGTGTTTCAAATGTACAGCAACGAACACGTTGCTATCAATCACCGCGCTAATATGGTGCAACCCGCAGCAGAAGATACGAAGTATGCCGCGACAGCCGACAGGTTGGCAGCAAGTGCAACAAGCAGCATTCGCCCAGTTTGGAGCTATGTGGCAGCTTGTATATTCCTGGCAGACTTATCGCGGTCTGATACATGCACGGCCACTCTCGCCGCAACTGAGCATAAAAAGAGTATGTTTTTGCCGAGTTGAGGCGGAGGCGGTGGGATGCCGACGTACCTCTGGGCCGGAATTCGCTATTGTGACACGCTGAAACACTTCATCAAGTAGCCATCAATAAAGTTCATGACATAACGATTCTGGTCGCAGCGTTGGTAAACAATACCTGTACTACTGTGCAGTATCCAATTGTCAGAACGGCCTTACAAATTGCAGGTCTAAAATGATATCAATGAGTGATGGTCTTTGGATACTGCCCATCACCGAGATTAATACGACAGGATTTTAAGGATATTAACCAATCCTGAGCGAGGTTGAGCGTTAGCTAATCTGAGCACGGCCATACGATGTGGCCCACAATCCGGCAAACATCGAAAATCACGTTATTTCGACTCGAAATAACGTCCTCGACGCGCTTTTGCTCAAACATGGTGTACGTGTACTATATTCGATGCAGCATCATTGTGTTGATGCGAGCTCCACCGTAATCCCCCACTTCAGTACATGTACATGTACTGATCTTTTGGATTGCAGTTGACAACCTGCAAGGATTGTTGACGCGAAACCCCTACATAATCTACAATTGCTGATGCTGTGCTGTACCACATGTTGCCACACCTTTGTTTTAGCGACTGATAAAATGTCGCTTGAAGTGTCTGAGATGCCTATCGACGTTGCAGTCTGTTGAGGTTAGGGCTCGTCACAGGGCGACCTCACACACCGTGTACTCTAAAATCTTATAGTATAGAGTCATGGTTCATGTGACTCAAATCATTTTATATTCAAGTTAGCCGATGGCTGGCTGACACACTTTTATATAGAATCTTTGGCTACTATACGAAACTTAAGAGCAGCAAGACTAGCTTGCTGCTCGTCAATCTCACTTCTCCTTTTTCTTCCTTCAAGCCTTCAGTTTCTTCTCTCAGTTTCATGAGTCCAAGCCAAGCCTCAACTGACGACTTCCCCCGGCTCACGGGGTCAAGAAACTTGGACGTATGGAAGACCCGAGTGATGACATCGCTTGACGGCAAGCACGTCCTCGGTTTCGTCACCAAAAAGGATACAATGGGGTGAGCGAGGATGAAGAAGATGAAGACTCATCCGGCAGCAGCGAGATGTCCGACGTCGAAGCCTCTCCCAAGCCCGCCACAGCAGCCGGCTACGACTCACAAGCCGTCGACTACGAGCCCAGCTCCGACGACGACGATCCCGCCAGCGAAGAGGGAGCAAAGAGCGGTCCGGCAACTAAACCACCCTCTCCAATCCGCCCGTTCACGCAGCGCAAGTCGCGCCGTCGGGTTGAGAATGAGAAGCCGGTACCACCGTCATCTCGACGTCTACGCCGCATGAAGGCACAAACTAAAGCTTTCCTGATGAATACGATGGACGACACCCAAAGTCGTCTTGTCAAGAACCTCACCTCGGCTTACGACATCTTCCAAGCCATCTGCAAGAAGTATGAGGGAGCCGCATTCCATGGCGACCCATATTTCATTCAGCGTTTCCTGATGGAAACCAAGTATGAGGAAGGGAGTGACGTCAACGAGTTCTTCCTCGTTCTGGAAGACGCGATGCGAGCCGCGTCCAAGGCAACTGAATCGGTCCTCACCGATGGGCAGAAGTCGCTCTACCTGTTCCACTCTATGCCAACGTCCTGGAAGGATGATCTGCGCATCTGGAAGGGTAACCGGAAGTACATCCCATACGACGAGATCAAGATGAGCATTGAGGACAAAGTCCGCAAAATGGAGGCGCAGACGCGCTACTCCCTGTCCAAAGGCACCCGCGAGAGCCGACACACCAATGACGAACGTGCGCTGGTCGCTCCATCGCACAGCACACCACGATCTGTGTCGAACGACGAGATGTGCTGCTACTGCCAAAAGCCACGTCACATCAGTCGACAGTGTCGTAGTCTGCAGAAGGATCTACGAGACGGCACGGTCAAGGCAGGCACGGTCCTGCCAGCGAACTTTGAGTTCCACCAAGGTAATTCCCACCGGTCCCACCCATATGAGAAGCGCGGCAACAAATCAGGTCGTGGACGTGGATCGTGGCATAAAGGTGGTAGAGGCTGAAACAACGGTGGTCGTGATGGCAACCACCGCGGTAACAATGACAAGGGGCGCCAACAATCTCGCCGTGACGAAGATGGCTACGATCAGTCCCGGCGTGAAGAAGCACGCATTGCCGTTGCCACCGTTATCAAGCCGGCACCTTCTGCCATCAGCCTTACAGCTCAAACAACGTCCACCTTCGATTCCAGCTGGACGGTCGATTCCGGCTGCACGAGTCACGTCACCCAACATGCTGAGTGGTTCATTTCAAAGACATCGGCCACCGGAAACATCACGGTCGGTGGGAAGTCTGAGATACCCATTGAAGGCACTGGTGATGTCATTCTCCAAGTGACTGACTCCAAGGGCGCGAAGCGCCAGCTTACGCTGCGCGATGTGTTTTATGCACCGCAGCTTTCGTTACAACCTCTTGTCGGTCGCTGCAGCTGTGGAGCATGATTTCCACTTCACGTTTCAGCGCACTGCGTGCACAGTGCAAACGGACCAACGCTTTAATGTCAAGGCTAAGAAGTCGACTACTGCGAAACTGTACCAGTTTACTGCCCTACCCGTCCAATGGCAAGATGCCCACTTGGTAGCCTCAGGTAAACTCACTGCTATTATGATTTTGCACAAACGACTTAGTCACCCTAATATTCGTGTCTTACAGACACTGACTAAGGATCAAGCACTCCAGGGGCTCGAGGATAGCACTGTAGTTTCTAAAGACAACTTCTTCTGTTCTGCATGTACATACGCGAAGTCACACCGCGCTCCATTTCCGTCTAATAGACAGGTTGAGCGTGCTGGTTTACCTTTACAAAAAGTCCATTCTGACATCTGTGGGCCACTACCAGTTCCTAGCCTTAGCGGATATCGCTACTTTGTTGTCTTTATTGATGATTTCACGCGGTATATATTTACGTACCCTATCAAGGCCCGAAGCCAACTGTACGCCTGCTATGAAGACTTTCGGATGAAAGCACTAAATACGTTTCGCTCCGACGTCCATATCCTTGAGTATCCAGGATCCACATCGGAATTGGATGTTCAGGTACTTCAGGCGGACAATGCTAAAGAGTATGAGAAGTTGGGTCGTATCATCTCGAAGCGGCACGGGACACACGCACAATTTACTAGCGCTTACACACCGCAACAAAATGGTGTTGCTGAACGCCGCATGCGTACAATTATGGAACGTGTCCGCGCCTTACTTCTGGAGGCTAAGCTACCCAAGACCCTATGGGCAGAGTGTGTCACTCACGTTATTACACTCCTCGACATGACACCCAGCGAGAATACGTGCAATCGAACCCCCTATGAACTCTGGCACAATCGCAAACCACACGTGCAATATCTGAAAGTTTTTGGGTGTGCGGCTTACGCCCACATCAATGATGTCTATCGGGACAAGCTCGATGCACGAGCAAAGCTCTGCATTTATTTAGGGATTCCTGGGCACAAGAAAGGATATCACCTGATGGACGTTATATCTCGTGCGATAGTTTACAGCCGCGATGTTGTCTTCCGCGAGGATACTTTTCCGACCCTTGACAATGTCGATGGTACGCCAGAATTATTGCCCCTACCGGTTCACCTCGATGCGCCAACCGATGTGCCACCTGTCAGAGACGATCTTTCTGAACCTGCAGCTGGTCAACCACCACAGGTCGGACCACGGGCTATGCCAGATGTCCCACCAGCTGCAACCATTTCAGCGACGCCGAACCCGCTCCCATCACTCCATGATGCCCTTGATCGTGGCGTTGTGACGTACTCATTTGTAACTGAGACGCCTTCAGCACTACCTCAACCCCAAGCAAAACGCCCTCGCTACGAGGAAGAAATCAACGTGACAGAGCTTACATCGGAGGAAGATACTCAGGAAAAGCAAGAGCATACGACTCAAATTCTTATCCTGCTCGCTGCTCGCTACGTATCTGAGCCTAAGTGCTACAAAACCGCGATGAAATCACTTGATGCCAGACAATGGCGATTTGCTGCTGAATCAGAATACGCGTCCCTTATCAAGAATGAAACGTGAACCCTGGTTCCGCCACCACAAGGCCGCCGTGTTCTTCAAAACAGGTGGGTCTTTGTTGTCAAATACACTGGTACGTGTGAAATTGACCGGTTTAAAGCACGCCTTGTTATCAAAGGCTTTTTACAGCAGTATGGTATTGATTACAATGAGATCTTCTCTCGTGTTATCCGGATGGAGGTGCTTCGCCTTCTCCTGATCATCGCAGCATTACTTGATTACGAAGTCCATCAGATGGATGTCAAGACAGCCTTTCTTGATGGGTTTCTCACTGAAAAGATTTACATGGCTCAGCCTGAAGGCGTTGTGACCCCTGGCCAAGAACATCTTGTGTGCAAACTGTTAAAAAGCCTTTACGGTCTTAAACAAGCACCTCGCATTTGGTATCAGACACTGTCTACCTTTCTTGAGAGCCTCGGTTTTCGCAAGTTCATAAAAGATCGCTGTGTCTTTATGACAATATTTGATGGACAGGTATGCTACATTGCTGTCTACGTGGATGACCTGCTTATCATAGCTCCCACAATAAGCCTCGTATGCCGTATTAAATCAGCCCTGAAACAGATATTCTCGATGACAGACTTAGGGGAGGTGAAGTACATCCTCGGTTGATTCATTGAGAGGAACCGCGAAGCTCGAACGATATATATCCACCAGCGCAAATACGCGACCAGTGTCCTCGACAAATTCGAACACCTTATTTCATATCCGATTGCGACGCCATCAGACCGCAGCATTACGTTGACGAAATCCATGGAACCTCAGACATCTGAAGAGAAGGAGGCCATGAAGGGCATTCCGTACCGAGAAGTTGTCGGCAGTCTAATGTACCTCATGGTTGGCACTCGTCCCGATCTAGCGTTTTACATGCGTGAAGTAAGCCAATTCCTATCGAATCCTGGTAAAGAGCACTGGAAAGCAGTAGTAAGAGGCCTCAAGTATTTGTCAGGCACAACAGACCAATGTCTACTACTTGGTGGATCGAACTCTATCGATAACATCAATCTTGCTGATAATCTGACAGCATACACAGACTCGGACTATGCAAATTGCCGTGACACCAGAAGGTCGGTTGGCGGCTACGTAACAATGATCGGACAAAGCCCCATTTCATGGTTATCGAGAAAGCATCACACTGTGGTGCTCTCGACTACAGAAGCTGAGTACATCGCTCTATGTCATTGCATGCAGGAAGTCATCTTTCTCAAGCTGCTACTTAAGGAGCTGGGGTTCTCAACAACCAAGGCGACAGTCTTCATGGAGGACAACCAAAGTTGTATTAAGATCTCCAGCAATCCAGAACTGCATGGACGATCAAAGCACATTGACATACGCTACCATTTTGTCCAAGAAAAGGTAGAGCGACAGGAAGTCAGTGTCGTATACTGCAATACTAAGTCCATGGTTGCCGACATTTTCACCAAAGCGTTGGACAAACATCAGTTTAGAAACTTACGAAGTAAACTAGGCATGCATTCTCTAAGTGCACTAACGACTTAAAGAAACGACAAGGGTAAATAAGTAACCGGTCATTATAATATACGATACCTCACTTTATCAAATTAAAGAGTCACAGGATAGTATGAGATTTTTTCCTATTAAAAAGGTTTACTCACTACATCCAAAAAGGTTTTTCCTTCCACTGAGATTTTCCTGGCACACAGCCGCCAAATATATTATGAAATAGAAATAGAAGTGATGTGTTCGCAACAAAACTCACCGATGTATTAATTAAATTAATCTAAAAGAATAACCTTACGAACAAACATAACCCTGTCAATCCACTCACCATAGGAGGACAAACTGCACTTGACGTTATCATCATGTACCGTCCTTTGATGACTGCAAACTTCGAAGTCAAAAGCATGTCCAACTGCCATGGTGTTGCTGGCTGCAACCAAGTAGATGCCATCCTCCAAATACAACCTTTCTATGGCAGCAGCACCACGGTGCCCTGTGCGGTGACGGGTGTACTCAATATCGGCTATTGAGAGTTGAGACCCAGCTAGATGTAGCTGCATGATGAAAGCCCGAAAGACACGCCACGGAACACCACGTGAAACGTCCTGTTGCAGTTCCTCTGAGCGAGCAAGGAATGCCTCAATGTGCTGTTCTTGAACCCCTGCAGGTTCGCCCACCAATACCAGGGCTTGCTGCAGTGCAAGGAACATGCATGTTCCTGCAGGATTTGCACCAGCGACGCATGGGTACAGCTCGGAGACAAACTGGAAGAAGTCTTGTTTTCTTCCAGCTTCATGCCGCTCGTCCACCACCTTGAGGGTATCCTGAAAGCCGTCCTCCAGTAGCATATCACGTGGCTCCCAAGTGCGCGGGAGCCGACCATGCCGTCGTGTCTTCCATAGCGCACGGTAGAGTACCTTGCCGGTTGCAGTCGTAACCTTGTCCTTAATAAACGCAATCTTCCATTTACCGGGCGGATTTGCTGCGCGACGTTCTCGATGACTCTTTGCGGTGCGCCTTGCCTCATTGCCGAGCGGTAGCCACCTGCTTACAGGCATCGTAAGACGAGCGCTTCGACGGGTCCTTGGAACTTGATCACCATGCACCAATAATGGCTGAGCTGCTACATGTCTGGGAACTGCTTGACCACTTGCAAGGGCAGCAGGCTCCACCGCCGCTTGAAGTTGAGATTCCACTAGTGGAGGTGCTGAGTGGTCAACTACAGCCTTGGTAACTTGAACAAAAGCTGAGGTATCTTCGACGGTCATCGGCACAACTTGTGCGTACCTTGACATGATCTCTGTGGCTGGCGTTTAATAACAGAGCCTCGGACCAATCACGCTAGGTGCAAAGCTGCGTTGAAACGGTGGAGTTGAAGGTCGAATTGCTTGGCGGCGAGAAGGCGAGTGGAGTTGTGATTCACGCTAAGCCACTAGCCAAAAAGGAAGCATGTACCTCTATGCCGCTTACTTAAGCATATGCACCTCCAGGCACTACTTTTCCATGAATTGCAAGCATTTAAACGATAGAGATGACCCTATATCCATTCGACACTCTTATGAGTTGGTCATGTCTATGCCACGCTATATTATGAAGCCATAATCGGAGGGCAAGTACGTGGCGACGATGTTGAAGACAAAATTGTCACAATTAATACCTCTAAAATTTAATTCAGTTTGAGTCGAGCACCTCATTTCTCAAAATACACTGTGGGGATCAAACGGCCTATGACCGTCACATTTTGAGTTTTGATCAAAACCTGCCCTGGTGAGGAGACCTCAAATCCGGTCTCCAATCGCTCCCCGGAGCCTCAGGAGTTTCAGAAAACGCAAAAAGCGTCTTTCAGCCGGGACTTTCGAGAACTGACTGAACAGGTTTGAAAGGTTTTACACTGACCAATGAGCAGTGACTATTATTATAAACCAATGATGTTCCCTGATTAGGAATTATCGCCAAATTTATATTCCTTTTGACAACTGAGGGGTGAGAGGGAATATAAACTTGAGTTTGTATGAGAAAATATGAATATCACATATAGATCCGTGAAAATAACCACAGACGTGTGAATTGCACACGCACAAAAACAGGAATAGCACAGGGTACCAACCAGCGACGGCCGGCAGTCGACGATGTGGGCCACATTTTACTTGTGGGACACATTGTATTTGTCGCAGTCCAGAATCCTTCTCTCTCAGACGCCACCGCGTGCAGCACACGACGACGGTGCTTCGCAAGGCATTCCTGAGGCCCCATGACTCCCTGGCGCATCGGACCACCTGCAACACCTAGACGGCGATCATATCTCGGGGGCCTACCGACCGCAGCAAGCCAAGCGCTTGTGTTGATGCGATTTTATACCTGTACGGGCAGCTGACAAGCTGCCGGGTTGTAGTGCGTACGGAAGCCTGTTCTGGCGTCGCGTAGAGGTGCATGATA
Organism: Phytophthora cactorum; assembly: GCA_016864655.1. Lineage (NCBI taxonomy): Eukaryota > Oomycota > Peronosporomycetes > Peronosporales > Peronosporaceae > Phytophthora > Phytophthora cactorum. Next base: position 44,417 of record NHQK01000093.1, read on the forward strand.
CGGCTGGCGAGATTAGTCTGCGCTTATCAACGCTGCCGAAAGGAGGGACGTCAGTCGCTGGGCAGAGCGGCCGCAAGACGCCTCTCTAACGTTCAACATGTACGTTGTTATCGCTGCAAACGTTACTTAGGACCACTAATGTTTTATCATTGTGTTTGTATTAAGAGATATGCATTGTTCATCCAGCTTCAGCTGATGCTTTATTCCCGCTGGAGAGCGTGACCAACAAGCCGAGGGCGGCCTACTACGATAGGCAGACTAGGGGCAGTGCTGACAGCAGTGCGTTTGCACTTGGGTGCTCGACGATTGACAAGCACCTCCTCACCGTTACCATCAACTCGGGCACGCTCCTGCATCGCGAAGAGGCGATGCACGCAGTCTCCATACTTGAAGTGGTAGGAGCAAGGGCAAGTCTGGGCTGTCTTGGGCTGGGTTTCAGCCTCCTTGCGTGCAGTGTTAACGTCACCTGAGCAGAGACTTGGAGATCTTCTTGCATGGAATTCGTGGCAGGGTTGTAGGCTCTCTTCGGTGCAATGTATAGCACGTGGAGCGCATCCGTGCAATAATCCATCATGAGGAAGTCGAGGCTCATGAGACTTCGAAGCTCCTTTACACGAGCCGGCAACTCGTTTGACGCGACTGGAGAGAGAGTGAATGGGTGGACATGAATGGAGCGTTGGCGGCAGCACTCAGCAAGTTGCTGTAGGAGCTCACCCATTTTCAGCAGGTGATGTGCAGTGTAGTCGCGTTTCAAGATCCTGTGGAATTGCTCAACCGGGAGTTGGTGGTGGCAAAAGCGGTACGAGTGTGGTAGCATTGCCATCGGCGAAATCGATTATTCAACCAGACACGTTTGAAATACCCGTGGGACGCCTTTAGCATTGGGTTTTTGAGCCAGCGAGTCGCTGTAGATTCGCAATCAGTGGTGAAGTCGTCGGAGCTCCTGCTATAATGCAGATCGTAGATGTCACGAAGGACGGAGTTGCGTAGCTCGTACGGCAGGCCTTTAAGTCGATCAATCACCTTGGCTATCAAGTGATAGTAGCACATGAGGTGATCATATTTGCAATCGCTTCCAAAACGGCAGCTACGGCATTGTACTGTGTCGCATGGGATAATATAAATATCTGTTGCTCTGATACCGAACGCCTGTTGTGCACAAATCACTGTTGCGAACCATGATTTCCTGTTGCGAACTTAAGGCGACATAAAGTCAATGCTTATATTCTATGCACAGACATTCAGCGCTTCGACTCTGACAATCTGCAGCAATTAACACACACGGAAGCATGAAAGCTGCTACACTGTAAATGCAATTGATCATGAATTTTGATGTCCTCCCTACTGGCCCCCTCGGACAGTGGCACTCATATCGCGCGATCTGCGTATGGCGTGTACAAGCTACTCCACCTTGTACTCAGTTCTGCCTCCGTCAACGAAAGTTGCCGTCCATATGTAGACCCCGTCGTGAGGTGATAGTCGGTACGCTGCAACCTGGCCAATACGGCGATCTGGAACTGTCACACAACCGTCCTCCACCTCAAACTCCTCAACAACAGGCCATTTCAGAGCTCTACCAGGCTGCTTAGTAAAAATGTCGATAAGTCGATCAACGTCGCATGCGTCATCTCGCTGCAGTCCGCTTCCTATGGATTGGGGACGTCGTGGTGGTCCACGCCTGGGAATTGTTTCTAGCGCCCGCTCAACACATTGTTTTTCTAGCAGATGCAAAGAGGCAATAACATGAGAACAAATCCATCCCGAATGCTTGTACCTCTTGCATGTGCAGCTCAGAGCGCTGGGGTTGGATAAAATCTACAGAACCACCGTTAGTTTTGTTATTTAGACAATGCGAGGAACTTACCTCCGGGAAGTGCCATTTCGACTGAAGTGGTAGATGCTCAATTTGATCTAGCTGTCGGTGGTTTAGCGTCACTTGATGTAGCGACAAGAAAATAATCTCAGTGTCGACAAAAGGATCAACCTCATCGAGGCATCCTCGCAAAGATCGCTAAAGACCGATCACTACGGGTACGGGATAAGGTTCAAGGCTCGCATTGTTGCGCTGAGCAACTACCAACGACCAGGGATAGACTTTCGAGAGACATTCACCCCAGTGGCAAGGATGTCCTCATTTCGGTTGCTGTTGGCGATAGCAGCAGAGCTTGGGCTGGTGTGCGGTGGAGATATAAACACAGCGTATCTGAACGCCCCGTTGAGCATCCGGCAGTACCTACGATCCATTAATGGCTATCCGTGCAAGGTGAATGGGCATGCGTATGTCGTTCTGAAGGCCTTGTATGGGCTGCGCCAATCTGGGCGTGAGTGGAATTCAGAATTGAACCAGTGGTTCCTGGACCATGGCTACCAGCTGTCTTTTTCGGAACCTTGCCTCTACTTTCGCTTTGATCAGGGAACGATTGTGTACGTGCTAGTCTACGTTGGTGGCGACGAACGACGAGCAGTACAAGAAGTCTCTGTTTGCGGAGCTAAACGAAGCTTATGGAATCAAAGACCAAGGGCTGCTGAGTCAGTACTTAGGCATTGAAGTGAAGCAGACTGCAGAGCAGATCACGATAAGCCAAGGAAAGTATGCAAGGGAAATTTTGAGCAAGTGCAGGTACGAAAACGCCCATACTGTAGGAAACCCGATGGAGGTGAACGTGCGGTTGACTTCGTTGGAGAAGCCCGAGACAGCTGACACTAGTTCCCCCTACCGTAAAGCTATTGGCATGCTGATGTACTTAGCTACAAGTACAAGGCCTGATATGGCCTTTGCCGTTGGGCAGCTGAGCCGATTCGTTGGCAACCCTTCGATGAAGCATGTGGGCACACTGAAGCGAGTGCTACGCTATCTCGCAGGCACGCTGGACTACAGCATCACGTACTCGAGACAGAGAGAGGAGAAGAAGGAAGTTGTGCTTGAAGGATTTTGTGACAGCGATTGGGCTAACGACCCGGAACAACGCAAGAGCACGACTGGTTTTGTGCTCATGCTGGCTGGAGGAGCTATAGCATGGATGTCAAGACGACAATCAATTATCGCTTTATCTACGACGGAGGCTGAATACGTTGCTGCGTGCGAGGCTAGCATGGAAGCCGTTGCGGAGTGTAACATCTTGCAGGAGATGCTGCCACATCACACGATCAAGCTACGCATTGGGATTGACAACCAGGCGGCTTGCGGGATGGCAACGAACCCCACTTATAGCCGCAGAACGCGACACATTGAGCTGCGCTGGTACTTCGTGCGCGAACAAGTGCAGAAAGGCGTGGTTGAGCTGCACAAAGTGAAGGGTGAGGTAAACCCGGCCGACACGTTCACGAAGCCCCTTCACAAGAAGCGTCTTCGTGAGTTGCTGCGCCTGGCAGGCGTTGGCAGCGCTGGTTAATCGAAGAGCGATCTTCGAGGAGGGCGTGTTGGAATGCATATCAGAGACCTGTTTGAACTGCAAGTTGGGAGGAGATCTGCGATAGGGATAAATCAGGTTGTTGTATGAGAACGGGAGTAAACCCGTTGTGTTGGTAGGAGCTGTAGGATCGAAGGTAACACAGAGATCAATTCAGTCTCCTATTTACCTTCATTGGCACAAGTGCGCGGAACGGGTTCACGTTCCAATATATCAGACTACTATCTGGGACTTGGGTAGCCCCATGCCCACCACTGGTTCCTCATTGATCTTAAGCCTGTTGCAGCGTTTATTTGTTTTGCTTCGTTCCGAGTTCACTTTCAATTTTCCAGCCTCTTTACCTACTCACAAGCTCGTCGACGACCTTATGAAGTGTGCAAGCTCACGCCTCCTGGACGCGCCTATATAGAAATCAATAGTAACCAAAACGTCGCACACGCAAGTCCGTCAATATGCCAACTATAGCACCCAAAGTCACGGACCTGCTGAGACGTACACTAGTCACCAATTACTAGCACCATACGGGCGCTGGTTGCAGCGAAATCGGCGTGCGTTCGTAGCGTCAAGGCAACCATCCAAGCTGTCGGATTGCAGAGTACTGCATTGTTTCGCTTACTTACGATAGCCACTTTATTAATAGTTTATTAATATAGTACTACTTATATTAGACTTGGTTTCGAGAATGATGTTACTGGTAGAGTATTAGCGCTAAGGTTGGTAATATGGTACTACTGTATTAGCTCCGAAGAAAACCATTCTACTATCAATCCGTGATGATCACCCTTGCCAGATCCTGGTACTCTGGCTAATTAGATTTGCGACCTGGTACTCTATCATAAAAAATCACCCCAGAAGTCCCCCCAGTTCAACACGATGTCGGGGCGCGTGACGGTAGAGTAGTCTCCTGGTCGCTCCATCTCGCTTTGTATTGGAATCCGGTTCGCCACTCTACAAGAGGCAACGCTAAACATAAAGGATTTCGCGCTCGTAAGCAAGCAGGCCCTGCGAAACATGAAGCTGTCTGGGGGCACAGCAAACGTGTACATATGCTCCAGCAAAATCAAGTACTCGTTTGAAGTTCGTGTGCTTCGGTCGAAGAGTACCGCGGCAAGCGACTATTTCGTCAGCTCTTTTAATGCAGAGCACAACCGTTGTACAGGCTTCGCCAAGGCGACAGCTAAACAGAGCGCTAGCATGAGCCAAGCTCGCGCTGCAACGCTGAGCAACCCAAACGTGAGTGGGAAAGCGCTCATTGAACAGGTTCACAGGGTCGAGGGTGTGGAAGTAAGTGGGCACATGGGCTATCGAGTCCGGGATGCCATAGTGAAGGAGAGCAGCGGTGGTTATCAGCGCTCCTGTCAAAGATTGAAGTCGCTGCTTCAAGAGTTTCAGGCTGCAAATTTTACTGCCCATGTTGCATACGAAGGAGCTTAACCCATTCTCTGCATAGTCAATATCACCAGTGCTTTTTATTGCTTTTGATTCTTACCTGTTTTGCGATATTACATGTGCATAGACAATCCCCTCGGTAGTAATCCCTAGACTTGGAATACTCCATCAACAGCAAAAAAAAAGCGGCTCCCAATGACACAAACTGACAGCACATCGAAAACACAATGCACATGTGAATTTCACAACAGCGTGTCAGTCGCACAAACCATGATTTGCACACCAGCGCAGTGAAGCGTGTGTATCCAATTAATAGCAGCAGACAGGAACGAAATATAAACACACAGAGAGCTAAACAAAATGCACAATAGCCAATCACAAGCAAGTTGAATCCAATTTTGTCCAATCAAACTGGAATATTTCATTCAATACAGCCTATTGAATAGCTCAAATTTCGACTCACTTGCTAACCACACCATTCTTCAAAACCCTCCCCCCAGTACCATCCTTTTTCCCCTCTACTACCTGCTTCCCAAGACCTGAAGTTATCGCCAGGCGCACCATGTGCACCGAGCTTAAAGAGAGCGATGCGCTCATTATCATTCAGTACCTAAAGGCCTTCAAAATTGCCAAAAGTCAAGCTATCTTTTGCACACTATGTGCTCTTCCAACCCCGCATTCAATGCGCTACAAGATTCTGAAGTGCCGCTGCACTCAGTGCAAACAAGCTGCTCCCTATGTCACGTGTCCATGGAGGGCTAAAATGCTAATCTGTCTCGATCGCAAGGTCGTGTCACTGTATGAGTGTGACTAGAGCGATACCGCCACACAGTCTCAACCTCCCGCTTCGCAAAAGGATTTCACCAAGCAGATGGCCCGGGCAGGTATGAAGCCGGCACGCATACGCACGTCTATGCTGTTGGATTTCGACTTGCGACCTAGCGAGCTTCCAGCTCTGCAAAAGGTGCAGAATGTCGTGTGTTACTACCGCCGCACCAAGCTCGGGGGTAGTGACACGACTGCCACCATCGTGGCAGCAGTCCAGAGGCTAGCGTTCAATGGAGGTGAGGACGAGCACGAGCCGTTCACATTTCGCTGGGATTTGGATAGAGAAGGCAATATCGTTGTCGGGAATGGTTCCGATGAAAAGCCATTTCTTGTCGGTTTTTCAGCGAAGCGCTTCTTCGCCAAGCTTCACGAGACCCAAAGACCTTCATTTTTCACGTGGACGCTACCTACAAGACCAACCAGGTTGGATATCCCGTCCTTGTCATCGGTATTACCGATGTCGCTAGAACGTTCCACTTGTTGGCAATGTTTGTCACCTCCCAGCAGCAGGAAGAAAACTATGCTAAGGCATTTGCTACACTGCGCTGGATCTACAACAAAGTTCTGGGCGAGCCGCTTCGTGTTGCCTATGTAATGGGGGACGCCGATGCGGCACGACTGCTATTTATTATCTGTTGTTCAAATGATGAACGCCTGTTGTTGACAGATTATGCTGAAAACGTGTTGCTCAGTTGGTAAAACCTGTCAAACAAACCGCATCCCTTATCCCAACAGAAAGCCAGCACTGAATTTTTGCCACTCTATTTTCAGCGTCGGAGCACTGAATCGATCAGTTCTGACACCGTTTATAATTAGGTTGTCTGCAGCGACGTCGTCGGTTTCACCTCTCACTGTGTTCCGTCCGAAAAGCTCGAAACGCCGCTATTCCAAACTTTCAAGGTATGGAGGAAGCGCGGCCTTTCTGAAACGAGAGCGACACGACTGTTGTGCTGGACTACGCTGCTGGTGACGGAGAGACCGAAGGCTCAAGTGAAGTAGTGGAGCCCACGCAGCAGGAGTTGGTTGTCGATGACGAGAGCCTAACGGAAGTATCTACTATCGAAGTGGTGCCCTCGGATGATTCGGACTCGGAAGACTCTCTTGATTTTGGTAGCGATACCGAGGGCACTGTTGATGGCGTTAATGGTCTTTTTCAAAGTGGTTTTCGGCAGCTCCAAAGGCGACATACAGAAGTATCTCTTTTTACAACACCTTGAGCGAGGCCGAACAAGCTCTACATGGATTCAATCGCTTTGTGTACACGTACCGTACGAGATACATGTCGTCCTTCGTTCTTAGAAAGGTATACCAGTGCCGATCGCATTTTGGCTGCGTCCATACACTAAAACTAGCCACCCATCGCGTTGACGAAACTTCATTCCGCTATCAGCTCCTTCATGTACCTACAGCTCGAAAAATGGAAAACCGTCAGGCTTACTTGAAAAAGAAAGCCACTGGTGGATGGGAGATAAACAGGTTTGCCGCACTGAAGAATTGGATTGCCCTCAAAATTTGCCAGGATCGTAGAGCATTGATGAAAACAACGCAGCCTATATGAATGCTATGATTGTGCTCGACGGCTTTGAACACATGGTCGCTGATGGAGACCGACAGGTTGCCAGTATAGGAATGGTTGTCAAAACGCGAGCTCTTATTAAGAATGTTCGCCAAGCCATACAAGATCAAGGCCCAGACGTAGTGATGTCGACGGATGGCACTTACCGGACTCATTTTTGCGGTGGACTCTCGTCGATTGTGGCGGTATCTCAGTTGAGTCGACTGACTCTGAGTTTGTACAACGATTCCGTCCCTGATTGTACCGAGAGCACACTTGCATACGAGCAGATGTTTCGAGCATTAGTCAAATACGCCAAAGATTTTTACGATCTTGATGTTTCGGTTCGCAGTGCAAGTATAGACCACTCCGACGCTATTGCGTCTGCACTGGTCTCAGTGTGGCCTCAAGTCGAGATACCACGTGCTGGGAGTATCTTTTACGACAGTCACGAAAGCAATCTAAACTCGCGATCGAAAAAAAACTTCATAAAGGAACGGGTGCAGCCTCATCTCCGATTACTGCACGCTGCTCGATCGCTAAATAATTTCGACCTCTGTCTAAGCGAGTAGTGCAAGTTTGACGCGATGAAAATGAAGCTGCTCTAGCAAAATAGTTGGAATCCGTGTACTTGACACCACGTTGGGAGCGCTGGAGTGTGGGTAGCTCATCCGTTCCTTGTTTTCTACCCACCCAACAACCTATTGAGAGCCACCACCGCATTATCAAGGTCATTGTCACAGACTACAAGAAGGCACCTACAATATCAGGGTTAAACTCAGTGTTGCCCCGGGTTTTACTGTACGACGCTACTAATTTCTCATCGGGCAGCCAAGGCGACTGTGCAGAAGGTATATAGTATTCCAGTTAATTTGTGTATGCAACCATACTAAAAACTAGTTTGTGATTGCACCAGGTCCTTTGCCACTCGGGGCTGTGATGAAGGCAAAAGACTTTTTAGGTGACCCACAAAACCATCGGATTGTAACTACGAAGACGGCCAAACGCCCTGCACGGATATTTTTCAACAGCTCAAGGTCCATGGTGCATGCGAAAAATCTCGCTGGGTCCCCAGTGACTGCAACAAAAACGGAAAGGTACGGCAACCTTTTAGTTGTACCGTTACCAACGGGTCTTATAATTTATTTATTTTCGTCTTGTTGTGCTTAGATTCCAGAGCGTAGACCCACATCGTGTTCACCAGAAGTGCATCCTCTGGCACCTCTTCGCCAAGAATCTCCAAAATGACTCCTTTTGCTTTCAGTGCGGCCATTACCTCTATCTCCACCATCTAAAAGAACTATCTCCACTTGGATCGCAGCATCTCACGGCGATTTCGCGGTATTTTGATGTTGCTTGCACGGATGGGTCTGCCGTTCTTGTCAAGGATCCGTGATGTCTTCAACGTCACGTTCATCACGTAGTCATCGAGATAGTTCGGCCTTTTGCGCTCATGATACTCACGAAGGCCGGTGCGTGTCTTCTTAGCCTCTTTCTTCTGGCTTATAGACGAACTCTCATCTCTTCAGATGGTGTTTCTTCCCGGTGTGTCCGTTTGCCTGTTAGCCGCTGAAATGGCTGAGCATCCTCTGTTTCTTCATGGCCCTCCACGCTAGCATCGCCTGAGAGACTCGTGCTCGTACCTTCGTCATGCGTCGCTGTAGGGTCTTCTTCTAAAACATCACCAGCTTGGACGCTATCCACGTCAGATCCGAAGACACTCGCAACAGTAATCTCGTCATCACTTACGTCCTCGTCATCTTCCTCAGTCTCTAGCTCTTGCTCAGCTACTGAAAATCTTGCTGTTCGGCTACTTCCCTGTCGACTGTGTCGCTCTGCTTACCTTCTCCCAGGTGGCTGTCATCGACAACCTCAGTGTCATGCTCCTCGCGACTCTCATCACCTTCTTCGTGATGCTCGCCGTCTGAGTGTTCACTTAATTTAGGTTCCTCGGGCCCCTCATGCCTCTCGGTGTTGCCAACTACGCGTTCCCGGATCATGATGCCCATGTGCGCTTCCTCATCCATCTCGACATCGTTGTCGTACTCGCCCTCCTCGAGCCCACGAGACTCTTAGTCGCTGGGCTCGTTCATGCCCTCCTCCTCGCTCTCCGTCGTTTGCTCCTCATCGTCTCGATGAGTGAAGTGTAAAGAGGAGAGATGGTCCTCTTCTACCTCTGCTGCATGACGGTCACGGTAGACGACATTATCTGCGACTCTCAAGTCGGGTACGAACTTCGCAGTGTGCTCGTTCGGAAAATATACTTTGCACCCTGCAACGTCTTCCGCATACCCCAGCACAAAAACGATTTTCACGTTGGGATCATGCTTCTTTCGTGCTGGTGATGCTGGAACGTGAACGTAAGCCAGAGCTCCAAACTTCCTAATGTGGCGTATGTCCGGTTTAACCCCGAACATCATCTCGTACGGAATTCCCTTCGTGCCCTTATTGTAAACCCCTGTTCTTCACATACGCTGCAATGCGCATGGCCTCTGGCCACAGCCTTCGCGAGAAACCAGCTTGGGGCATTGTCGTCTTCATCATCCCTTCCAGGGACTGATGAGTTCTTTCGCACAGATTCAGTTGCGAGCTTTTGGCCCCAACTTTCACGTGTTCAATGCCTTTTGCGTCATACCAGGCATCGATCTCCTCGTTAAAAAATTCACCGCCTTTGTCGCTCAAGATCTGCTTGACCTTGTAGGTTTGCCCACTGGCATTTCGGCCTACTTGCCTCTCTGCCCAGTGCCCGTACTCTCTCATATGCTTGTTCACGACCTTGCTATCCTTGTCTTTCAGCAAGTGCACGGTCACAAAACGCGAGTACCCATCAAGGATCACTGGCACGGCTTCATACCGCGTCGCATTCGACTTGCCAGGAATGAGCAGATCGGCGTACACCACTTGATTTGGCTCTTTCATAGCCCGGTCAAGCTTCTTCCGGTACGCCTTCCTTTTCTGCTTTCCCAGGTGACACGCATCACAGGTGTCTTGTTGGCGCTGCGTGAGCAACATCCCACGCACCAGCTCTTTGTCCATCATAGTGCGGACAGGTATGACATAGGCGCTCATGCCACATTGTCAACGAGCCAACCCAATCAGCCATTGTGTAGCTGTACAATGCTCTGTTTTCCGGGACTAGTCCTGGCCGTCGAGAAGAGTCCGCTACTTGAACCCCCCACGTAGCTTCTTGTGGTGTAGCCACTACCACTACCCTCCTCTCTCTTAGAACAGAAAAAATTCGCGTCGCACTATCAAAGTCAAAGTCAAAACCTTGCTCGTATGCGAGGCCAGGCGAGAACAATCCATACTCTGCTCTAGGAATGTACAGTACATTATCCACGAATATCTCGACTTGTTCTCCCTCAACTTCAGTAATCAATGCTACAGTTCTTGTACCAGCAATACGCGAAGCAATATTTGGGGCCACTCCACGTATGCTCTGGTTCTTCCGAGGATGACACAAAATCAGAGATGTTTCCAGTCACATGCGAATTCGACGCGGTGTCAAAATATCACCATCCGCCACTTGCATCCGCAACAGCACGATCATTGCCTTCCTGAAGATCTCCGCCTCCTTCAGCATCATTGCCGTCAATTGGTTCATCTCCGAGAGTTCCTCTTAGCTCTCTCTCAGTGTCTTCTGGCTCCTCCGTCACTACTCCAGTAGCTACACCTCGATCCTCATTGCTCTGATTCTGGATCAGGGTATCAGTAGTCTCTTGATGAAGCGTCCAATTTCCCCGCGGCTTTCTCTTTTACTCAGAGTCATCAGTGTCTTCCTGCTTCTTCGTCCTTTCAGGACAATTCGCTCTGAGGTGTTTGTCGCTACCACCGAACCAACATCCGCGGTTCTTCTTCGACCCACCAGCATTGCCTTGCTGGTCTCCACCTTTGTCCTGCCCGCCACCTTTGCCACTTCCACCTCGTTTACCACCTCTCTTCTCGTTGCGCCTATTCCGGAACTCCTTCTGTCTGGCGGCTGCAGCGAGGATCAGCTCACGAACCCGTTTTGGTGTGTACACACTAGGGTCCGCTCCGTCGTAAATGGACGACTTCAGACGCTCAACCTCAATTTGGTCGGGTAAGCTCTCGAGCAGCAAGTCAACCATCGTTTTGTCCGCTACAGTGTGCTTTAGATTCCCTAATTCAGTCTTGAGGCTGAATATCATGCAAATGTGGAGATTTGCGTCTCGTCCTGGTGCGAGCTTGGTGTTCCAGAGCTCATTCTCCAAGCGACGAATCGTGTAGGCTTTGATTGCTTCATTCTGCTTCCCTTCGTAGAGGTCACAAAGCTCAGCCCACATTTCGGACCCGGTCTCCTTGTCGCGTATCTGCTGAAGGACTTCTGGCGGTACCGACGTGCCGATCATCCTCATGATCTTGAGCTGCTTCTTCTGGAATTCTTCCTTCGCCTCCGCACTAGAAAGCATTGCTTCGGTCAAATCACCCACTGCTATTCCTTGAGGCTGTTTTCCGTGAAGACATTTATCAGCGCCTACTTGTACGTCTGCCAGTCCTTGCCGTCCCAATTCTTTGGCACTCCTTCGTTGGTGTACTTCATTGGCTTGGTCATTGGGCTCATAACCCTATTGGAACGTGAACCCGTTCCGCGCACTTGTGCCAATGAAGGTAAATAGGAGACTGAATTGATCTCTGTGTTAGCTTCGCTCCTACAGCTCCTACAAACACCACGGGTTTACTCCCGTTCTCATACAACAACCTGATTTATCCCTATCGCAGATCTCCTCCCAACTTGCAGTTCAAACAGTCTCTGATATGCATTCCAACAGTCGACGAGCTTGTGAGTAGGTAAAGAGGCTGGAAAATTGAAAGTGAACTCGGAACGAAGCAAAAAAATAAACGCTGCAACAGGCTTAAGATCAACGAGGAACCAGTGGTGGGCATGGGGTTACCCAAGTCCCAGATAGTAGTCAAATATGATTATTTGTCCAATCATGAGTTAATACCTGCATATTTGTTTTAGTCTGAGCCGCTCACCAAACTAATATTCCAACTATTAAATACTTATTAAATATCATTAATAGTTGCTGATCTTGAACTCAAAGTGATACCTACTATCAATCCCTGGTAATGACACTTCAAAATGCATACAAAACTTAAGAAAGGTCGGATATTTATTATGATTTTCCTGGCACGGAGTGGCTCGCACTGTGTTTGCTTGACTTCCTGTATTATTGTCCAAAGTTGCACCCGAAGTTTGGGCAAGATTCGCGAGCGTTGGCTGTGTGAATCTGCAATTTTAATTTTGGCGGAGATGCTGCAGCACCCTGAAGTCGCCGCGGAAGACTGGCGAAAGCCGTACCCATTCTGCGTGTTCCAAGACGATAACTACACAAGTCACTGCTTCCTCTGTCGCGATGGAGGCCAAGCTGCTGGCTCTGAGTGGACTGATGGACGAGCCTCATTTCCGCCGACTCATTAAGTTCCACGTGCGCCGCCGAGAGGGCCTCGGCGGCAGCAACGTGGAGATTCTCACCGAGACAGTGCACGTCCTCATGTGCGACGACCCGCGAGTGTCGTTCACTATCTATCGCATGCGCATCCGCAGTGCCGACGACGTGTTGCACCACACCGCACTCGCACGAGACCGGGACCCCAATGAAGGTGGACGCTGGGTGCTCGAAAAGCGCTACTCTGAGTTCGAGAAGTTCCGCAAGCAGCACTTGAAGCACATTGAGCGTTGGGAGAACATGGTCAGCTATGAGTTTGCGCACCAAAAGACCAAGGACATCGTAATGGGCCACGGCGATACACGAACCACCTTCGCTCTCGTCTCAAATGCTCTACGTCGTGCCATGTCGCCGCAGTTCCCTAAGAAACGTATCTGCGTGGATACTCCCAAGATCATCGCTGAGCGGGTCGAGGGCTTGACTGAGTTCGTACGCAAGCTCATGGGCGTGTACATCGATCTGGGGCTTTACCTGAGCAACAACCAGCTGCATTCCAGCACGTTCGCCTCATCTTACGAGCTGCTTCATCACATGCAGACGGAAATCGAGGAGTTCTTGAGAGTGCCGCAGCCTCAGAAGGACGCGGAGATACGCCGACAGTCGGCTGTGCTGGCACTTGAAAACCTTGACGTGCTACCGGAGGCGAACCAGAACGATGAGTCCGCTGAACCAGTGTGTTGCATTTGCCTGAACGAGGAGGACCCCACCGAGACCGAAAGAGCGCCACTCGTGCAGCTTCCGTGTCACCATCACTTTCACGAGGACTGCGTCATCGACTGGTTCAGCGCCAGCACTACGTGCCCACTTTGCCGCCGCACCACGACCAGTCCTACCGCGTAATCGCGCATCAATCTGCTGATACACGAGACTGCTGTGTAGGCCTACGGATACATAAGTTAGCTGCAGCGCCGTCATGCATCAAACATCAAAGCAACTAACCTGCCTGCAATTTACACTGAAGTTGGTTAGAACTTGAGAGACTGCGTTGTTGCCCATGAATCGCCAAAATATCCAGGCAGGGCATCGCCAGAGATTTGCTAGCCGTCAACATTGCTTGGATCACGGAACTTCAGAGAACCCTCACAGCGTCAACACCATTCCTCGATACTCCCTGCAACGCTAAAGACAGCCAAGCAAAGAACACCATGGCCGTGTCCATCATCGATAACAAACTACTAGCCTCAAGCGGTCTTATGGACGAACCCCATTTTCGTCGATTGATGAAGTTCCAGACGCGTCGGAGAGAGGCTCTGGTCGGCAACGAACTGGAGATCCGCACTACGACCAGCTACGCTTTGGTCTCTGAAGACAAGTCCAATGTTGGGTTCACTGTCTACTGCATGTACATCCATCGAACCTCAGATAACCGGCGCGGTGATGACGACCAGTGGGTACTAAAGAAGCGGTATTCGGAGTTGGAGGCTTTCCGTCGACTGCTTTTCAAGCGCATTGAAGACTGGGAGTACACGGTCCGTAGAGAGTTTGCCCGCAAGACAGCCGTCGACAGACGTAAGACGTTTGCTGTCATCTCGAACGCAATGCGACGCGCTATTTCTCCTTCATTCCCGAAGAAGCACATCCGATCTGACAAGCCTGCCGTTATCAAGGAGCGCGTTGTGAGACTTCCAAACTTTGTGCGAAGGCTGCTTGGCGTGTACACAGACCTGGCAGTCTACAAGACGAATAGTCAACTGCAGGCCGACGGCTTTGCTACATCTTGGGCTCAGCTGTGTAAGATTTTCTCCGAGCTCGAGACGTTCCTTGAGATTCCACAGCCTCAGAAAGACGCGGAGGTGCAGCGGCAGTCTGCTGTGTTGGCGCTGAGAGACTTCAACGACAGCATCAGCACAGTAGAGGAAGATGCCAACGAGCAGGCGTGCTCCATTTGCCTTAACGAGGACCCAGTTGCTGACGAAGCGAGGCCAGTGGTCGCTTTGCCCTGTGGACACCACTTCCACGAAGACTGCGTGATTGATTGGTTCAGTACGAGCCCCACATGCCCGCTTTGTCGCCGTAGTTCCCATTTATGATTAACCTCACACAGAGATCCATCATGCCAAGTTGGTGCATTTGACGGGATATCAATGCATGTAATGATACGCTCATGAAAATGTTCTCGTTTTGAATTCTCCACTAAAGCTTCCGTGCTCAGTTAGCAGGATTAACTTATGCAAGAGTCTAGTTCACCTGATCGGGCAACTCCAGCAATTGGCGCCACCACCTCTTTCTTCAGAGGATCAAAGAGTCTTGATTCAAGAGCATCACTTTGCGCACGACATTCGTCTCCAGCTCTGCGATCCTCCGAGCAGTGAGCACAGCCCAGCGCACTGACAATACTTGACAATAACGCGCACGAATACGACTACTACAGTACTAACCGAGCAGCTCGACTCGAGCTGGCAGCACGTATGGCATTATCATGTGTGCAGGAGGTGCGGGGTATCAACCGAGCACACCACTGCCGCGCGCTCAGGTACTTTATCGTAGAAACTCGAAAGTAAAAGAAACATGGATGGGCCTCTAGCCTCAAGCTCTGCTGCTTGCAGTGCGCTGCACTGCAAAGCAGGCATGGACAGTCCAGGGCGATGACTCCACACACGACTTTGCCCTGTGTCGTCAGCAACTTGATGATAACGGCGCTGTTCCGGCTGTGGGTAAACACAAAGTCAGCACCGAAAACATCTGCAGTTTTGATATCGCCGTTGAACGGCTCTGGGCCGTTGGCGAGCAATAATGCACATTGAGCGTGACTCATAAGGCTCCATGATCTCCCCTGCCGAGCAGGACAAGACCACCTCGACTGCCACCACTTGTCGGACCACATGCTGCTTTCCGGGGCTGAAGTGTTGTGCCCCCCATCATTGAACCTGATGGGGAGAGGAGCACTGCAAGCAGTCGTTATTCTGCCGAGTCGTACCGCTGGACAAGCTTGAATATGGCCTTCCAGCACGGTCGAGTTTACCTCCGCGCCCTCCTGCTTTGCTTGCAGGCTGCAGCTTTCTCTTGCTAGTGTATTTCGCTAGCAGCTTGAGAGTAGCCACGAGCACCTCGACTCGTAACACCGAGGCATTTTCTGAAGTTTGCTGACCGTTAAACAAATCCGAGCGGACCAAAATGAAGTGAACGTCATCCGACGACGGCTGCGTGTGCATCCCCAACGCGACGAAGTGTCTGCATACACACCAGAAAGCGATGCTGGTGCTGGGCAGACACTCCACCGCCCGCCACCCTCGACGCCAAGGGCGCTTCAGCGGCGGCACGCTTTTGGATGCCCTTTTGGGCTATTTCCGCTTTTTGTCTTTTTGACTTCAGTTTCGCGAGAGAAAGTGCACGTTGAACTTTATTAAAAAAGCACGTTTTGAAAGGAAGTACTTCCAAAAAAGTGCACACGACTTTCCGTCCACCATAGTAAAACCGACTCCACAATGAAGGGAAAGAAGTGTGCACTTTTTTCCAACTTCAATCTGAAGTTTTTTGCTTTTTTGAACTTCAATCTGAATTTCGCATAGAAAGAACAGCCCTTGAAGTTGTAGAATGTCTCGTCTGTACGCGTCGTCTGTGCGTCCCGGCGCTTTCATTTTCGATTCGGCGGTGCGGAGCTCGGTCCGCCACAGCCCCAGCACCAAACCTACAAGTCGCATGCTCTCGTCCTCTGCCGTGCGGCCGTTTGCGCGCGCCAGCCCGACTTCGGTGGATCTGCCCAAATTAAGGGTCCCACTCGAGGCGGGTCGTCCACAGCAAGACACTCGTCTCGGCTACGACAACGCGCGGTCCGGGTATCACGCCGCCCCGCCAGTTCCAGTCAAGACCGAGGGACCCAGCGGAGCCACCATGCCGTCTCCACACGGACCCGATACACGCTCACCATCCTCACCGTCCTCGTTCTTCACTCAGCCCGAGATCGCCAAGGTATGTCGGCCACTGCTACCAATTGCTTTGCTAGTCATTTACCCAAAACCCCATCTTGGTGGTCGGGACAATCATGTCCAAACATGTCGTTGTGCCGTCCGTCAATTGCATGATGGTTGCATCCTGCTGTATCTCTCCCCTTGAAGGCTCACGTTATGCCTCCTCTGTTGTGATATTTGGCAGCTCGGCTTGACACCTCTCCTCGAAGCCGCCGAGCAAATGCGTCCGTCGACTACTGAGACTTCGCCGCCGCTCTACGGCCGCTCCAGCCCGCTCAAGCGCGAGCTCCCACTGCAGCAGACACTGCCCTCCATCATGCATGCGATGGGTGGCTACCCGCTCGAGACCTCGGCGATGCCCAAGCGAGCCCGCATTGGATCGGACGTCGGTCTCGACATGCAGGCTTCGTACAGTCTCCTAGGCCACATGCCGCGCCAGGCTATGATCTACCCGTCGTCCACCCCTCACCTACAGCAGCCGGCATACCACCAACAGCACGTTGCCTCGTACGTGCCGGCCACAGAAACTCAGAGCCCCGGTACTGCCGGCTCAAACTCTCCGGGGACGCGCGGACTGAGCACGTACTCAGGTGCCTCGGTCTGGGAAACCGTGCTTGCCAGTGGCAAGTTCCCAATGGACATTGGTCTCAGTGAGAACGGGAGCACTGGCGGCGCGTCCCCTACAGCTCCGTTTAACCCCAACAACATCCGGTCAGCTAGTGAGGACGCCGCCGACACAATTGGAATCGACGCTACTGTCGAGCTGAAGCAAGGTCGGTGGTCAGATGATGAAAAGGAATACGCCAACGCTCTTATTCAAGCCGTGCAGAGGGGTGAGGTACTGTTGCCGTCTAACGTGTCTCTGCGGAAATTCGTTGCCGACAACTTACAGTGCAAGACAATGCGTGTCAGCAAGAAGTTCCGCAGCCTGGGTGTGAGTCCCCGCGGCTCACCTAACCGGGAAGACGAGCCGATAACCCCGCGCGACGAGTCATTCAATCCGCTCAGTCTCAAGTCGATCATGAACAACGAGTCCACCTTGTCCTCCACCGATGTACTCGACGTGGCAGAGACCATTGCCAACTCGAACCTCATCCGCCAGAGCCCCACCAGCAACGCTACCACCACGAAGAAGAAACCAGCCCAGCGTGTGCTTAAGCGGTCAGATTACTCGCAGCACGGCATGGTGCGCAGCGGCCGGTGGTCAGTGGAGGAGGAAAACTACGCCAAGGCGATGATCGAGGCGTTTAAGGCGGGCTATCTCCCGCTTCACGGCAATGTGTCGCTGCGCAAGTTCCTGTCCGAGGTTCTCGTGTGCCACCCGATGCGCATCAGTAAGAAGTTCGTGGGATACGTTCGCAAATATCACTGGTACCGCATCGCCGCTGGCAAGTGCGATCCCGAAGCGAAGCGCCAGGCGCTGTACCAGCTGAGCCACCTTGAACGAGTCTTCTGGGCGTCGCTGCAGCAGAACAGCGACTGGTCTGCCGGTCTCCGCCGCGACGACTAAAAGTCAGCCGAACAAGCGGCAGCCAAACCGCCGCCCCAAGTAAGGCGGGCGACGAGCGTATTTAACGAGAGCGAGACCGATTGAAGGCCACGTAAAGCAGCGTGAAAGAACGCCAACCCTCTCAGAGAGGTAGGCATGTAAGGTAGTTAAGTTAGTTGTAGTGCGTCGATAACGACAGTCAATGTATATGTCTGCCATTTGAACTAAACGAAATCACACAAAACTACGTTTCGAAGATACCACTTTACCTTCCCTTACATTTTCCTATATAATTCAAGACCATCACTCTGGCACTTCAAAAGCGCAAAATGCGCGCGGAATGGACTCGGCGCTTCCTGTCGCGGAGCAGTGCGGTGGCTGCTGCCCCGCCATCCAGTCGACGACTCGCCTCATCCCGCTCTGCGAAAGACCCTCAATCCTCTGCCCGTAAACGCTCTCGCTCGCTGCCTCATCTGTCTGTAGTTGTAGGCGTAGGAGGCGCGGCACTGGCGCTGACTTCGTCCCCCGACAGCGCACGGCGACTGGGCAACATCGCGCACACTGGAGTGTTAGTCCTTCATGAAAGTGAAGTTGTTACATCATTCGAAGATGCAGCGGCATTGGTGACACAATGGAGCGAGATCCTGAGCCGTGGCGGCCTGGAGGCAGCCCAGGACGAGCTAGTGGAGCGTTTACTCAGCCGCATTCTGCACCTTCAGGACGACGAGCAGAGCCAAAACACACTGAGCTTCCTCATAGATCAAAGAGTGTTGCCTCTGCTAGTGCAGTATACCGCATGGAGTAAGCCCACAGACCCTACAAGACTGCGACGTACGTAGGACGCATTTTTACTGATTCCATGCTGTGCACTGACATATTTTGTGGCGGCTGTTTAGAATTGGTGCAAAGTCTCGTCAAGTTGCTGGAGGCGGCTGCAGACAATGGAGAAGTGGAGCTGTGGCTGTCATTGGTGACTGTAGCTCAGGCTATCGCTCATCTCATGGAGCAGGACGACGATGTCGTGGGTTACGTTGATCTATTACAGCTTGGTGAAGCTTTGATGAAGGTGCAGCAGTTGGCTCGGCAGAGGCTGGAAGAGGGAGCTGACGCTTCTCGAGCCTTCGTTGTGAATCGCTCAGACTTGGCATATCCAGACCCTTCGCGTATGGCAGGAAGCTGTACTGCGCTGGTGAAAATGTGCTCTCCAGTAATGCCCGACTCTATGAAGAAATATGGATTGTGGGCGCTCGGCGCACTTGTACAGGCGGTGAACCGAGAGGAATCGAGTTCTCCTCATGTGCAGCAGCTGGAAGCAGCTCTAGGACCTGTGTTTGCAACAATTATGCTGGCGATTCCACGAGATAATGACAGCGTGGACTTGCACCTTCTGGCAGCCACACTGGTGGATAGGTTACTCCATGTTGCTCGGCACAATCCGGCGGCTGTGACTCGAGAAACGTACGAACTTTGGATGGATCAAATTCGCTACTGGACAGGAACCGAGCAATCCGAAACTGAGCTCAAGCCTAACAAAAGATGGTTTCGACGAAGGTCAGGTCAAATTGACCTGAAGGAGGATGACGAGACCACAAAACGCAAGCAAAAACTGCATCTTCAGCTTCAGCTGATCAGCGCGCGATGCCTGCGTACGCTCACGACATCCCCGCAGAGCCGGCGCTACGTTTGCGAGTCTTCAAGCACAAGAGCGGCTCTTTTCGAGCTGTCCCGCCAGATTCACGAAAAGAGGCAAAACATCGGGGACGCAGTTGACGAAGATACGGCAAGAAGTCTGATGAGCATCCAGCGGCACGTGTCGTGGACATTTCGCAACATTTGCACAGGATTTCAGAGCGGTGCCATGGCGTTAGATTGCTTGTTTAACGCGTTCTGGACTGCATCGCTTCTGCAGTCGCGTCGAGATTTACCGATGTCGCGCTTCTTTCGCGTGGTAAATGATCTCACAGACTTGCCCATTATAGGAGCTGAAGAGTACGAAGCCAGCACCGAGTTCGGATGGGTCGACATTTTAACTGCTTGGAGCGCTAGTACGGATCATCAAGTGCGAGAGAACGCTATCGCGAGTCTTGTCTTCCTAGCTGAGCAGGATCAGCAGGTTTCTACAAATTTGTCAGACGAAGATGAGGAAATCCGCAACAAGCAAGAACATATTCTTCAAGCGTGGCTTACGAATATGCTCCAGCAGATCCGTTTACTTTCGGGTGGGGAGTTGCTTGCTGTGAAGCAAATGGAGGAGATCGCCCACGTATCGAAAGATCTTACTCCCGGCAACGAACGGATTCTGTTTAACCCCGCAGTCGTTGACGCAGGCACGTCAGCCTTGGCAGTATTAGCGGAGCACCATCATGCTGAACTTGTGCAGCAGGGTGTCGTCCCACTGGTGGCTTTGCTATCTGCAACCAGTGCAGCTACCCCTGCGCAGCACACACAATGCGCTCGCGTGCTAGCGAACCTGGTCGCAAGCTATTGCCTCGACATCGACCCAAGAAGCTCAGCGCTTTCCACTGATCCCACTCGAGTTGTTACCAGCGACCACGTCGACATTGCCAAATTGCTTGAGCAAACTGCCTCTGGCAAACGGTTTCTTGGCAATATCCGTCGCTCGCGCAATTGCGATGACCCCATGCAGCGCTCAAATTACTTCCGTGTCGTGCAGAACCTCCGCGCGTACGACGAAGTAGTGGCAACTGGTCGTCTGGTGAAAGATGTATACTGCGAAGGCGTGCACCCGATCGTATCTAAAAGTGACATTGAGTCAAGGGAGCAACCTACAGACGATGACGCATTGGTTGATGTGGTGTTCGTGCACGGGTTACGCGGACATCCTTTCGGTACGTGGCGCACCGATATGAGCAACAAACTGGAAGGGAACAACGACATTTGGCCAGACGTGTTGCTTGGAAAGGACTTACAGCGCAACAACGTCCCTGCACGGTTAGTGACGCTGGGCTACGAAGCTGGTATGGTGAGCTGGTCCAGTCCGTGGCCCTCACTAACTCTACAGGAGCGTGCGCGTGTCATGCTTTCTGCTCTCTACGCTGCTAATATCGGTCGAGATCGTCGCCACCCAGGCGCACCTGCTCGCCCAGTTGTCTTCATTACCCACTCGATGGGCGGCTTGCTGACCAAGAAGATGCTACTACTTGAGCGTGAGCAACGTGATCAATCAGGCCTAGCAGATAGCACGACGGGTGTAGTCTTTCTTGCCGTCCCGCACTTCGGCTCGGACCTAGTGAAGGGCGTGAGATCGGAGTCTATTCGCAAATTGATCCAGGCGCACCCAGCCATCGAAGACCTCGCAGTGGATCCAAATGGACGTCTCAAGGGCCTCAACCATAACTTCAAACAGCTAGGTATTGACTGCTTCAGTGTAGGTGAGGAGCGTGCGGCGCCAGTGGCGCTCGGCCTCTCTGCTGTCGTCGTGAAGCCCGACTCGGCCGACCCAGGCTTCGGCCGTTTCTACGTGTTGGCCGAGTCCGATCACATGACGATCTGCAAGGCTAAAAGCCGCGACGAGCCGCTATACCAGGACATTCTCCAATACGTTATTCAGCGTGCCAAAGCGTAACGCACTTGCATCGGTTTCTGCTGTTTGTCACGAAAAGCTCACATGGACTTTATGAAGCGATAGCCACACACGCTGGCCCGAGCACACGACCAGTAATACGATATAGAGCACACCTTTTGATGATGTCGGTTCAACGCGACAACTAAAAGCGCCTTATGCTCCAGACACATGTGAACGCTTACGCCCCATCTTGTGGCCGGTGCTGTGAGAAGCGAATACGGTAATGCTGGGCAAAAGCGTTCAGGGTTCAGCCGTCGTAAGGAAGTCGAGGTGGAATGGCTCATACGTCCAGATACACGCGCGTATTCTTCCACTTGAGAGCATACACTCCAGGTGACTAGACTGTGACATCGTGTCGGTTGTTTTTGTGGCTCAATGGGCTGCACGAGCAGCAACATGCGCCGAACAGCGCTACGACTAGACAAAGTCGAGGAGGCGATGCCTGCCTCACCGTCGATGTCTTCCTCACTTTCGGACGCGCCCGCGATACTCGAGTCCCCCACATCGACAACAGGATACCGCGAAATGTCCACGAAGCTTGCCACGCCACCGGCCGTGCAACCTACACGTCGTCTCTTACATCGACGGCGACGACGAGAGCCACACCTGGACCATCATCTTACTGACCGACTCGATATGCTAGCTCGGTACTTGCAGAGGGTGTCCAAGATCAACTATCAGGAGGCCTTGCATACCCAAGCGCAGAGGGACATCGACGCCCTGCTCGATAACATCCACAGTTTTTTCTTCGTCTATGAAGCCGAGAATCGCCCTCTATGGCGTCTTGCACAGACCGGTCGATTGGTACAGCAAGTCGAGAGCTTCCACCGAACGTTGGATGCCATCACTTCTCGTTGTGGGTTAGCAGTAGTCACTCCCGGCGGCGCAGGCCCGTCGTTGCCTCGTTGGCAGGCGCGTTGGCGTCGAATGCGAGCAGAGAGACTTGTGTTCTTCCGATCGTACCTGGAAGATCACACGGCTGCTGCAGCATCGAACTCGCGGATTCGCGAACCGGCAGACCAACTAGAGCTGCTCACGCTATTTAAGCATGACGCGCGAAAATTCGACACGGTGCTGACGGCGGATGAATTGGAGCTGCTGGAACGCACGTTTGCTTTTGTTGCGGGTTGTTGCAACAACATTATGAACTTCGAACCGCAGTTGCGCATGATGCCATTGCCGGAGTGGTTTGTTGCTCCCTACGAAAGGACCAAGCAGCAACTCAAGTGGCAGCGTGCTGCTGTGACCGTACAGACGGCACCACGGGCAATGACGTCGCGAGAGTGCTTTTCGCTGGCAACCACATGGTCTCGCCTACAGCACCCCCATATTATGAAACTTTTCGGCGCCTGCCATGTCGGTCGAAGGCGATTTTTTGTGGTGGCGGAAGGAACGCCACTGACTCGGTGCTTTGGTGATGACGGGTTTCCACTATGGCGAGCATTGCACGAGGCTGCATTAGCACTGCATTATCTCCATGAACGGCGCGTTGGACTCGATGCTCTGTCGTGCGCTGATCTTATCTTATTCCGCTGTGGAGATCGTGATGCCGTCATGCTGGCCGGATTCAATCTCCGGCAGATGAAGTCCGCTTTAGAATCGTCAGCCATATTCGGTAGCAAGAGGGCACAAGAGGAAGAACAAGATCCTTTGCTGGAGGATGACGAGAGTGAAGCTGGCTACGACGATGTTGATGTAGTTCACGAAACTCAATCGAGACTATGCGAAGGCACGACAACAAGGTATTGGCAGGCACCTGAGCTCGTGAACAAGGCTGTTTTAAGCCCTACTGAAGCGTCCGATGTCTTTGCATTGGGTATGTGCGTGATCGAGGCCTTTTCGGGTGGAAATGTGTGGGCTAACAGTGCAGAGCGCTATCGTAGTGTAGTTGATGGCAACCGGACATCAACGAACGGACTGCCACCGAGACCCGCAGCGCTGGAGAATGATTGGCAATGGGCTTTGGTAAAGCGTATGTGCTCGATCGATCCTAACAATCGACCATCCCTCACGGAAGTATTGGCAAGCTTTCAAGTATTTGCTGAAGACGAGGAAGCAGCTAACACAGACTTTTCTTCTACTAAGCGGAGAAGGAAGTTATGCTGTCATTCTCTTCGCCAGATGCAACCGCGGGCAACGTCAGCTTCGATTGCGTGCGCTCTCAACGAGGTTCAAGAGTGGTGCGATGAGGCTTCCGAAAGTTCAGCTTTGAATTACCAGCTTTATGAGCGAATGGATGACATCGCGGCCCGAATAGAAACGATGGACGCTGATGACGCTGTCTCGCATCTTCCAATTCTAGCATCTCTGATTCTTCGCTTTCGGAGCTTCCTTCAACGGCATGTTAATGAGAACCCGCTACTGCGGCTTGCCACAACGCGCCAGATCATTGAAATGAACGTGGAGTTCCATGGCGAATTAGACGTTCTGATGGATCGGCTTCGGTTTACTCGCTCCGGAGCTTCTATTCACTCGTGGGGTTCTCAGCAAGCTGTGTACTGTGCGCAACTTTGGAAGCGCATGCGTCTGTCATTGGCGATGGATGCTCAAACATTGAACGGTGAACTAGATGGTGAACAAGAACTGTCGTTACTGGGTGCTTTGCTGGCCTTCGAAGCTAAGAAACGGAGCACCAGTTACGCCGCCCAGGACCTAGAGATGTTGCAGACTGCGCTCGTCAACGTGGAAGAAATATACCAACACATGATGCCCAGCTTTCGGACAATGGAGTCCAGGTCGATGCTAGCCCTTCCACCCTGGTTCGTCCCGCCGTACGAAGTGTTATTCAACGAGCTGGATGCTTTTAGTCGAGGAGCCTTCGGTTCCATACACTTTGGTAAGTGGATGAACGTGGATGTGGTGGTCAAGAAAATGCTCTCACCTGAAGAGCCTGGGGTTGTGATACCTCTGCGCAGTCAACGAGGTGCTAATCTCAACCCAAAGGAGCCAGCGGAAGATCAGTACAAGCGTTTTCTAACCGAAATGTCGGTCTGGTCAACGTTGAAGCATCCTAATGTGCTGAAGTTACTTGGCGCCTCTCATGTGGGTCAGCACCAATTCTTCGTGTGTGAGTACGCAACTCAAGGAACTATCGATAGCTTCGTGGCATTGAAGTCCGACAAGGATCGTGGTGCTTGTGCTCGGCGTATGCTGCATGATGCAGCTCTTGGATTGCACTATTTACATACACAGAACATCGTGCACGCGGACTTAAGGTGCAACAACATTCTCGTCGACGCACAAGGCGTAGTCAAACTGACCGATTTCGGATTCAGCTCCCTCAAACGATCGAATGGCTTCATCGGCGAACTCGCAGGGGTCAGGTACCGGTGGGTGGCCCCGGAGTGCCTCAGTGGGGAAAGGCCTACCTTCGCATCAAACGTGTACTCGTTTGCCATGTGTGCTATCGAAGTCGTGAGTGGCGAGCTGCCGTGGGGCAGCGATATGACCAATGCCGTGGTCTGCTCGAAAGTTCGCAAGGGTTTGGTACCTCCACGTCCTGCCACTTGTTTCTCAGATTCCGAGTGGACCCTTATCGAGCGCATGTGCTGCTATCATCCGAAGCAGCGCATTACTATCAGTGAAGTTGTTAGGCTCCTAACTTAAATATTAGCCCCCACGGGACCACTTCAACTTAACAAAACGGATGACTTTTTTTTATTGAAGCGCTAGACCGTGAAGCAGATGTGAATCTTTTGGAGGAAGAAATGGCCTTAGGTTTACCTGCCTTTGCTGAACTGTATGCTATACATGTACTTACCGGTATATAAATGCCCGAAATGAAAAGGGTGTAAATGGTCGAGTCGAGGAGAACTACCGTCGACCTTAGTAAAACCCGTCAACCTGATAAAAATACAGTAGTTTTTTTTTTCTCTCGTCCATTTTATTCAGTCATTTAATGCTGGCAATGTCTATGATGATGAATTGTGACCTTCTACTTAAGTATTTTGTTTTAAAACGATGTCAATGTTCCAAAGTCGTTGGTATATCCAAAAAATGGCTCTGTAATCTAATTACTACAAAAATAGCCGTTCAAGGACGCGATAAACTGCAGGAGCTTGCCATCGGAATCGAGCGAAAAAGCATGAGTAATGGACATACCAACGCCGCCGTCTGGACATGGGTTTGTAGCCTTGAACTCTTGTGGGTTCGCGTTCTGGTAGCTTCTCATTTTGTTGGTGCACTTGACCACGTTCGCGTATAACGCATGCTTCGCTCTATTTTACTGGAGTGTTGACGCCTTGTATTTGATGTTTGCGCTCGCGAGCCATGGTATTGGAATGCCGTCGTCCGATTTTCACAGGGTGTTGGGAGTACATGGATTTTACGTGGTATCAATGGTTCTTGATCCTGCGAAGTAATGCACTTCAGCATTTTCGCTACGGTCCAAGAAGTTACTGAACGATGGAAAAATACCGAACGAGTCGGAGAATCAAGTATCCTCCATTCCTGACGAAACTCTTTTACGTGAGTCTGCTTGTGATAAATTACTATTCGTCTGTCATTATTTACTCTCGATGGTTCTGGGATGATGAAGCGTAGCCTTGGTCATGTGTGACTGTACTTGACGTGATGTCGACCGTGGGTGTGGCCGCATGGATAATTTCAAGACTTGGCAATTCGCGTAATTTTTGCAATTAGTCTCCTTGGAGCCACTGGAAAAATGAAAGAGCTACTTCAATGTAATACAACGCGTTCCAGTCGTGTAACAATGGATGTCCGCCCGAATAGCATCAACCAACCGGCTTCGATTGGTCCACTGCTTACTATTCAACAAAGTATCACCAAACTTCAGAATGAAAGCAGCACCAACAAAGTTATAAGTCCATCCTGCCGTTTATGGAATAAACTCTCGGCGGATGAATCTCGGCGGCATGCACTAATCAAAATGACGCATATTATGCTTGCCACATGGGTACTAGCATTGCATCTTGAGGGATCATTGCGAACTCCACTGATTGAGTGCAGTCCTAGAGTGAACCTATGACACGGGTGCTACCATCCTGTTTTGTCGTCAATGTAGTGTTTCCCGGGTCCGAATACCAAAAACACCAATACAGCGATGCGGGGGCCAACACACACGGAAGTAGTAGCCGAATGTATTGATGTGTTGGTGACTTGGAAGATTGGAAAGTGAGTGACTTGGCAAGACCGGGAGTCTGATGCAAACCAGCTCGAGCTCACCAAGACGAACTCAAAGAGAGGCAAACTGTCGTGGACAGAAGCCACCTGCCCGACAAACTGCTGAGAATGTACATGCATCCACATCAAAAGGAAACATGCAGTTGGGCTTACTAAATCCTAATACAGCTCGATAACAGGGCTGCACCCATTGTCCATGGCTGGTGGCCGTCGGACACATGCGGGTCCATCTGTGATCCATACATCGAACATCACTCAGCGTCGGAGCCTGCCGCTCGACGCCAGATCTGGATGTCTGTCGACAACCTTGAGGTTCCGCTGCGGTGATACCAAGCTGTAAACCTGGAATCCACTACAGTCAACTTTGATTTCTACCGGCTTGGCATATCTGGTGTGATGGATGAGGTTGAAAAGGAGTGGAAGAGATTTGACCACGACACAGTTGAAAAGCTCCAAATACTACAGTGCTCAGCAATGGAAGCGCCTCCATATATCCAGCAATTCCATCAACTTCGAGGACATTCGTTAAATGGGACACCAATGCTGCACTTTCGGGTATTTACCGTCCGAATTTGGGGTCACTTACTATAGCTCGAAGCAACATGGCACGCGGTCTTCTGCCACTTGGACTTCACTCAAAAGATTTTCCGAGTACCGTTGTCGAGGTGTACTTCTTAGACACAAATCTGAACTCTTTGCCGATCTGGACTCGAAATGGCCTTGGTGCTCGATCTAGATTGAGAATAGTCTGTTGACAGCTGTACCACCCTTGCTCATGCGTTTACAGCGCCAACGCTCTTGGTAGCGGGCAATCCAATTCGAACTGGTCCGAGTGAGCTCTTTGAAAGTAAGGACACTTACGCTACAATACTAAGTCGCACTCTAGTGCGCGAGTTACCCCAAAATATGTGTCGTTGTAGAATCACGTATCACAGGATATCCGGCCCTGAATACCTGTAATAAATAGTGGAAATTCGCAACATTCAAAATTTTAACTTATAGAGGCGGCATTTAAATTACGGAATATATATGAGAGCCATAAGAAAACTATTCCAAAAACATATGTTTTGGGATGACTGCAGATTTTTTTTTCTCCAAATAGTACCTCCATCATTCGGTATCTGCAACATGTGCCCAGGCATCGACTATGTGGGGAACGACATCGGAAATGTGCGCATGCTTAAGCCGCTAGGTTACTGCAGCTCCTGCTTGCACTTCCCGGGATGCCGAGCCTTCACTTTTACCACTTTCAACGGCGGTACTTGCTGGCTTAAGCGTGCAAAGGGGTCGTCAACCCTGCAGCTCGCTCGGCCCAGCCATATCTGGAAGCCCCGTCATGTGGCCTCGAATATGGCATCGATTATGTGGTAACGACATCGGCAGTGCACCAGCCAGTAAACCACAGGAATGTTGCGATGTGTGCTCCAAGAAGGACGCCTGCCGTGCGTTTTCGTGGACCGACCAGGACGGCGGTACCTGTTGGCTCAAGAACCGCAAGGACGGTACCATTCTCAAGAAAGGTGTTACTTCAGCTCAAGTCAAGTTGTGCACTTGAACTGGATATGGATTACAAGGGCAACGACATTGGGAATGCACCAAGCTCTGACCCATATGTTACCAGCGAAGTCTGGCAAGCGGAGCCGATCCGTAACACCATACGCCTGCTGCTCCAAGTGCATGGCCAAGAGTGGTTGCAACGCCTTCTCGTGGTTGAGCTACAAGAACGGAATGTGCTGGCTCAAGAGCCAAGATCGGTGTTAAGTCCGTAAGAAGCGCCATGTGAGCGATCATTTCTATACAAATATATGCGGTTGAGTAAAGAAAATAAAGGTTACTACTCTCCTATGGTCTCCACCAATCGTCATTCGAAGATCTTCCGACGTTTCGTGCCCCCCATGACATTGTTGTTGGTAAGCTTAGTATCAACCTTTTGGAGTTTCGCTATCGCAGCGCCTGAGGAATGCGTGGTCGAAAACGGGTTCGACTATGTGGGCAACGACCTCTTCAGCGTCACGTCGGTCGACGCCTTCGAGTGCTGCCACCAGTGTCAAAATTTCGCGGCTGCTGGTTGTCGAGCGTTTTCGTGGACGGACTACCAGGGTGGCACTTGCTGGCTCAAAACTGGACGAGGCACTATTGCAGTCAACGCTAACGCCAAATCAGGGACTATTTCCACCTTCCGATTCGCGGAAACGTGTGTGTTGGAACACGGAATCAACTACAAGGGGAACGACATCGCCAACGTCAAAGCGAACGACGCAGGAGAGTGTTGCAGTATATGCGAGCAGATCCCAGGCTGTCGAGCATTTACATTTACTAAAAACAGCGGCGGCATGTGCTGGTTGAAGAGTGTCAAAGGGAATATGGTGGTGGATCTGGCTGCTGTGTCATCGCAGACGTACGTAGAGGAACCAACGTGCGGACTGGAAGACGGTGTAAAGTATGTAGGCAATGACATAGGAAGTGCACGTGCCAACAATGCGAACGAGTGTTGCGTGCTCTGTGAAGCATTTGGAGGTTGTCGAGCCTTCTCGTGGAGTGGCTATCAAGGGGGAACGTGCTGGTTCAAGAACCGGAAAGACGAGGTGAGCTGGGAAGCGGGTGTCTACTCTGGACAGGTTCTTTCCAACCCGGCAGCACCTAGTTGTGCACTAGAGCTCCATGTAGACTACACCGGTAGCAATGTTGGCAACGCATCAAGTGTAAATGCTTGTGGCTGCTGTTCCATTTGCATGAAGACTGTCGGCTGTGCAGCTTTCTCATGGACAGATCTGAATGGCGGGACCTGCTATCTCAAGGGCGAAAAGGGAATCACGCAGTTTTCAGACCGATTCATTTCATCAGTAGTTTAACCTCCTGTAATACGCAACTTTACTTCGATACGTGACAATCGTTTTTTCTCACAGAATAAAAATTATCTTGGGCCCCTGCCGTCATCCACGATGCGAATGCTGCTGTACTGATCTTCAAAGTCGATAGGATACCAGGTTCTATCCTGTTCCTCACATGTTACACCCCCTTTCAGAATCGCCCAGTTGCCCACAGACGTATCTGCGAAGATAGACACCTCTCCGTTTTTTTGTGACAAAGATGGATTGCTTGCGAAGTTTGTTTGCTCTCCTGCAAAAATTCGTTCAAGATCTTGACAGTAAGGCGTTCCTGCAAGCAACAAAGACGGGTTGTTCTCATGGTAAATGATAGGATCAATCCACGACCACAAAAACGTCAAGTTGTTGTAGCTCAAGTTTAAGTTGCCCAGTGAAGAGGACAATTTCGTCACATTTTCTGGAAGCTGAGTAATGAGAGTGCCTCCAAAACTTAAGTACGCAACTGATTCCTGCTCGAATAGTTGAGGTGGTAGTATCGATATTGGGTTCAATGAAAGCGATAAATCAAACGGAGCAAGACGAACGAGAGATGCGGGAACCTCGTGTAACTGACTTGCTTCGATGTATATACTGGCGAATTGTGACCATTTAAGATCGATATCATCAGGCAGCGAGCGCAGATTGGTGATACAGATTTCAATGTCTTCCAGGGATTGAGGAAAATCTGGCGATTGAAGTCCTGCAGGCAGTTCTTCGTCCGGAAAATTCACGCGAACCAGGAACAATGTCATCAAACTGAGGTTGTCTGTTTGCGTAAGAGCGGCGCTATTATCCCACGACACAATCGTTGTGTTGTATATCTTGATAGCATTTAGACGGGAAAATGCTGTCAAAATGCCGGGAAGCTCAAGGGCTAGACAGTGTCTTACTACGGTACGAGTTACGCTTGCCGGGTCGAATTCAATCCATTGTTCCATAACTTCCCGTTTCGTACCACTAAGTCGATTTTCATGACAATCCAGCACTAGTAAAGAACACGATGGTTGTCCAGTGAGCCACGGCCTCACCTGCATCAAGCATTGTGAGTATTGAGGCATGGTCTCAGCGTATAGATGTAGCGTTAAAATCGCCAGACCCCAGACGAAGAAGACAAACTGAGATACTTTGGAAAGCATGCCGTTCGTTCGATGCTTCTGTACAAGATTCACGCTTGGACCGCTTGCAAAATATGGCGCAATCACTGTCGCTCTGTTTCCTTGCGGCTTACACGTACTAGTTCTTTTGGTTCGCTTTGCGCGCATAGCCATTTTCATGTTGTCCATGTCACCTAGAAGACCCAGCGCAAAAATCATCCGTGTGAAGAGATCTCTATAGGACGTAACCAGTATCATCTGAAACTCACTAATCGCATGGACAACCCAAACATCTTCATACCATTTGCGACCTGTAAAACCACTCAGCTTGAAGTTGAAATTACTGATGTATGAAGTGAGTAGTACCGTTGAGATGCCCATTGAGGTTACGGTATCAAGAACGCAGTCACTTACGAGAGACCAAACACGCCGCTTTGTCGAATTTGAGTGGAACACGTTGTGAACAAGAGCTATCGACCAGCAATTAACAACGAGAAGCCCAACGTAACACCGATTGATCTCTATTCGAGGAAGAAGCTGACTCATGCGATATGCCTGGTGAGTCTGAAGAGCAGTCTCCACAATTTCTCTAATGAACAGAATCACATCGAAGTATGGACCGTCGACACCTAGGAGTCCGTCTCGAGTGAAAAATGCTCCATATACGTAGTTCGAAGTGCCTTTCGGATGGATCGATCTCGATAAACTTTGGGCTGGAAGAAGGCGAAGTATAATTCTCGGCGTCTGGAAAACGTTGTAAACGGCAAACACTAACTGCCGCTTCTTGAAAGACCATGAAATCATCCACACGAGATACAGTCCGTGCATTATCGCTACAGTCCCCATTATTACAGCTATGGTGCGGTCGTATCGCGTTCCCATGCCAAGGTAATACAAAGTTAACCATTGATCCAAGCGTGTATCAGGCAAGTTCCAATAGCACCAAGCTGTAAAGCCGTAGAACACGAGGCCAGCCACATGAAGCGATACGAAGCAGATCCAGCAGAAGCGAATGACAGCGGGGGAGAACCTTTCTTCTATAAACCCTGCACGTGCCTCCACCATTTCATCAGGCAGTATAGATCAACTAT
Organism: Phytophthora cactorum; assembly: GCA_016864655.1. Taxonomy (NCBI): domain Eukaryota; phylum Oomycota; class Peronosporomycetes; order Peronosporales; family Peronosporaceae; genus Phytophthora; species Phytophthora cactorum. The sequence goes on from NHQK01000093.1 coordinate 76,247, forward strand.
TTTCACGACATTCCATTTATATATTTTCCTGTTTTTATCAGGCCAGCAAAATGAAGCACAAGAACTCAGTACAGATTTTGTCATCTGACTGGCAAGATAATTTAAAAGGCTGTTCGCTTCGATAACAATATACTTTATAACTGTAAGTCCTGTCAAAGAGTTTGGAACGTGTCTTCGAATGCCAACTCATATCGATAGAGGAAAGATGGTTGACAGTTCACAGCGTTCGCTAGAAACGCCCTGTTCGCCTCGAACGGCTGCATCAATATTGACATCGAATCTGGGCCAGAACCCGACGAGATCGCTGAAAACTCAGTCCGGTTACCAGCAAAAATCTGCTCACGTTCGAAGCAGTATGGAGTCCCTGCTGCTGCAAGAGGTGGGGAGACTGGATTTGCCATTCGTTGAAGCCACGGATCGATCCACGATGGAAACGACGAGATATTCGTGTCTCCCAAGTTGATACCAACTAGAGGATTCATCAGTAGCGGTAGATCTTCGGGTAAAGCAGAAAGCTTGGTGCCAGCCAGATCCAAATACCACATTGCTTCCAGTTCAAACAATTCCTTGGGAACACTCTCGATGGGAGTGTAAGGCATTATGAGTACAGAAGGCCGTATCTTCCAGAGTGTATCTGGGAACGCTGTAAATTGTGTCGTATACAGATGAATTGCAGAATAGCGAGGCCACTTTGTATGCAGATCATCCGGAAACACCCTTAAGTTGGACACGACAAATCCGATAATATTTAGTGATGGCGGGAAGTTAGGTGACAGCAATCCTGGTGGAAGTTCTCCATTGGTAACATTCACTCGCATGAAGATTGCACCCTGCATCATAGGGTGACTGATCTGGTTAAACGCTGCATCCTCCCCCCACTCGGCAATCGTTGTGTTGTACACCTTGAAGGTTTTTAGGGAATGGAAGGTTGTAAACATTGGGGGCACCGTAAATCTTGGACAATTCCGAACTAGCAAGGACTTAACTGAATACGCGTCAAATTTACTCCACTGAGCGACAACATGGTCACTCTCCCCATCAGTACCGTCTGTAATACAGTTCAACAGGACTAAGGAACACGCTGGTTTTGAAATACCCCACGGACGGACTTGCACTAAACACTGTGGGAGCATCGGATTGGCCTCAGCGTGGATATGGAGACCGAGAATGACCACCCCCCAGCAGAAAAATGCGATTCGCAAGAGCCTCGAGCTTGCTAGTCGTTCAGTCCACACAACTACGTTATGTGTCTGGCTCACCGTCCGAGCATTTTGCTTCTCAAATGGAGCAATCGTAGCGCCACGCGGATTTGCAGATACTTGCTGGTATTCTTTGGTAGTGACTGCAGTCATCAGCCCCTCCATCGTGTTCAAATTGCTTAGCATACTCACCGCAAACACCATTCGAGTAGCTAGATCACCCCACGATAAGATGAGAATGATGTTGAACTCGTTCATAGCGTTGACGAGCCATCTGTCTTGAAACCAACGCAAGATATTAAAGTTCCCACTAGCGACGTCGAATTCCTGAGCGTACGAGATAACGAGCAGCAAAGGTATACCGACGGAGGTCACGAGATCGAGAAGACAATCGCTCAATAGTGCAACTAACCGCATCTTGGTCTTGTTGTGTCGAAACATATGATGCACCAAAGCCGTGGACCAGCAATTCAAGACGAGAAGAGCAACGTAAGAGCGGTTCAGCCACAGTCTAGGAACATTTCGACTCATTCGGAGTCCTTGACTTGTTTGCAACGTCGTCTCGATCGTTTCACGACACAGCAGTAATAAATCGTAGCTGGGTCCTTCTGCTCCAAAGAACCCTCGACGGCCAAACACCGCAGCGAAACAACGGTAAACGACCCCGCAAGCGTCTCCACGCTTACGCTGAGTTTTGTGCCGATTCCCGCCCTGTTGATGGCGGGGTGAGTGAAAATTACTCCGGAAAGTCAGCTTCTTGTTCCGGATTGATCTCGTTATCATCGTCAGAGCCGATAACACATGCAAACCCGCGATAACACCGTGTGTGGCTGCAATCGTGCGGAAATGTTCCGATTTCATGCCGATCTGGTAGAAGTCCAGGAACGTCGTGACGGCTAGGCCAGGCATTTTCCAGTAGGCAGCAAAGACGAGACCAAAGAACAATCCTCCCACGAGGTGCAGGCTCACAAGACCGACCCACCACAGTCGAGTAGCAGTCGGTGTGAAGTGGACATCCTCGTTAGCTCGGACGAGCAAGCTGAGGCGCGGGCCATTGCTTACAGTTTCCATAGCTTCCACCCCGTTGAGTCTTTGCAAACCTGAGTGAACTATTGCTCATCTCGTAGCTCTAGACGACGACAATAGCTTTGTCACGGCACGTTACCTAAAGTTGTACTGGGCACATCTATTCTAGGATAGATGAAACGCACTACGGGCCAAACAGAAACATACTCCAAGGTCAGCGCAGTGTCACTAGCCAACCTACGAGGCTGGCAGCGTTGGGTTCGTTTCACGCGACGGCTTCAAAGCTGCCACACTCAAGGGTTTACCCGAATAACGCTCCCGAATAAAAGCTCGCTTTTCTAAAAACCGGCCATAAGCCTCAACAACCATTTTAGACAAGCATTTGGTCACATTTAATGTGTACAGCATTTAACCAGATCATATGTCAAATATTCTTTTTATAGAAAATGGCCTTACATTATTTTAGTAAAGTCAGGATTGTACATTTTTTTAAGCACAGGCAACTTTCGGAAACGGATGGGAAAGTGTAGATTTAGACCGAAGTCTGCACTACGACACGTTCGTCTCTTCATTCACTAACGTGGACGATGTCGGGGAGAGTCAAGTCTTTGGCGGGGACCTCTTCGCAGTACGTGGATCTCTCGTGGTGGGGATTCGCTATTTGGTGGACAGTTCTACTTGTGGTGCACTTGTTGACAGGCGGATACAATGCTGCGTTTGCGCTGTTTTACCATGAGCTCCGGCACACCTATTTGTATATGTGTCTCGATTACTCAGGAATCGGGATGCCAGCGGAAAACCATGAGGTCATCTCCCTTGTGAATGCAGTTATGGCCGCCATTCATGGCGGCTTCGTGCTGCTGATGATTGGCGGTTCGATTTGGCGTCGAGAATTAGTTTTCTCTCCATGGGACACTGACAAAGGCCAAGTCTACAAGACTAGCAAATTCAACTCGGCCGACAAAGCGGCAGGGCTGAAATCCAAAGCTGGTGATACCCAACCCAAATCCCGGCTAGCGCGAGCCTATTCGAAGATTTTAGGGCGGCAAGGCTTGATTGGTGTCAACGGGGGCAGCTTCCACACGATTCTCCTGGCTCGTGAACTCGTGGAGACATCTCTACAAACCGTGCAAGCTTACCGGATGAGCTGGTTGCTACCGAGAATGCTGCTAAATCGCTTCTACCTGAGCCTGATAGTGCTAAACTGCTGGTCATCTGTCTTGGTCTATTCGTTGCTGTTTAAACGAAATGAGGCCCGGAAGCGATTCGCATACCTTGTGTGCGATTGTTCTTTGAATCTGATATCGTCTATCGGTGTGCCATTGATCGTTGTGCTTACTTATGTAGGCCAGTACGACCCTGAGCTGACTGGTTTTCCAGTAGAGAAATGGTACGATGATGAGTGGTCTGCTCGCGTTCTAAACGAGTTTCAGATGATTCTCGTGGTTTCCTGGATGGACTTGGCAAGTCGTACTGTATTCTCGATCGGTGTGATTTCTACGACCAACAACTTGAAAGATCTTCTGCGTAAATCATCAGGTGCTAGCTCCAGACGCATTGGGTGCGATGCCGAACATGCCAAAATACCGACAAACAGGGAACATGCAGAAGAAAGCGCAGAAGCATCTCCAGGAAAAGTGAAAGCGCACCAGAACCCGAAGAATAATACCAAGCGGACGCATATTAGCCACTACGTTTTACACGCAGTCTACGGAATTTTTGGACTGTGGGGATTTGCGGTCATTGGGGTACATATACAAGCGTCGGCGCAGCCTGAACAACCACAATGCGTACTACAAGTGCACCCATGGGCTGTGTCGAGCCCTGCGTGCTACCTGGCTGTTCTTGATTGCCATCACCTTGGTATTTCTGGCAAGAAAGATGAAGTCGAGGCCAAGTGGAACGAGTTTGATCGATCTACAGTCGTCACACTAGTGATTCGCCACTGCCCAGCGCTCGAAGTTCCCGACACTATTTCAGATTTCCATATCACTACTGGCATTAAGGTTTACAACTCGACTATTAACGAGTGGGGAGAATCCGCAGCAATCACAAACACCAATCACCCCGCGCTCATTTGGTTCTACTTTGTCCGTGTTCACGTGAAAGATGGAGTTCTGCCTGAGGGAGTTCTATCAGTTGATTTCCCCGGCAATTTGTACGACCTCGAGTTCACCTACACGAACATACGTGAACTACCAGACGATCTAGATTCAAAATGGCTACTCGGAACGACAGTGTATTTCGAGTACAGCGAGTTGACCAGTGTGCCAGAGTCATTACTTCGGCTTGAACCTTATAGTGTCTCGCTCGTAGGGAGTCCGATAGCGAAGTTGCCGCCGGAGATATTTGAGATCGTGGGTCTGTGGTATTTGTACATGGCGGGTATTCACATCCAAGAGCTTCCTCGCGATGTCGTAAATCTTTCGCCCAATTTGGTGTATGTGGTCTTCGCAGAAACCAATATTTCATTCCTGTGGCCTTGGGTTGATACACTTGTCGAAATGTACCCTCCACTATATTTGGGCGGATCACCATACTGCGGTGATTTCGAGAAAATTATGAGTGGAGAAGCTGAGGCATTCAGCGTATCATCAACCGAATATTCGACAGCACTTATGGATCCATCGGAGACCAACCGTGAATTTCTTTCACGCTCTGTTAACTGCGATGAAGGATATGGAATGACTGTTTACCCCATTGACTTTGAGGATAGTATTAGCGCAATAGCCTAATCCGATAATGGTCTACGTGTATTAGATGCATGAATGCTACTTCGTAGACAACTTCTATGCTTTTTTTTGTGACAATGTATCTTCCAGGACCATCAACGAGTCGAGTTCGAACGATTATCAACACATAACTTCGTAATGCCTCGCATTCCTCTCATTATTCATTTATCCGTAGCTGTGGTGATTCTTCCCGGGTGAACAATATTATGTGCGCAGTGTTTTATTTGAAGGTGCAGTTTCATGTTACGAGGCGTTTTAACGTCGCGGTCGAGGAGGGCACGGTGACAATAGGGCATGGGGATACTGCTTCGTCAGGTGCACCACGCGAGCACGTTTTGGATGCCAACGCTAGTTAGTGAGATGATGTGAACAATCCACCAGCAGTACGTTACCATTCAATTCGTAAAGTTCAAGACAAGCGATTCCAGTCCAGGTCAATCATGCAGTCAGCTTCGGGTCCTAGACGTTTATACGCTATCAGCTTGTCGAGTCTCCGATGCAGCGAATATCCGTGCAGAGCGAGCTCAGTATATGAAATGAGCGTTCCGCGTTGATTTTCAAGTGCACGCTTTGTGCTACCGAATGCGTCGTCAACGATGGCTAAGAACTCTGCATCGCGCCACAACGTATTATCTTCAGGCTTGGAGAATGGCACCGCTTGCCCAATTCGACTCCACAACTGTCTGTAGATGCGCGCAAGTTTTGCCTTGTAACTTGCATCGGAGTCGGAGTCGATAGTCAACTGCTTCATCGCTGCAACGATCGACTTGACGCCTTCTCGCTCTGACACCGCATCAACAGCTCGCTCATCGCACGCTGTAGTTTCTTCACTGACTTGCGCGAATTTCCCAAGTTCGTCGACAACTGCGATGATCTCAATCCGCGCGCACGGATCATACTTGCACATTCTCTCCACTAGCCCCCACTGGTCATCGTTGCAGTTACGCGGTCTAGGGGGAAGCTCGTGAAGCTTCTTCACTTTGAACTTTACAACAGCATTTTCCATTACCCCCCACGGAATTGATCTTGGCATGTTGCCTACCACGCGTATCGCCTCGACAATACACATGCCCAACGAATAAATGTCTGACCGAGGTGACGCATTCATACCGTCAGTGCCTAAACACTCAGGTGCCACCCAGTGGACGGCACCTGTTATCTGCGCGCGCTCGTCTGCGTTCATGACTGAACTGAGTCCAAAGTCCGTCACTTTTGCGTTCCCGTCAGCACCAATTACGATATTGTTGCCCTTGAGATCACCATGGACGATGCCGCGTTCGTGTAAGTACTGGACTCCGAGAGCTGCTTCGTGTAACTTTTGCCATATTTGATCTGGGTGTTTCCTTAAAAACTCAACGAGCGTTCCGTGCTTCGCGTACTCGCACACGAAGAAAGGGTCACCGACATGGCACGCACCAAACAAACGCACAATGTTTGGATGACTCAGTTCATACCAAATCTCGACTTCTCGTCGGAACATCCGAATGGCTTCTCCTCGTTGTTTTTGCAGCTCTGGATTCTCAGTTACCGCCGATAAAGTTGACGCCAGCGACGTGGAAGTAGACATAATGCTCAACGAGTGGTCGTTGCAGTTCTCGGCCATCTCGAGCTTCACTTCCTTCACCACTACCTCGGAATCCAACCATTTTGCTGTGTGAACGCTGCCAAACGACCCCTCTCCAAGCTTGGAGGTAGTCGAGTAATTTTGAAGTTCCGAAAGCGGAATATAATACGCTGGAGTGACCGGTAGCATCGCTGTCAGAAGCATCTCATCATCATTGATATGGCAAGCTTGTTCAATAATTGAGAGCTGATCCGCGGTGTAATCACTGGCATGCCCGTCGATTTCGGCGCGCAAGAAACCCATAAAGGCCAACACATCATTCTCAGTCTTGAGAAGACGACGCTGCCGTGACGGAAACTGGCAAAACTTCAGCAACTCCAGCACATGTGCGTTAAAATATTGCGTACAGCAGTGTCGCCACTGCATTTCCCTGTCATCAGGCATATTTCCGGGTTGATTTATTGCCTCCCAAAGCACGCCAGTCCTTCGATAGAAGCTCTGAGCCGTGAGAATGGTGACTCGAGCGGACATCAGCCGGTTGAGCGATTTGTCTTGGGTTGAGGAAGAAAGTGCCCCCTCAAACTCGCAAAATACCGCGTTGAAGTGTTGTATAAGTACGCCGCGGTATTTGGACTGCTCGATGCGTTCGTGAAGCGCTTTGAAATCGTTGAAAAGAAATCGATCAAGATCGCTTTTAATGACATTTTCAAGATAGTCGAGATCTGCTTCCGGAATTAAACCAGCATCCCCCTCGTCATCGGGGCACGACTCCGATTGAGGATCAGCCAGTTTTGCTTGTTCTCTCGCTGCAAACAGCTCCAGCGTATATGCCACCGTTGACACACTTAATCGATTTGCCGAATTAAAAGCACACATCCGCTTGATCAAGCTCCTTTCGTCATTCGCGAACTCTTCCCGCCGACTCAAATGAAGTAAACCAGACTCAGTAACATTACAAATGACGTTGTCTTCGCGTCGCTCACAACTCCAAGGTTTGGTTCTCGAGATCACTTCCAGAATGCACATCCCAAGTGAGTAGACATCCGATGCAAATGACGGTGGTGATCCTTCCAATCGCTCTGGTGATTGCCAACGCACTGGGCCCGTGAACCCACCAGAAACTGGAGGAGTCGAGCTGCTCACGGCAAAGTCAGCAAGCTTGGCGTGTCCATCACTGCCGATCAGGATATTGCTGCCCCGCAGATTTCCGTGGACGATATGCCTCTCGTGGAGATACAAGAGACCCAACGCCGCCTCGTGAAGGAATTTCCACGGTGTTTGGTCCCTCAGGTCGCACGCATCGAGATACCTCAAAACTGATCCATGGCGCGCGTGCTCACACACAAAAAAATTGAGGCCTACGTCACACGCTCCATAGAGTTTGATCACGTTGGGATGTCGTAGCTGGTGCCACTGTCCTACTTGCTGCCGGAAACTTGTACTGAATGCATTGGGCATAAATACTTCAACCACAACATCAGCGTCCAGCCATTTACCTCGGAATTCACCAATCCCCCCGTTAGTACTGCCTCCACGATCCGTGCCTTTCAGCAATTCAACGTCCGTGGGAGAAATAAACCAGCTTGGACGATCCACTTCATACGCGGTATTTGATGGCATATCGCCGAGAAAAACTTGTTCGTGTTGTACAAGTAGTCGCTGGATGCGATGTCTGCCCTTACGTACAGCTATCGACATGGCTGTTTGATCCTTATCGTCTCGCGCGAGAAGATCAGCATCATGCTCGACTAAGAACTGAGCAACCTCAAAGCGATCCTCTTCAATTGCAACCATGAGTGCAGTCTTTCCATCCCTGCCGACGACGTTGATGTTTGCGCCCATTTTAATCAGGCCCTGCAAGGTTTCGATGCGACCACTAGCGGCTGCGGCGATAACAAGCCAGCTCACATTTCCTTTAGACTTGGTTATGTCAGCCCCATTGACTTTAAGGAACTTCAGTGCCTCGAGGTGCCCATACTCCAGGGCTAATAGCACTGCAGTGTTGACGCTATCCTCGAGTGGCTCTAAGTGGACAGATGAACGCCAATGAGTGAATGAGCGGCAGCCACCAAATGCCTTTCGACGATTCTCCCGAGTCGCAGAAGCATTTATATCAGCACCAGCCTCCAGCAAACAGTTGAGCACTGGAATGTCACCTTTTTGAGCAGCCACCATCAGCGCCGTCCCCCTTTGATTCGTCAGGTTCACGTCGATAGAGTGATTTTCCAGTAATATTTGAAGGATAGCCATCGTTCCATTCTCGGCCGCAAGCATCAGTGCTGTTTGTCCACAATTGTTGGCAGCATTGACAGCCGCCCCGCGACTTAATAAAAACCTCGTCATTTCACCATGCACTTTCGTCACGGCAAACATGAGGGCTGTCCATCCTTCAACCTCGGTGCAGTTGATATTAACGCCATGCTTTGCTAGAAGTCGCTTCACGCGGTTTAGATCTCCCGACGCCGCGCTCTCTAGGAAGTACCTCTCGTATTGCTGTCTTTCCTCCTCAAACTCGTGGTAATCCATCCGCGGCGAGTATGGGTCGCTGTTGAACGACCGTGGCGAATAATCTGAAGAAGACGAATCGTAGGAGATGGAGGACGATGACGACGATAACCCGCTGCGTCTGCGGGCGGCAGCAATCATTGCTAGCCTATCCATCGTCAATCGAGTTGTCTCTAACATCTCCTGTATGTACGTCGGGAAGGGAGGTGAATCGCACGATGGCATTTTTTTTATATAATAATATTCAAATAAAACAATTACAAAATTTCAATGAAACTATGAAAAATATTAATTTATTAAGTAGAGATTAATAATTATATTAAAATATAGAAAATATCAAAATAAAATAAAATAAAATAAACATTATATTAAAATAAATAAAATGTTTCAATAAAATATAAAAGAGAAGGTTTTTATAATTTCCTTTATCTGTCAGTAAAAAAAGTTTAAATCAGTATTTATATCTATTAAATAAAGTTAAATAGTATTATAAGTTAATTGTTTATAATATAATTTATTTAAAATTATTTTAAAATTTGTAAAATCTTATATCACTTAACAAAACATAAAACTTTAAACTTTGATTTAAAGCAAATTCTGTTTATCATAAATAAGTTTATTTTTTATAAAAAATAAATATTATACTAGTAATATAAACTATATTAAGTAGTATTATAATTTTTTCCCCTCCTCTGGGTTACTTTCATCTCGAATATCTCGGGTGGTAGCTTGGAGATAGGGTTTCTCGTCAGTGCCAGGTAAAATGGATCCAAGTGTGCTAGCACTATTGGTACATTAACTAGTTGGCTGTGTTCAATATAAATCAATACCACATACCTCCAAGCGGGGGTCCAAATACTCCGGTAAATCCCTCAGATTTGTATAGCAAAGCTCAATACCAAAACGGCTTGCAGTTTGTAGGGGAAATCAATACCATAGAGAGCTAGAGGAAGAACAGCGTCCGTCATGTTCACCCGGGCCATGAACAGTTGACTCAGTTCAGGGTGTTCTGTATTCGTGATGGCTCCAGAAGTTTCCCAATCATAAATAGTTGAGTTGTATATCTTAATATCACTGACTCGATGAAGCTCGGTCATCATGTCGGGTACTTCTAATGATGTACAATGACGACGACACTAAATCTATCGAATTCACTCCAATTCGTCTTGACTTCCTCCATATTGCCGGCTACTCCCAATCGATGACAGTCAAGAACAGCCAAATAACAGGCAGGTTTTGGCACCACCCACGGGTGTACTTGAAAGGTACATTGCAGTAGTTCTGGCTGCAAAGGTGCTTGGATGTGAAGACCTTATAGCAACATACCCCAAACCCGCAAAGAGCAGAGATACCACCAGCCTTGACTGCATTCCGGGGTTAATTGCCTGTAACAAGACCATTTAGAACAGGGCCATTCGTTTTTGATTGTCCAGTATTTTCACACTATTGGTAGTACAAACAATACGTCTTTCGCTACCCCTCGGTACGAGGCGGAAGAGTTCTTTCAAGCTTGAAGTCGTAGATATAAATCCAAAGAAAAAACACCATACGGCTAAGAATTCCGTTTCAAGAACCATTTCAGATTCATTCAGAATGCGAGCAGACCACGTCTCGTTGTACCATCGCTCTAAATCAAACCCAGTCATTTCAGAATTGTATTGATTCACATAGCTAAGAATAATGAGGGGATGCCCATGAACGACATGAGATCCAGATGCAGTCGGACAGTAAGCAATCAAACCGTCTGCGAGCCCCATCATTCTTGAATAGTAAAGATTAAACAAAGACGGAAGACCAGCAATTTAGCATCTGCAAGCAGAAATATACCCAAGGGATCTGACGTGGACGACCACGCACCACGCTGCCTACCGTTCTCGATGACGATCTCGTCTCCAGTGGATATGACTTTCGACTCCGCACTGGCGCCGATCTGGAACAACTCTGACTGCTCGCACAAGCAAGACCTAAAGGGAAAGCACTAGATAGGGCAATTGTCGACTCACTACCGGCGACGAGAGACCCAACGTATGCGGACACTACTTTATGCCGCCGACTAGCAAAGCTGAACCTAGCGCAGGCGTAATGTGGCTACGCGAACACGTAATACATTACATTACAAGCATAAATATATTCGATTCAGTAGCCATCGCGGAAGATACCAACTCATCCGGTATGTTTCTTTTTGCGTTTGAAGAGCTGTCTCCACGAGTTCACGAGCAACCAGGATGGCGTGAAAGTGGACACCGTTTGCACGTAGCACCCAGTGGCTACCCCACACCTTCCTCCTTGAGGCCATGGTGAAAATGCCTATTCGCGTAGCCAGATAGAACCTCCAACTGTTCAGAAGTACGTATGAAGTGCCGCCAAACTCCATTCACATTGTCGATAACGTGGTGATATTTTCGATCCCGATGTACTCGAAAGTCGTGTACAGATACGTCTTCTGCAGCTCGTAGTAGAACATCGCGTAGGCGGCGATGTATCCGAATGTTACCAAATGCACCATCAGTATGATAAACCATCATTATGCGAAGCTTTAAGGTCCTAAGGCGACATACTCCGACGACGATGGGGATAATTTCACTTTTCCACGCATGATGCAGAGCTACAATCGCCGCTAAATCTGACGTTAGATCAGATCTGGCCGTGTTTAGCGAAGAAACAGTGCTACAAAACGCATGCGCTGAAGTAACAGCATAGACCAACATCGTCTAAAAGTAGGCAACACCGCGAGACGAATGTGTCCTTTAGTTAGATGAGTAGAAGCGGAATTAGGCATATGGAGACTTGTCTTGCTTCTTACTGCTTTCTTGTGGCTGTTATCCGCTTATCCGTTATGTAAAAGCCTGCAAAGTAGCAACAAGCATCAGAACATGATTACAGCGCCGACCAGGCTTCATCCGCCACCTTGATTTATTCTTTGAAAACGATACTTCTACTAATTGGCATTTCCCCTGACATGTATTTGTTGCTCATAGCAAACATATCACAAACTTCGATATCCCCAACAAGTACGGCATTACCATCTACAATGCTCTAAGAGCATCCCCAACGGTAAGACCTATCCTACAGCTTAAAGGGTGTCTTTTGGAACTCCAGTTCTTTTTACAATAGGACTGGCACTGAGAACCAGGTTTTATCTTAACGCTTTTGTCCAATCGAATATTTAAGAGAAGCGTGTGGACCACTCTCAAAACAAATTGTCCAATCGAAAGGCACAACAAGGTAAGTGTACCACACAATCCATTGAAAATCGCATAAGACTCGAGACGTATCCGATAGGCCGCCCTGGCACTTGAATTTTGCGCCACGCACACTCGAAGAAGTTAAAACCGGCAATAGGACCTACCGCTGGACTATTGTCCAGGTCCTAGCATGCTACTTTTACGATAAAACCGCCTTTGAGCCTTGCCGTTAAAGATGCTCTAACAGTATCGTGTTCACTGGATCACTGACGTCTTAACGAGGCTTAGCAAAGTCGTGGATGGATGTACCTCCATCTAACCTGCACTCTACTTCCGCTCTCCACTAACATGCAGTGGTTCTTCGTGGCCCAAAAGATGCACGTTAACGAATAGTGGTTTTCTCGTCCTACTACGTACTATAATTTTGTCTCCCCGAACGCATAAAAATAGCAAAGGGTGAAAAAGAAAACGGGGTCCCAATTCTTATCCACCCTATATACCACACCTTTTTTTTAGCCACGAGAAGTGTGCATCAATGACCCCCATAACTAAAACAGTCGAGCCTCAGCAACATGCCAGGGGCTTCAAAGACTTCGGCGCGATTGTCGCAATATGTCGACCTTGCGCCGTGGAGCTATGCGTGGTGGTGGTTCATTTTGCTTGCTGTGCATTTGGTGACTGGTGGATACAACGCAGCGTTTGCTCTGTTTTACTATGAACTGGAGGACACCTATTTGTACCGCACTCTCGAATATTCTGGAATCGGGATGCTGGCAAAGGATCATCCTACTATCACGGGCGTGAACGCGGTACTGGCTGCAATGCACGGCGGCTGCGCTCTCTTGATGATCGGTGCTTCCCTATGGCGCCGCGAACTGTCATTTACCCCTATAGCTCCTAATAGCGGCATGGATTCCTCCACAAAAACAATAGTGCAATCGTTTGATGACAGAGTTAGTTCCCGACTGGAGTCTATGAAGCGGCAAACTGCTCAAGTGTACTCAAAAGTCTGGGGTCGGAGAGGGTTGCTGGGTGTAAACGGACGTAGCTTCCACTCGATACTCATCGCTCGAGAGCTACTGGAAACGTTGCTTCAGACAGTACAAGCTTATCGAATGAGTTGGTACTTACCACGTATGCTGCTCAACCGATTTTACCTGTTCCTCCTGGTGATAAATTGCTGGTCTTCCGTCTTCATCTACTCGCTACTTTTCAAGCGCGACGAAGCACGCAAACGCTTTTATTGCCTCGTGTCAGACTGCATTTTAGACTTGGTGTCGTGCATTGGGGTGCCACTGATCGTCGTACTCAGCTACGTTGATGATTACGATTCTGAACTCAAAGGATTCCCCTTAGAATACTGGTACGATGATGTGTGGTCTTCTCGTGTGTTGAATGAGTTCCAAATGGTCCTCGTTGTTTCTTGGTCAGACTTGCTAAGCCGAACAACCTTTTCGATTGGTCTGATTGCGACAACTACCAGTCTGAAGGAACTTCTGCGTAAAATACCGGCCAGGGGCAGTAAACGACGTGTCTCCGCTGTTGACAATACCACGGTATTTGATAAATCGAAAAAAATGGAAGTAATTCATCAGATACGCTCGGGCGTACAGTTAGCTCGCGAGCATTCAAAGCTGGTCAAGATTGGTGACGGTAGCTACACTGGCACGAGCCTACACATTCGAAGTGGACAGAAATTGCTTTACTTGGCACACATAGTGTTCGGAGCATGGGGGGTCATTGTGCTAGGGCTGCATATACAAGCATCTGTGCAGCCAGATTTGCCACAATGCGCTTTGCAAGTTCACCCATGGTCGATTACCGAGCCAGCTTGCTATTTGGCCATTTTGGACTGCTATCATCTTGGTATCTCAGGCAAGAAAGCAGAAGTTGAAGCGAAATGGAGCGAGTTTGATAGATCCACCGTCGTCACGCTAGTGGTCCGTCACTGTACAGCGCTAGAAGTTCCCGACTCGATTGCTGATTTCCACTTAACTACTGGGATTAAAGTGTATAATTCTACCATCAATGAGTGGGGAGCGTCTGCTGCGGTCACAAACACGAATCATCCCGCGTTGATTTGGCTCTATTTTGTGCGAGTTCACTTGCCGGATGGACGACTTCCTGACGGCGTCATGTCATCAGATTTCCCATCAAACCTGTATGACCTTGAATTCACCTACACGAATGTTCGCGAAGTACCAGACGATCTGGACACCAAGTGGTTAATCGGAACGACAGTTTACTTCGAGTACAGCGAGCTTACAAGCATACCATCCGTGATTTTGCGACTGGATCCGTACAGTATCTCATTCACGGGTAGTCCCATCAGTGAACTATCTGCAGAAGTTTTCGAGGTCCCGGACTTGGTCTACATGTACCTGGGAAGCATAGCGATTCAAGAGCTACCCTCCAACGTCACGAATCTCTCGCCAGCGCTTGGACTTCTCTATCTGACCGACACGAACGTTTCGTTTTTCTGGCCATGGATCGATCCATTAGTAGTGAAAACACAGGATTGGTCTTTCGCACCTCTGCTCATGGGTGGGTCTAAGTATTGTGCTGAGCTTGAGAAGATCACAAGTGAAGAGGCCGAGACGTTTAGCGTGTTGCCATCGTCGACGTATTCAACGTTGATGGACGCGTCGGAGGGGAATCGAGACCACATTCTGCACACCGTCAATTGTGACATGGAAAACGCTGTACCAGTCTACCCGATCGATTTTGAGGATAATGTGAGTGGACTTCAATGAGCACGCGTAATAATTTTTCTTAGAGCTATGGTTTGTTACTTTAAATACCTAAATGACGAGTTTTCAGATCTAGGAGAAGCACAACACCTACATAATTGGGTCCTGAGTTAACAGTAAAGATATGCTATGACAGAGAATATCACGCTGTATTTGAATTTCCTAATAACCGTATCGGGAGACCCGAAATCCAATATTTCATCATTTATCACGCCAAGTTGCGACTGTATCAAGTTGCTACGCTTACTTGTACGTGTATACTTCGAAGTACCGTGGCTGCCGCCACGACAGCGGTGTGCAGCCCCGCTGTTTCAATATTGTCATGGGAACATACAGTACAGTACAATACGTACTATGACTGCTCCAACCAAAAGCATCATGCTTTAAGCATGACGCTGTTCTCATCGTCTCCGGGCAAAATTTGAATTTCGCTTCGTTGGTCGACCGGTTTCCTAAAACGGTAGTTGTACTGCCATTCAAATCAATGGTGGTTTAGCCTCCGGGACAACAAAGAGATACTGCTAGAAAACCGATATAAACACAAAAGAAACAGAAGCTAAAGAAAAAGGACGCACCACCGAGCTAAACCGTATTTCTGTCTATACAAGATGAAATACGTTTTCCGGAATAAGCCAGGCCTTGTTCAGAATTTAGAGAAGAGTCTCCAGGCAATGCAGATGAAGGCAGCAGCCGAGAAGAGCAGTGTCAGGCTCACCATGAAGGACGTCTAAAAAAACTGAAGCGGCCGTAGAGAGCAAACCTGGGATGTCAGCTCAAAAGAAAAGATTGTTCCTAGGTCTGGCGCTTTTGATCTTAGGCGGAGGAGCCACGACGGCAGCAATTGTGCTGTTCCGGCGGTTCTTGGTGTTGATCCCGTTGAAGTCAGTCGGTATATTCTTGATTCGGACTTGGCGCACACGAAGCTGCTGCAGCATGCAAGTGTAACAACTGCTATAAAGTAGTTCATACGCACGTTAGATCTCGAAAAGGAAGAGTGACGCGTGTTTTCTTCTTTCGACCTTCAGGTATTCTGGAGCTTTTTGATGGTTGCGTACAGATCTCGAAGCATACAGCGATGATTATTCCTGTAGGAGTTTTCAGGCACTAACGTAGGATTGCGTGGACAGTCAATCAACAGAATCTGCTCCTTTCGCACCAATCCCTAAACGCGTTTTTTGGAGTAAACCATTAATTCCACCCGCCCACGAATCGACCTCCAGGGTCGGGTTAATAGGGTTAAAACAATAAATCCACCGGCCCTTCCATTGGAAACCCACCCACACGTAGAATGGCGCAAAACGTGTGGTTTTAGTAAAAATTGAGGACTACATGTAATACATGCTAGATAACACCAACTGGCAATTTCTCAAATCTAGCACGGTATCAACATCTCATCCTTGAATTTTCGGCTCGCTGAAACCCTGCGGGGGGTCAGTCCAAGGCAGGGGCGGACCGAGCCGAACATATATAGGGGGATCGCAAAAATAGGAATCAGGGGTGGGGAAATTTGCCCATATTCGCCCTTTTACCTTATAAATCGCCCAAAATCGGGCAAATTTCTTAGAAAATGTGTGGTGGTGGTGGTGGTGTGTGTGGTGTGTGTGTGTGTGTGTGTGTGTGTGTGTGTGTGTGTGTGTGGTTGGTGTGTGTGTGGTGTGTGTGTGGTGTGTGCTGGCGCCCCCCATTTTGACCCTCGGTCCGCCTCTGGTCCAAGCCAAACACATTCGTGCGGAGGAGGGTTGGTTGTAGTACTGGGTTGTGACCAATGCTTCCGCATTTTAGTGGGTTAATTCCGCCTGCCAACCTCAAGTCAGGGTGCATGCCATGTCTCGGATATGGTCGTGTATCGTAGTACGTCTATGTGAGAGGTTAAGTGCAATGCTATCGTTCCATGGGCTGTTCCAGGCTATAACCAAAGTTCAGCGTCTAGGCCTAAAATTAGATTAAACCCAAATTTAAGACTAAATTGTGAAATGATACCCGATACAAATCCAATAACCGTAATTTTAGCTAAACGTTTACAATAATACCTCAAATTTAGTACAACAGCTAATGTTTATGTATCATTTAGCGTCTGATCAGAAGAAAAAAAACACGTTAGTAGTAGACAAAATCATCGTCGCGGCCGTGGTGATCGTCGTGGTCACTGCCTTCATCCTCAAGTTCACCCCGCAGTAGATCTTCCAAGTGCGAGGAAGTGACCAGGTCTTCAGCGTTGACATTCTTCGCGTTCGTTGAAGAAAATATGCACGAGGTTTTCAACGCGCTCAGGGGCTGGTCTGTTGTGTAGCTTCGAATGGATGTAGCCGTGCGTCGGGAAGCCACGCTCGGATGCTGAACTTGACGCAGCACATCGAAAGAGCTGCATGGCAACGCTCTGAAGTAGTGGAAACTGCGGTAGACCGCACCAAAATTCGTAGACAGGTGGCTTGTTGTCGCTGACATGCTGCCAATGGCGCTTGGACTTCCTTTTAAACTCCACCAATAATTTTTGATATCCTGTACGAGCCTTGTCACACAAGAACACCCGCCACGCCTTCGGCTTCTTAGACGGCGTCGCCAACTTGCAGTCACTGCAGTAAAATGAAGAGTCGCCACCGCGTGCATCATCCGTTCCCATCAGCAGAGAGCACACCTTGCACACCCTCGTTCCTCGCTTCCTACCCGCCTGGTTGTTGCCAGGACGCCATTCATCATTCTGGACAGGAATGTGTCCCGACTGCTGCGTCCTCGAACGCGCCCTTGATGGCGTAGTATTAATCTCCTCGTTGTGGATGAGCCCCTCCCAGCCTTCCTCGCGTAGTTGGCACGGCTCCAGGTGAGTTGCTTTAGAAAATTGACGTGACTAAGCTTTCGTAGTCCGTCCGCGGTGCGACGAGCATTGTACACGATGTACGCGTTGATGATAGCGAGATCTTCGAGCCCGAGGAACAACGACTTATAGTACTTCTTGTACTTGATGGCAAGGTGCAGCAAGTACCTGTCAGCGTTTGTACATACATGATTAGTGAGATTGGTAAGATGTACATTCATTGTAATACCACTTGCCGTTGTAGGCGAAGCTGATCGTGTATATCAACTCCGCCTATAAGTGTCTGGTAATCCTTCAGTACTCGGGGCAGGCAACTTCAGTCTGTTCACCGGTCAGCTTGTCACGATGTACTACGTGATCGAGAGCCACACTTCCACCAGATGCCAGCATCTAGACCGCCTTGTTGTCCCACCAACGCAATGCACGAAATCCGGGAATCTGCTTGTGTTCGGTGACCTCGAATGTGCCGCGTTCAATTTGAGCTGGACGATTCGGGGGCGGCTTTTTCTTCTTTTCACCTTTCTTCTTTTCGCCAACAATCGACACTGGTAACCCCTATCGATCTGTTTGTACCGTCCCGACCGTGTAAAAGCCCATAGTCAGCATCTGTACCGCCAACGCGACTGAAGTATAAAATCGGTCTGTAACAATGAGCCTCATTGCTCCAGTTCCAGGTCCAGTTGGCCCAAACACCTCGGTGAGGTTGCGAATGACTGCTGTCGGTCCTGACTTGTAGTCTGTCAACGCTCCACTGGTACCCGGTCGCTCTTGTTTGCCGCACTAAACTTCAAACCTGCTCATACTTGTTTGCATTTCTGTTAGTGTCTCCGGTACATGTTAAGAGAACTTAGACGCCAAAAAAAAAGCACGAGTGCTCCTGATGGAACACTCGTGACTTACCGAATACAGAATGCTGTGGTTGAGCAGCACAACATAAATAACTTCGTGTCCCATTTGTGGGGTTTATCTTTCATTTAGACTCGCATCCGATTGAAGCTGGATTGCGATGGAAGCATAGCCTCATCGAAAGCCATGGTAGGAGGAGGAATGTATCCACGCTGGAATTGCCGCGTCAAGGCGTCAATAACGGGCCGGAACTTCCAAGCTTGATCGGTTTGAGCGCGCTCGTCACTGTTGGAACTGAAGTGTAGGTTGCGCGATATATGCACGAACCGGTCCCGAACCAAAAAACAGCCCGAAGCAGCCTCGTGGGATCGCACCATGATCAGTCGTTTTCCAGGGGTGCTCAAGTTTTTCCTTGTTTGGGGAAATCTTGCGAGCCGCCAGCAGCCCTATGAATACGCACAGGTCACGGCCAGTAATATCGTTCGTCCTCTGCAGCTCAAATAAAATTTGCTCACGCTCCTTGGGCTTGAACGTTGGGCGCTTCAGCGTGCGCGCCACTTGCTTGTTGTTCTGACCTTCCACTCTCTCGTCGATCTTCTCTACGAAGTAAGCATTACTTGCGTCCGCAATATCGTCCCAGATGGTCGGCTGGGCAAAATAGAAGAATGCGCCTAACGGTGTGCCTGCAGCACGCAAGGCCCCCTCCGTAGGCCCATATGGGTCATCATACAATCGTGGGTAGTTGTTTTGCATTGCAGAAGCATGTAAGGCTCCATGAGGTACTCATACGGTGTCTGCTTCTCTAACGGATGCCACCCCGTCTTTGCCGTGTCCCTCAAGAGATCGCTCGGCATGTTACGGAACGCTAGTTGGCCAGCTCCCCCTGCTGAATCCAACAGCAAATCAATAAATAATAGATCTGGTTGAGGTGGTCCGTCCTCATCGAGACCAAGATCCAGATCTCAGTCGCCGGCTAGTTCTTCGTCATTCCGCCCTCTCCCTTCGTCGTCCTCCGCATCGGAATCTAGTGAGGCGTATATCACAGAATTGGCAGAACTATCGATTTGACTTTTTGATACTATAATAAGAGTCAACACGGGACATACATGTTAATCCACTGCCAATCTTATACATACATGTTTACACGGACCTGCACCAGGACGCGATGAATCTTCTTTTGTCTTTTCATTCAGCGTGGCTACCTGTTCCAGCTGAGGCCGCGATGATTCTTCTTTTGCCTCCTCGTCCGGCGTGGCTGCCTGTTCCAGCTGAGGTTGCCGTCCAGGAGTAGTACTTGGGGGATCGTCAGCATCAGCAAATTCGTCATCCAGGTTGCGCCGCGTTTGAGGTGAAATAGCTACAAGATAAAGCAGCGATACAGGTTACCACGTTGCTCTCAAATTGTATAAGATATATATACAACTTCTCACCAAGTGCACTAGCATCATTGTCGTCTTCTTCCGCTGAATCAATTCCGCCGCCTTCATAGGTTGTGTCGTGCGGCGAGACACCGTGAATATTGTCCGCATGTGCGCTCGCTGAAGTCGGAGTGGCTGGTGCTGCGTCCAGATGCACTGAAACCTCGCCTGGATGCGCATCAGAAATATCTGCGCAACAAATCACGGTAATACATGATAAGTCTGATGCTAAACGTGTACATACACAGTAACCAATCAATCGTACCCCCGTGCGTCGGTGACGCACTATTCTCATCGCCCGAGCTTCGTGTTGAAGGGCGCAGCACAGATTGCTCGTCTTTCGCTTGATTATCACTTTCTCGTTGTGGCAGCACTTCCGTATTCACGATCAAGCGTGTGTCACTCTATCCTCCGCCTTTCGATGACTTCGAACGCTGCTGATCCTGAAGCTCTTTCAGTTCCGCTGATAGCATGCCAGATACAACAGGATTAGAACAGAAGCATACTCTAGTGACAGATACAATGCTTGCCGTAACAAGATCTATGCGATCCAAATACTTCATGAGCTCCTCCTCCCCCACAAAGTAATCACGCCCGCGCACTCCGCCCCGCTTCTTCTTCCCCGGCATGATATCGATGATGTCGTAGGATAGCCCCGTCGACTGCTGGGATTTCCAGCCCGCACGTGCGAATTCGCTCCATCGCGCTTGGAACGCCATTTGCGTCCGAGCCGGCAATTCTGAAAGTGAGAGAGAAAAATGAGTGGCAGCTGGATTCTCACCTCCAATATCACATATGCGATATGTTGGCACAGCTGGATACCTCTCTTTACTAATACAGAGATGTCTATGTCCTCGTGAGTTGTCTCTGTTCAAGGGGTGGCTTCCTTCGAGAGGGAAAAGGCACGACCCCTACCCCTGGTTGACTTCGACTTTGTATAGACCAATACAAACTTTGAGTCAAAATAGCTTAACTTGGACCGTACACGTTAATGATTTCCTGAACTTGTATGGTCCACGCTCTCGCGTTCAAGGGGTTAATTCGGACTCGTGGACATCACTACAAAAAATTCCTTTCTCGTCGCACAAATACAGTTTTATTTCTGCTAAGTACAGTAGCTTTGATCTCAAAACGCTTCTACCCGACGTCGGCAGATAGAGCATGAATCAGAGAGGCGGGAAGATGAAGCTGGGTATTGGCGTCGCGGGGGGCGCATTCTTATTCAGTAAAATCATTTTAACACTTCACGGTACTCCCTCTACTGTTTCAAAATAATCCCATTTGTGTCCCATTTGTGATTGCCAAGGTCACAATAGAGGGAGTCAGAATTGAGAAATGGTACGAAAAATATCACCACTCGCCGCTGATAAAATAACCGAAACCTTTTTCATTTATTAGTTTTATATTGCCGACTACTTACTGTATGTAGACGTCGGAGTCCGCAGTAGGTGGCGATAGACGCTGCGCGCTCATAGAGTGTACTCCGTGATCTACACTGCTTGTAGTCGTGTCCTTGAAGCCGTCCGAGTGCCTACAGGAGTGCTTGGTCTAGTAGGCACAACAGTATGCCCCGTAGCGCATCCAGCAACTTCTAAATCGACCTCCCTGTATTGTTTTGTAGCCCAGCACGGCAACTTGCAGCACCTAGACATGTTAGAGTGCAAGCGATATTTTCTAGTCATGCTTAGAGTGATGCTGGGTGACGTAAAGCTCGCTAGCCGCATACAAGGGCGGTGAACCCGCCGAAGTTGAAGGGTCGTTAGGCATACAATTTGTAAGATTAACAGAGTGATGGTCGAATTGAAAGAACCAAAAATGGTCAACTATTTCCGAAATGGTTGACGATTTCAGAAATGAAATCTCCGCAGACCATAAAAAATATGTCGGTCATTTCGCAAGAAAATCACAACGAAAAAGCTATTGTGGTTTTCACCAATTTTGCCGCCCCGATTTGCTCTCTTATCTCGGAGGTCGAGTAGGTTAAGTAGGTCCGATTTAGCTATATTTGATCCGGTTTAGGGACTTAAGCATCAGCGTGACGTCGTTCCCAGTTGGTCAAACCTATCACGACTACGGGCGAGTTAAGCCTAGAAGTCATTGAAGAGTAAATGCCGACTAAATAGTGGCATACAGCAGCGCGATTGACAAGTAAACGACATCATGCTCGCCTATGACAGCTAGGTTCTTTCGTGGTAAGGCATATCGTTGATAGGATGTGTCCTCGGGAAATATTTAGGCCGATCACTTTTGCCGTCGAAAGTCGGCAGGTTCTGCCTCATACTTCATAATTCTGAGTGCATAGAGACTTATCTGGCCCGAGATAGCTACATGTATCTTACCGTAACCCTATTTTCTATATCGGAGGCGTTCAGCAAATCGGGTCCGATATATTGGATCTCGGGCCATCCGTTTTGCCAAAATGGATGAAAACCACAATAATTCTGACCCACCCCAAATCCTAACAATGTCTCCAACTTCCCCACTTTACAATGTCGTTGGGCACGCTTCAAGCCACGCGGCAGCAGCTGTCACTTGCTGTCGAGGCAGCCCAGCGCCACCTTGTCGCGGCTGCTCTCGACACATCCGCATCATTTTCTCAAAAGCTGTGGAGCGTTTCCACACACTGGCAGCAGAAGTTGATAGCCACAGTTGTGACACAAAACTCGCCACAGGCACGTAGTTGTCCCTATAGAAGCTGCAGAAACCACAACTGAGACGATCGACCTCATGGATGTGGAGATGGAGACCGAAGATGAAGCTGTGCACGCCAATGCCGAGCAGGAAAACGTCAAGCAAGCTCGTCAACCTCCGACTACAGATGGAGTAGCTATAAGGCTCCAACGCTTCGTGCTGAAGACTGGAGAGTCTTCCGCCGGTTTGGAGGCAGGCATAAAATGCAACAAGACTCAAGCCGCACTCGCGGCGTGTCGTAAGGTGACCGACAGCCTTTTCCAATTGATGGATAGTAAAATTCCAATTGATGAACCTAGTGCCTGTCTGTTTCGAGAAACACAGCGGGGAGACTTGCTGCAATCCTCTCCGACGAGCGTGGCGCTGGGAATATCCGTGATATGTGCGTGGTTCATCTGGTTAGTATGTTGGGTAATGTACTGGAGCTGGCTGATACCCTCGCCGGGATTCCGGTAGCGTTATCTGACGCTGTGTTGAGATCTACCCGCCTCGAGCTCAAGAAATACGCGGAAAATCACTCGGAAGACTGGCTGACAAAAATGGAAAAATATGTGCATAATATGCATTGACGGCAGGTCGCGTTGAAGGCCCAATGAAGAAATTAATCATCGACTTTCAGCAGGAAATGAACAGGTACAAGAATTGCCAAACGATCGATTTACCTCAGACATGGGCCAGGATTCTACAAGTGAGCTAACGGCAGTTAAAGTCATTCAAGCTAAAAAAAAATTACTACACCTTTTCCAGAGCAAACCGAGACATCAAGCACAGCAGAGCGAGACTGTGCCTAAATTAGGCATAACCAGGACAGATTAGTTTAGGACACACAAAGCAAGTGATATTTGTTCCAGAGCAAGAGAGACCAGGAGACGGGGCAAAATGAAAATGATCCGTGTGCCTTAAAATGACAACAACGATGCCTCAAGAGCCCACTCGCCCGCCGACGTCTTTGCCACGCCGCCTTACCACTGCGGAGGAGCGCCAACGCGTCCTCACCGCGTACGAAAGGGGTGACGACTGGCTCACCGTAGCCAGGTACAACAACATGTCGAGGGCTGCTGCCTACCGGCTGTGAAAGACTGGAGATCGAAGCCCGCCTGCTCGTGGCGCCGCACGTGCAAGCGTCGTCAAGTGCACAGAAGAAATGGTAACGAGCTGTGGCGGATGCACTGAAGATGGAGGACATGCAGTATGGGACATAGGCTAAAATGTAAAGCTCATACAGCCTGCATCAATATCACTTGCTCCGGAGCTAATCTCGCTTGCTTAGGAGCAACCCAAACTATCAGAATGAAATCTAACCCAAAACTATTTTGGCGGTTATAGACGAGTAATATATCTCTTTGCTTTGCTTGATGTCTCGGTTTGCTCTGGAAAAGGTGTACTTCGCCACAGTGCTATGAAAAAAAGAACGATCAGATAAAAATGCGGCCTTTCCTAACTATAGGCCACATTGTCTCCTTCACGAAACCACTTTTAGAGCTGAACCATTGCTCAAATCCGTTCACTTCACCATTTGTATCGACTTCCTCGGGAGTGAAGTGCTTTACCATGACTGGAAAAGTGAAGTCATCTGCCTCCTCATCGCCGTATGTCGACCTAGGACCCTGGAGCTTCGCCTTATGGTGGCTTATCATCCTCGCGGTTCATTTGGTAACGTTCGGATACAACACGGCCTATGCGATGTTCTACTACGAGCTGCAGAAGACCTATATGTACATGACCTTCGAGTACTTCGGGATTGGCATGACGGCAGAATATCACCATGTTATCGCGAATGTGAATGCAGCCCTGGCAGCCCTTCATGGCTTGTGTATACTTATGATGGTTGGAGGGTCTATGTGGTTACGCGAATTGGCATTTTCGCCATGGCCTCAAGGAGACGATTCTGCTATCTCGAGTACCAGCAAAAGGGGACAACCGAAAAAATCTGTCGTCAACAACGCTGTCAACGATAAAACTGCTACAAGACTTCTGTCTGCTAAATTTCGCACTGTACGAATGTATTCGAAGGTGTGGGGTAGATGAGGGGTGCTAGGTGTAAACGGAGTCCACTTTCATCTCATCTTGGTTGCTCGTGAACTCGTGGAGACAGCTCTTCAAACCCAACAAGCCTATCGAATGAGTTGGTATCTTCCACGATGGCTGCTGAATCGTTTCTATCTCTGCTTGCTGGTGCTCAATTGTTGGTCTTCTGTCTTTGTTTACTCTCTGCTATTCAAGAAAAATGAGGCTCACAGACGGTTTGCTTGCCTATTGTGCGACTGTATTCTAGATCTCATATCATGCATGGGCGTTCCTCTTATCGTTGTTCTCAGCTACGTGGATCAGTATAATTCTCAAATTACTGGTTTTGATATGGAGAGATGGTACGACGAAGTATGGTCTGCTCACGTTCTGAATGAATTTCAAATGGTTCTTGTAACTTCGTGGTCGGATTTGATTAGCCGGACGGTGTTCTCCTTTGGCCTCATATCCACGACAACTAGCTTGAAAGAGCTATTGCGCCTCGTGCCGAGTGGCAGCGAAAGGCGGATTGCTTGTGCTCCCGATAATGTGAAAACAGCGCACAAACCAAAACGAAATGGCCCTACACTTGATGGTATTGTTGCTGCGTATCAGCCACAGAACCTGATCAAGGTTGGTGGTGGTAGCTACGGCGAAGCCGGTCTGCGCTCACGTACTGGTCGAACGATGCTCCACTTGATACATTTACTCTTTGGGGCCTGGGGTGTGCTGGTGTTAGGGCTGCACATTCAATCATCTTTGCAACCAAAACTACCCCAATGCACCTTGCAAGTACATCCGTGGTCGGTGTCAGAACCTGCCTGTTACTTAGCTGTTCTTGATTGCCACCAACTAGAAATCTCCGGCAAAATGGACGAAGTCAAGGCAAAATGGAGTGAATTCGATAGATCCAGTGTTGTTACGCTGGTTATGCGTCATTGCCCAGCGCTACAAGTACCCGACATGATCACTGAGTTCCATCGAACGAGTGGTATTAAGGTATACAACTCAACTATTGATGGTTGGGGAGCTTCAGCAGCCATCACGAACACACATCACCCTGAACTCGGCTTCTTGTTCATGATTCGGGTGAACATGTCGGGCGGCGTCCTACCTCCAGGTCTCCATGATGTTGATTTCCCCACCAACCTATACGATATTGAGCTCTGCTATACAAATCTACGGGAGCTACCTGAAGATTTGGACTCGATTTGGATGATTGGAATTATGCTTTACATCGAGTACAGCCAACTCACTAGTGTACCAGTGACGATAACAAACCTAGATCCTTATTACCTGGCACTGACAGGCAACCCAATCACAGAGTTACCACCAGAGATATTTGAGGTCCCAGACATGCTCTATCTTGGCATTGGTAGCACGCTAATTAACGAGCTTCCTCGTAACGTGACGAATCTGTCGCCAATGCTATCATTTATCTACATCACTGACACAAATGTATCATCTTTTTGGCCATGGTTTGATCCGCTTGTGGAGAGGAAATTGGACATGCCCCGTCCTTTGCTGATGGGGGGATCAACATACTGCGTGGAGCTAGAAAATCTCACGAGCGGAGAGGCCACAAGTTTTAGCGTGCTGCCATCACCAGAGTACTCGACGATGCTGATGGATCCATCGGAGGAAAATCGACAAGTTATTCTACACACAGTCAACTGCGAGCTAGAGTACGCAGCTACGTTTTACCCGATCGCTCTGGAAGATGCCAACAGTGCAGTGGTATGAAAAGAATGCATTACTTGTATTAATATCAATGGTAGTAAGGACCCGTTAGCATGAATATATTCCTTTCTCAAAGTTTTTGCAGAATGAACATGAGGTATTCACAAGCTATGCGTTCGTAGCTTATATGGTTCCAGATACAGCACCGGCGACCGTGGTTCCGGGCCCTTGCAGCGACTTAAGCCAGCACGTGCCTCCGTTATAGTTCGTCCAAGTGAACGCCCTGCACCCTGTTCTCGTGCGGCAAATATTGCAGCATCCAGATGCCGCAGCGCTGGGCGAGTTGCCGATGTCATTTCCATTATAGTCGACGTTATTCACCAGCGTGCATGTAGGCGACGTCGAACTGATCTGAGCCGATCTCGCACCGGTCTTTGTCGTAGTGGCACCCTTTGCACTCTTCAGCCAGCACGTACCGGTATTGTAGTTCGTCCAAGTGTAAGCCTTGCAATCACTTCTAGCCCTGCATATCGCGCAACAACCTTCAGCTGAGCCACTAAGCGCACTACCGACGTCGTTGCCACTATAGTCGACATTTTCTTCGATCGTAGTACAGGTAGTCGTAGAGCCTCCATTCAGCGTAGCGGATATAACACCACTCTTACTCTGTGTCGTGCCCTTCACACTCTTTAGCCAGCAAGTACCCCCGTTATAGTTGGTCCAAGTGTACGCTTTGCAGCCACTAGTAGCAGCACAGATAGCACAGCATCCACTAGCAGTTGAACTAGTTCTGCTGGTCAAATCGTTGCCGATATAATCGATATTGTTTTCTGCTGTCGAGCAGGTAGCGCCGGTACCGCCAGTGTTTGCAGCAATATAAGTCTTAGCTTGATCTGCCGCCTCTCGACCAATGTACATGATGAAGCCGTAAGGGTTGACCGTACCATCCCGCATGGCGCTAGCATCAGCAACAAACACGTTACTCATACCAATGACGCGCAGTTTCTCATCAGCGCAGCGCTTGGTGTCTCCTGAGTTGCTTGAGGCGTAGCAGCTACCACCGAAATGGTGCGTAATTAATCCACGATTGGCTGCAACCCAGTTTGCTACCGACGTATCATCAGAACCAGCCGATAGGAACGTGGCGCCTTGAGCTAACATAGCACTAACCGTACGCTGGGCATACGACTGCAACGCAGCTAGATCGCGACTAGTACCGAAGTAAGGCGTGCCTTCGTTGAACGCCTTCCAGTTGGTGTTCCCATCGAATCCTGAAGCTGCTCTGGACTCTGGGTTATTCACGTATAGCGCTAGTGTGAACGCATTGCTGCGGCTGTAGAATTCTCCGAAGCCATTCGTAAGAGCAGTTGACTGGAACTCATATGTTCGCCCTTGAACGTCGTAGTTCTCGTAGCTGACAAGAGTTGGTCCGGAGCTGCTCCAGGGTCCAGTGAAGCCCTGGTTCATGTACTGGTTGATAGCCCAGCTCGGTTTGTTCTTGTACTGGAAGGAACTCATCTGTGGGTGCGAGAAGGAGGCAAATACCACGTTCGTATCGAAGAGATTCCGCCCCACGTTGGCATTCGTCACCCAACCTGCTGCCTGAGAGACTCCAGGGAATCCGTTGCGTCCGTTAAGCAGGTTAAGCTGCGAACTAGGACCGACGCCACTTTGGATCAGCACCTTTGGCGTACTCAACGCACCCGCAGCCATAAGCACAGTACCTCGAGACGATAGAAATGCTTGAGTTCCGCCATTATAGACGACTCCCGTAGCTTTACCACCAGAAGCTCTGAGGATATAATCGACTTTGGCTCCAGTAAGAAGCCTCACGTTACTCCTACCACTCATTTGGCCCCAGAATGCAGTGGCGGGGGTATCACGTTTGCCGTTCTTGAAGGTGAATGGAGCATGGCCAAAGGTCTTACTCTTGCTGTTGCGTGCTGCAGCGTCGTTGATGGTACGTTCAGCATACCCTCTTGCCAGTAGAGCCCTGGACACGATGGAATATCCTTCTTGAGTGTACCAGGTACCGTCACTTGACGGTCTGTCCGTGTGGCCATGGAGCTGTTCATTCTCGTTCATCTTGGCGACCATCTGAGCCGCTGAGAATGGCCACTGCGTGTTGGTGACGAACGAGTCTGGCGGACGGAAGTAGAGCGCCGCGTTGATGGAGGAACACCCACCTACGAGTTTACCGAGCCACATGTAGGCGTCGCTGATCCACTCGACACGGTACTGTTCGTTTGCACCATTGTAGATGATATTGTCGTATTCGCCGGGAATGTCGAATTTCGTGAGACCTCTGCCTTGAGCGTAGTCCGGGGAGTCGGTCCCCCCTGTGGCAGCCAAAGATCTGGGGCCAGCTTCGAGGATCAACACAGAGACACTCGAATCTCGTGACAAGTACTCGGCAGCTACGAGACCTCCAGGCCCACTACCCACGACGATGGCATCGTAGGTTTGAGCGTTGGCAATGGAGTTGAGGGCCAGCAATGCACCCGCCAAGCAGGGGAGACGCATTGGTGGCGATCACGAATGCTTGGGCGATGCGGGAGGAAACAAATTCAGGAATGAGGATATGATCTTCACCGCCTCCGCTTTCGACCGAATGGCCGACACATGGACGGTAGAGGTCGAGACAACTGGCCACACTCTTGAAGCAGTTGCAGGTCGAAACCCATGTGGTTGGTGTCTTTCTTTCTGCCGATACGAACAGCAAGAAGTGATTGCGTTTCTGGACTCTGTACCCGGATTGTAAACGGTTGAAATCGAGTGGATCGTCATCATCGTGCACATTTTGGAGGCGCCGTTTCTGGCGGAGAAAACGCTGCGCCGTTTTGATTTTTGAGCATGTAGGTGCGGCCATGAACTTTCATTATGCGCCACTCAGAATCGTTTTGCCTTGAGCGGGGAGCTCGGTATCACACACGACCGTTCTCAACCGACGCGTTTTCTCAACGCATGCGTCTGTTTAGAAGAGAGCGGAGAATTACAGAAATGTGGTCTCCATAAAAAACGTAGCTCTACATGGCTTCGAGATTCTAAAATCAACCTACCGGTAGCCCAGGAATCCAGGACCTATTGTGCTTTGCAGATGGAATGTCGCTCCGTTTTATGGCTTAGATCGAGCATGGCCGGAGCATAAAGCCAGGCATAAAAACCAGATTTGAAAAGGCAGACCTGGAATTATTATATCTGTCCTCAATTTGCGTTTCAAATACGCAAAAGGGGTCGTTTTATAAGAGATCAATGTCGATTTGTCGTAAATCGACTACGAGCGCTCGATTTGGCTTGTCGTAGCTCGATTTATTAGCCAACCTAACTAGAGCGATCTGTCCCTTTTTATTGCCTCGATTTATAAAACGACCTCCCTTTATTATAAATCGAGGATCCAGCTAAGTAAAAACGACAAAAGCTTCGCAAACCACAATACATGTACCGATTTTTGTACCAACACATAGAAAGTCATACCGGAATTTCGGTATCAGCAACGGTTTCTCGTGCTGAACGAAAATGCTCAATTCTATTTCTGCGCAAAAGGCGCCACTAACCAAAGAATCGTAACTGGCACATGCCCAGAATGACATGATGCTACTACACCAATTCTTGGGCTATCGAGAGAAACACCCAACCATACTGATTTCTCTCACTAATCGCAAGCTTCGCCTTTGGGTTGTCAGTAGGGCTCGATTTCGGAAACGGACCACAGCGTTGGAAACGAGGGTCTACACTGTAGATCAATCCTTGCCGGTCTTCGGAAAAATGTCAACTGCTTCGCACTTGATGACTTCGCAATCTAGAGACCTCTAAGTTCCTATCTCACCGCAGCATCGATAGGAATATGCTCGTCTTCTGATTAAGAGATCTGGGAATGATTTTACGAACAACCTAACTGATGATTACGGTACGAGCGCAAGTTCAATGCGCTCTAGACATGGTAAATAGGCCGAGGGGGCAGCTCAGAGTGTCCATGTCATGGAGGATCTGGGGCGGAACGAGGTACTGAAGAAAGATCCGGACGAATGAGTAGTATGCTAGGCGGATTTACGACCACCGAGAGTATTCGTGCGAGGTAGTCCTTATTAAGGACAACAGAATTATTGGAGAGGAATGGTTTTTTGGCCCGCAAGCGAGTATTTCCGTGTCTCTTGCTCAGGGTACCTTTGCTTAACTATGTCACGGGGGTAACCTTGTGAGAAATGCATCTTCCGAAGTGCTGATTGGATATTGATGTAGAGGTCTAGTTGAACAAGACCTTTGCCTTGGTTTTATTTTAAAAAAATAGTATGATGCCATTTTGTGCGGCATGCTGGAAGTAGAAAAGAAACGTTTCTGGGACTGCAAATGATTTTAACGAAACACTGCCACAGCTCTTCGAAAACTAGCCCGGAAGCCTACCATTTCAGTGGTATTCTTTTCGTGGTGATCCGGTATTTAGGTCAATAGGTGTGCTTGATAACATATTTTTTTTCTCCTTCCGCAACAAATCCAACAGCAGCGCAGAGGATAAGCTACATCAGTTGTGCATAGTGAGTATACCGCCTTATGCTAAATCTGCTTTGAAGTATTATACTTAAATACCCTCATGCTCAAGTGCAACAGTACATACGGTGTGCATTTTAGTTTAAGCATCATCATCTATTTTATCCTTGTTGGGCAGGCTGCTTTTGAAGCGGATTGCGATACATTCTCAGTATCCTGGCTGTGAGCTTCTTCCTTTCTTGTACTCTTCGGGGAAACAAACCCTACCAAAACAGCAGAAACTCTACATGTACAATATGCAAGCGTCAGCAGCAGATGGAACCTCACCTCGATCATAGCAAAACAAATACCTACTCGAGAAGGGTCGGTGGTATTCGTCCAGGATTCTTTTTTGCGAAGCCTTTGATCTGACGGTCAAACCGGACTAGATGTGGTCGGAGTTTAGGTGGTTCAGTAGCTCGTTCAGCCAAGCGTACCCATTCCGCCAAAACCTCGGCAATTCTAGCGAAACGACTCCAGTCTTCTTCTGCCCGTGGACGATTATTTTTTTGCTTGCACGTTTGAATATCCTTACAAAAGATACTGGCTAACTTTCCAAGAGGTTTTTCCATACGATCTGGTTCCAATGCGCCGATACAAGACAGGCGTTCGATTAGATTTTCCATTTTGCTTAATAAGTTCGGTCCCGAGGAATCCCAGACCTCAGTAAGGATTCGAGGCGTAGATTCCAATTGCGGGTCAGTAAGACACAACGGTACATCCCAATTTTTTTTCGCATGCGCAACTACTTCAGCAATACGTTTCGCCGTACCCGCGATGTAATTCTGGCTCACTTTCTTCTTCTCCTGGTGACGTTCAATGATCGAGGGCAGTAAAACCACTGCGTCTCGAAAATCCACTGCAATATTGTCGCTAATATTGCCTCCGTCTTGTATCAATCTAACCATCCCTTTTAAAGACAACGAACTCCGGTTTATCAAACCGGTAATTGCCTTTCACACAGTCGGCGCCGCCTCATCTTCACTCAGCTCCAAATACTCCCTCGCTTGTCGAACAAAGCTCGCGAGATTATCACGAAGACGACTTTCATGGTTGGCTTTGGGAACCACATCCAATTCTTGGCGCTTCAGGCCCGGTTCCTCTTCTTTTCCCTGGCCCTCGTTCTCTCTTGATCGTTTCACGCCAATTCCACCCATGAGTTCATGCTCGTCTTGTTTCTCCTTTTCCTGCTCTACGGCAGCTTCATCAGAAGCGAGAGGAAATAGAGGACCACTAACTCCATTTAATGCGGGGTTGCAATTTATCCAAGACCAGATAGGACCACCAGTTCTGGCCTTGTTGGAGTCCATCAATTCAGTCGAACACGTAGATGGTGCTGCTGTGAACTTGTCTGTAAAGCCATTTTCAATCTGCTCGATATCGTTGCAGTACACAGAATCTCCAGCCATGATCGGTCTGGGCATCCAACGCGCACTTTGACGTTGTATAAGGTCATCTGTCCACGGCCAAAAAATGAATTTTTGTGCCGTGCAGATAAATGGTCGAAAGAGTTGCGGAAAGTTGCACCACATTTCGAGGCAAATCGACGATGTTTGTATACCCAAGCGCTAGTTCCATCATCCTTTCAACCTCAAAACCTCACGTGAGAGTTCGCTGATAGGATTTCCAACACACTGACCAGATACGCAGTAGTGCCTCTGGAACAGCTTTCAGATAACTATACGCAATGAAAACGACCGATCCGAGGTTTCATTTAGAATCAAGACCGTCAGGTAGCTCAGGTATGTTGGTGATACACATCTCGAAATCATACAGGCCGACTGGTGTGTCGTTTGACTGGGACACAGCTGGTAACAAACCATTGGTCATATTCACTCTAGCCAACATAAGCGACAAGAAGCCTGGATGGTTCGTATTCGTGATAGCAGCAGAGTCTCCCCACTCGGTGATTGTCGTATTATAGATTTTATGGTGGAACTCCGTGAAAATATCAAGAACCTCGAGGGACAATGCTTGATAAGCATGCTGATAACTGTGGAGCCTTCAAATTCGTGCCAGTTTGTGTCTAAAAACTTCGTCAAGCTGTCCTGAAATGCCTAGGCAATTGCAGTCAAGACAGAGAAAGAAGCACCAGGGTCTGGACACAAGCCATGGTCGTACTTGCAGCAAACATTGCGGCAGTGTAGGTTGCACAGAAGCATGGATATGAAATCCTAAGATCGCCAGCCCCCACAGGAAAAATAGTACGTGCACGCAATGCATTGCCCCATGACAAGCATGTTGCACCCTATTGATCATGTTGGCGGAACTCCGTTTCAAAATAAGACACTTGATTGCAGGACGTTGGTTCTATCGTTAGTTTAGAAGACTTAACACCACTCTTGTTAGCGACAGTTTTAACTTTCACTAGCTTTGGTGATATGGGTATTGCATTAGATAGGGCAGCCACGCGATTACCACGCCACCACGATCGATATAACAACTCCTTCAGGTTTGTATTAGTTACAATCGAACCAAGCGAGAAATTGCACGACTCAGTAAGTCTGACCATAATCATTTAAAGCTCGTTCAACGCTCGCGCTATTCATAATTGTACCACGTAAATACTTGGAGTTGCTGCCGTACTGATCTATATAGCTCATAACGACGATAAACGTCACGCCCATACACGCCAGGAGATCCAGCGCACAGTCACAAGCAAGGCTCGTAAAAGGTTTACAAGGTTCGTCACGATGTAAGACGTGTATAAATGCGGATGATCAGCAGTTTAGAACTAGCCCCGCCACGTAGAATCGGTTGAGTAGCATACTTGGTAAAAGAAAGCTCATTCGGTATGCTTGAATAGTCTGGAATGTTGTCTCGATCAGCTCCCGACAAACCAAAAGTACGTGAAAATACTTGCCGTTCACTCCTAGTAGGTATCGGTTAGTTAGTTGTGCTGTTAGTTTAGATAGTCCATGGCGCATCACCGACTGGGTAGGACTCGATTGCTTTCCGGCAGGTTTGATCGTTTTCAAATTTTGTTCGTATGTATTTCTTCGTGCAATTTTATTCGCAATGCTGAGCCGTCCCCATGGTGTGAAGGTTAGCGATCGAAACCAAACTGAACTTCCAATCATTAAGTGCGGGTACAGACTATGTAAAGATGACAACATCGCGGGAACTATGGCAATGGTTTTGTAGTGCTCTGGTGCCATGCTGACATGGTCGAAGACTAAATACCAGCAAAGTGTTGTTTGTTCCAGTCCCCAGTAAACCATCGCATACATTATGTTATAGCCGCAAGTGAGCAGGTGAACTGCTACAAAAACCACCCACCATATTGTAAATGCGCACCACGATACTACCACGACCTCTTGAGGCGCTATTGCCGTGCTCATATCGCTTGGGAGAAGAAGAAAAAAACGAACTTTGCAGCAAGATGGAACGTGTGTGACGAGTATAGCGATAAGACGTGCCAATGATGCAAAATTTTCAAAGAAACCTGGATATTAGAATTCATTTAAACTAGCGGCGATATCGAGCGACAGCAATCTTGATTGGTATTATGCTGTGTGTACTTCGTAATACTTTCAGAAGAAGGGAGATGGAAAGTATTGTAACACAGTAATGATCTTTTTACTTCATTTCCCGCTACGGGCAGAAAATCATGCGATACTATACATTGCATCCCAATCCATTAAGCGAAACATGGTATGGTACAGAGGTGGTGAACAGTCAACAGCTTTGGTAAGCAAGTCCCAATTTTGCGCGGAAGAATTCATAAGCATCAACGAGTAGTCGGCTTGAAACGGGGCAGTAAATGCTGTTGATTCACCCCTCAGAATTCTATCAAGATCGCTACAATAGGTCGACCCGTCTGCAATTATCATTGGTGCCATCTCCAGCATCATTTCGACAAGCGGATCAATCCATGACCAAAAGTATGAGACTGTCGTGTCCCTAATATCAATAAATGGGGAATTCATTGATGGATTCAGGATGGTTCGTGGTAGTTCGCTGATGCTGGTGCGGGCTAAAACGAGGTAAAGCATCCCGTATATCTCGAAGAGTTCTGGTGGGACCTCTGCAATGGGATTCCCCCCTAACACCAGGTAGTAGGGCTGTAACCGAATCAACGCTGCTGGTACAGCAGAGAGCTGGCTATTCTCCACGAAGACACTAGATCCAACATGCCACTTGGAATCAATATCATCTGGTATAAACTCCAGATTCGTCTCGCAAAAGTATATATCGAAAAGACTGGCTGGGAAATCAATTGACTGGAGGCCTGAAGGAAGAATACCATCCGTCATTGTCGTGCGCACCAGTGATATCATCGTCAGCTTTGGGTGGTAAGTATTCGTAACAGCGACATCTTCCCCCCAAACAACAATAGTCGAGTTATACACTCTAATCTCTTGCAGCTGAAGGAATTCTGAGAAGCTGACAGGCACTCCAAAAGCAGGACAATGTAGAACATTGAGCTTTACAGCGGTCCTGCGATCAAACCTCTTCCATTCAGTGAGCACTTCGTCTTGAGTACCAGATATCCCAAGAATATGGCAATTGAAATCCACGACAAAACAAGACGGCAGAGCACCAGCCATCGGATGTACTTTAGGCACACACTCCATTAACGGCATTTGCAAGATAGCGTCGATGTGTAACGCCAACACCACGAAGCCCCACAATGCGAATAAAAAATGAATGCCATGGGAAGCAGACATTCTAGGCGAGGAACGCACAATCTCCTTTTTGACGTGAGAATTCTTCTTCCAATTAGAAGTAGATTTCAAATCAGTATTCTCTGGTAGAGGTGATAATAGCGTGTGAGCTTCATACGAGAATAGTGAGTCACGGCTATCAGCTGGCACTAGCCGATTCCTCCTTTTAG
Organism: Phytophthora cactorum; assembly: GCA_016864655.1. Lineage (NCBI taxonomy): Eukaryota > Oomycota > Peronosporomycetes > Peronosporales > Peronosporaceae > Phytophthora > Phytophthora cactorum. Next base: position 112,023 of record NHQK01000093.1, read on the forward strand.
GTCTCCGACGTAGCAGCTCTTTCATGTTTGTGGTAGTTATGATAATTCCAAGTGAGAAGACAGCGCGCATTGCCATATCTGACCAGGACACCACTAATACCATTTGAGCCTCGTTCAGCATTTGCGCAACCCAGTTATCGTCAACGAGATCATCAAAGTTGAAACCTGCCAGCGCAACATTGTACTGATCCGCATACTGCATCACAATCATCACTGAAACACCAATAGTTGACATCATATCCAGCACACAATCACAAACCACCAACGCAAAGCGACGGTGCGCTTCTCCACGCCAGAACCATCGCGAATTAATCAGCACGGAAGACCAACAGTTAGCCACCAGCAGGCCCACAAAGAAGAGATTGAGTTGTGGACGCGGAAGGTACTTGCTCATGCGAATAGCTTGTACCGTCTGAAGTGCTGTCTCTAGAACTTCTCGGAAGATGTGGATGCGGTGGAAATGCTTGCCATTAACCCCGAAAAACCCTTGTCGATGGGCTAGCTTCATGTATGCTCGTGTAAAGGTTCGACTGACGACGCTTCCGGTCCTATCAGGCTCCAATTGTTGCACCGACGCTGAATTCTTCTTGAACATCTTGCGAGCGCCCTTGCAAATAGCTTTTGTGTCTAATGTAAATGATACCGTCCGCTGCGAAATCGAACAGATAATCATGTGCAGAACGCAAACTGCGTGTGCTGAAGCTAAAGCGATGTGCACGTAGGCGATAATAAGGAAGTTTTCTCGATGTATGCCGATGCCGTACGATTCAAGTGAGAAGCTTAGAAACGATTCGTTGTAATCCCAGTAGAACTTGGCGAATCCCGCGTTGTATGCACACGTCAGCAGGTGAACCATGAAAACGACGAGCCACCAGAACAGGAAGCCGCAATACGAGAGCGTCACATATTCGGATGAGGAAGATGAGCTGAGAACGGTAGGGCGGTCCATTCCATACCTTGTTTCCTTTTCTGGCTATTCTGGTACTAGATCGAAACCCGTAGCTAAATGACAACTGTCAAGTTTTTATTTATGCTGAACAACTATTAATAAATATCTGTGCTGAATGTTAATACTACGCTTTAAAAGAAAGCAAATAATTCATAGTGGAAAACTCAATTTTCTCAGAAGATAAAAGATGCCGTGGTGTAGATTGAAACTTCTGTTACTAAGCGCCGAGAGCAAATAACTGATCCCAATAGGCAAGGCGGGGCGTCGTGGGTTCGGTCATAGCTGTACAATCGACGGCTCGGCGTAGTATGTCCCAATTCGCCTCAGAAGCGTTCATAAGAAGCGTCGAGTGTCCGGCCTGAAAAGGCTCCGAAAACGTTGATGCGGTACCACTCAAAATCTTCTCGAGATCGAAACAATACGTGGATCCACCAGCAAATATTGTTGACGAGAGTTCCAGCGCAAGTTCAGCTAGCGGATCTATCCACGCCCAAAAGAAAGAAATACTGGTGTTCATAAGCTCCAGTTGAGTTGCATAACTTAGTACAAATGACACGTTTTGCGGTAACTCGCATACTAGAGTGCGACTCAAGCTTGTGTATTGAATGATGCCACTTTCAAAGATCTCCTTCGGAGCAGCTCGAATTGGATTACCCGCTAACGAGAGAGTTGATGGCTGTAAACGCATGAGCGAAGGTGGTACATCTGTCAGCAGACTATTCTCAATGTAGATAGCACACCGAGGCCATTTCGAGTCAAGGTCATCTGGCAAAGATTTCAGGTTTGTTTCAACGAAGTACATTCCGAAAACGGTACTCGGAAAATCTTTTGAGTGAAGACCAAGTGGCAGAAGACCGCCTGTCATGTTGCTTCGAGCTATGGAAATTGATCCCAATTTTGGGTGGTGATCACCTGAGAGTGCAGCGTTGGCGTCCCATTTAACAAATGTCGTATTATACGCGTATATTTCTCGAAGGTGATGGAATTGCTGGATATGTGTAGGCACTTCCATAGCTGAGCAATGTAGTATTTGGAGCTTTTCAACTGTGCCGTGATCAAATCTCTCCCACTCTTTTTTAACCTCATCCATCAGTCCAGATATCCCAAGCCGGTAGCAATCAAAGTTAACGACAAAGCAGGATGGTAGCGCCCCAGCCATAGGATGCACTTTAGGATTGCACTCAATCAGTTGTGTTCGCAGCGATGCATCAATATGTAATGCTAGTACCACCATGCCCCACGTTGCTATCAGGATATGCACCATTTTGAGCAATCGATTACGTCGAGATTTATTCCAAATTCGAAAGCTTGGGCTAATAACTTCGTTGTAGTTCTTTTCATCTCGATCATTTTGAAATTTGATGACACTAGGTTGAATGGTGAAAAGTGAACCAATTGATTTCGGCTTGGTGGAACTAGGAGGGTGGACATCCGTGGCTACACGCCGGGAACGAGTGATAGTACAATGAAGTAGCTCCTTCATTTTTCCAGTGGCACCGAGTAGTCCAAGCGAAAAAATAACGCGAATAACCAAGTCTGACCATGATGTCACAAGAACCACCTGCGCTTCGTTCATCATCTTGGCAAACCATTCGTCGTCCAGTATTTGAACTCCAAAACCATTCACTCGAACGTCGTACTGACCTATGTAGCTTAAAACTATCAAGACGGCTACACCGACGGTCGACATCAAGTCTAGTGCACAGTCACACATGACCAAGGCGAATCGTCGATATGCTTCATCATCCCAGAACCATCGAGAGTAAATAATGACGGACGACCAGCAATTTATCGCAAGTAAACCCACGTAAAAGTGATTGAGATAGGGATGCGAAAGGTATCGACTCATCCGAATGGCTTGCATCGTCTGAAGAGATGATTCAACCAACTCTCGACAGATAAGGATGCCGTGAAAGTATTTGCCGTTTACACTCAGCTCATCACTCTTACGAGTGATACATCCAAACACTTTCTTCAATCGAGTCCAAAGGTTTTCACCAGAAGTATTATTTTCATCATGGATGGAGGATACTGGATTCTCCGATTCGTTCGGTATTTTTCCATCGCTCAGGAACTTCTTGGGCCTTAGAGAAAATGCTAAAGTGCATCGCTTCGCAGATCCAAGAACCATTTGTACCACGTAAAATCCATGTACTCCAGCCAACGCCATGTGCACGTAAGAAATGGTGCGGAAATCTGACGACGGCATTCCGATGCCATGGCTCGCGAGCGCAAACATTAAATACAAGTCGTCAACATTCCAATAGAATAGAGCGAAGCATGCGTTATACGCAAACGTGGTCAAATGAACAAAGAAAATGATAAGCCACCAGAACGCGAACCCACACGAGCTCAACGATACAAATCCATGTCCAGACGGCGACGTTGGTATGTCCATTACTCTTGCTTTTTCGCTCGATTCCGATGACAAGTTCCTGCAGTTTGTTGAATACAACGTGCTTGCGAGTGTACGACGTAAGCTATTTAGGGCTGTGATGGTAGCGATAGTTATAGCTGCATTTTTTTTTTTCTAGATGGAAGATATTAATAACTGATTGCCAACAATGTAAGCAAAACTCTTTTATACAATAAAGTCCCAACGCTCTAAGCTCTTTTAAAATCCATCCCATTCGAGTGAGAATAGTGAGGTATTTTGCTTTTAAAAAAAAGAAGCTTCACGGATACCGAAATTGACGTGCTGTTTTGTTTTGTTGTTGTTTTTTTTTGGAAGGGGGGGGGGGTAAAATAATGCTGTCAAAAAATCAGTCGTTCTTATTGCAAAATAATGGAAAGGAGACAATCTATAAATAAATAGACGTAAAGTAGGCAGTGTACCAGTACGTTATAAGCGCCTTCATAACTATAAATGCCCAGCCGTACGAAGGTCCCACCAGGAATTCCTCGACAGGCTGACTTATTAAGATGCCGCACCATGTCGCTCCAGGGAGAGCGCCGGGACTCGCTCAAATCCGTGTCCACGAACGCATTGCACGCCTAAAAACGGACAAGTTCTCGTCGACCGTGCTGAAAGTCACTTGGGTTGGCTTCGTATTTCTCCATTTCGTGTGCTTTCTGTACTTTGCTTTCGCGGGTTGGTGCTATTGGAAACTACCTAAAACCCGTCTGGATGCATGGTTATCTTTGCTTTACATTGGAATGGGTACTGAATACCATCACATGATCGCGTTGATACATTTATCTGTCGCAATTGTTCATGCTGCCTATATTGTTTGGATGGTCGGGTGGTCTTACTGGAAAAACGATGTGGTGTTCGCTATCTACAACGTCATCAAGTTTCCTGTTCATCTCGATGGAGTTGGGGATGACTGGCCTCTTATTGTTCCTCTAAAAGACGGTATCTACTGGGCTTACAGAGCAGTATTCACGCGAGACGGATTTCTAGGAGTTGATGGACCGAACTTTGACTTCGTCTTGCTATGTCGAGAGATTGTAGAGACTGCGTTGCAAACCCAGCAAGCGTATCGCATGAGTCTGCTACTACCACGCAAAGAGCTAAACCGTGGATACGTTGCTTTACTCGTTCTAAACTGCTGGAGCACAGCACTTGTACACTCATTTTTTCGCAATCACGCCACAAGAAGACGACTCCTGGCGCTGATTTGTGACTGCGTCTTAGATTTGGTCTCATCTGTAGGGATTACAACTGTACTCGTGGCCATGTACCTCCCAGATTTCGAGTTTGATACTTACGGGTTCCCATTTCTGAAATGGTATGAAGACGTTTGGCGGGTCCATGCAATGAGCGAGCTTCAAATGATCTTGGTGACTTCGTGGGGGGATTTAGCCATGAGATTTATATTTGCGTTAAGCATGTTAGGGAACCTGAACAACATTAAAAAACTCATCCGCGCTAGACCAGTGAAGCGAATCAGCCGTGCAACGAACACTCGACATCGTGCAACAGTCGTCGCCCCATTTCACGCAAGCCTGGCGAGTATCAAGAAGAATTTTCATGGGGTAGATCCGGAATCCCTACACTTTTGGGTCGGTAAAGCGACGGAGATAGGCTTCTTTGTGTGGGGATTAGTGGTTATGATCCTTCATTTATACGCTGAATCAATGCCGGAGCTGCCACAGTGCAAGATGCAAGTGAAGCCGTGGTCTACGTCTCAAGCTTTTTGCTCTTTGCTTGAGCTCAATTGCTTCGCGTCCGGATTTAGTGGCACTAGAACTGAAGTCACTACGCCATGGAGTGAATTTGATCCTACAACGGTAACTCGGGTTGTCGTACGTCATTGTCCTGCATTGGAGCTTCCTGTAGTCTTGACTGAGTTCTCCGGGTTGAAAGAGTTCAAGATCTACAACTCCACAATTACAAGCTGGGGTGAAGAAGCCGCTATCACTCAAACATTTCATCCGATGTTAACGACACTTTTTCTAGTGCGAGTAAATATGACGGATGGTGAACTACCGCTCGGTCTTCAGGCTGACGACTTCCCTCAGTCACTAGAGGATATCGAGTTTTGTGTCACGAATCTGATCTCCTTACCTGACGATCTGGACATGAAGTGGCCGCAGTACGCGAGTATCTACCTGGAAGCCAGTCAATTTCTAGAAGTTCCACAATCACTAGTCCGACTTGCTCCGTATGATCTATCGTTGTCATCGAACCCTATTTCGACCATTCCCGCGGAGCTTTTTGCGAGCGAATCGGTCGCTTATTTGAGCTTTGGAGGCACGTTAATCTCAGAACTCCCAGAAAACGTCTCAAAGTTGTCTTCTTCAATGTACGATGTAAACCTGAGTGATACCAATATTTCCTTCTTCTGGTCCTGGATTGATCCGTTGGTCATGACCCCATCAAAGGCGCCTCCCATAAGCGCTGGAGGGACCCCTTATTGCTTGGAAATTCAGCGCATTTTTGAAATACGACAAACAGTTTTTTCGATCTCTCCACCAGGGCATACTGATGTCTCCATACTGATAAATCCCTCTGTGGACAACTGGGATATCCTAAAGAACGCGGTGTCTTGTGAAGAACAGGATAGCACTTGGTACCCTCTAGAATTTGAGGATACGTACAGTAAAATTATCTGAAACATAATCTGTGCTATAAATGAGTTAGCATTTTATATTTTGACTGATCTTTTCATAGTTCTTGTCGTACGTTTTGTATCGAGGGATGGAGCGGTGTACACCGCTAAAGCACGAGACACAAGCTGGACCGAGCCGGGATCGTCTCCACTCAGCAGAGACAGAAGAGTACGCCTCTAGCGAGTTTTCTCCATTATCCTTTCGGGTGTACTGGACTATATTCGTTGGTCTACATGCTTTCTGCGGGATGTACTTTGCGACGCTGGCATTAACCTACTGGAAATTACCAGGGACTACGTTTGGTAGATGGTTATTTTTCTACGATCTCGGCCTCGACCCGGAACACGACGGAGCAATTTCGATAGTCCACGGAGTTTTAGCGGCAATTCACTTTGGTTATCTGCTGTGGATGCTTGGTTGGTCGATTAGAAACCGAGGGCTCGTCTTCGCAGTTTACAACCTCTTTGGGAGCGCACTAGAGAATTCCACAGACCAAGACGAGAGATTAACTCATCGAATTTGCAGCTCTTATCAGGTTTTAATCGGGTTAATTGGTGTGGATGGTCCTTACTTTGACCTGGTCCTACTCTGCCGAGAAGTGTTGGAGACGTCACTACAGACACATCAAGCTTACCGCATGAGTCAGTTGCTGCCGCGTAGCCAGCTCAACAGAAGCTATATTGTTCTTTTGGTTGTGAACTGCTGGTCCACTACAATAGTGCATTGTTTTTTTCGTGGAAGCCACACGAAGAGACGGTTTTATGCCATCGTAAGTGACTGCATCCTAGACCTTGTGACTTCTGTGGGGATATCGATAGCACTATTGGCACTTTATTTACCAGATTTTGATTTCGTGATCAACGATTTCCCAGTTCACAAATGGTATGAAGAAGTCTGGGTCATGCACGTCGTAAGTGAATTTCAGATACTTTTGGTGACATCTTGGGGAGATTTGGCCATGCGCGTCTTGTTCGCGTTGAGTATGATCATGAATATGAACAACATGAAGAAGTTATTGAGTCCAACCGTAGCAAACCCAGTATCTGTATCGAAAAAGAGACGTTTTGGTATTAATCGTCGTGTATCCGTGCTACCTCGCCACCCAAGCTTAAAAGATCTAAACAAAACAACGGAGAAACCGAGTAGATTACGAGCGGTGATCAACGTGGAAGAAAAACTGACTCAATCGTTATTTTTCACATGGGGAGTTGCAATTCTTGTGCTTCATCTGTACGCCGAATCCATTTCTGGACCTCCGCAGTGCAGGATGCAAGTGAAACCCTGGTTAATTTCCGAACCTGCCTGTTCTCTTCTCGTACTTGATTGCTATCATTCCAAACTTACGGGTACGGAGAGCGAGGTAGTGGCACAATGGAGCTCCTTTGACCCTACAACTACTACCGGGGTGGTGATCCACCACTGTCCTAACCTAGAAGTGCCGGATATGTTGACCAAATTCTCGAGGCTGAAGCTGCTGAAGTTCTACAACTCGACTATTACAAGCTGGAACGAGAGTGCAGCTGTCTCGCAGACGTGTCACCCGAATTTAATTATGTTGTTCTTTGTTCGAGTTACTTTTCCGGATGGAATACTTCCTGCAGGAGCGCTTTCCCCTGATTTTCCGCTTGGACTTGCGGACATCGAAATTTGCCATACAAATTTGCGCACATTACCAGAAGATTTGGATTCCAAGTGGCCACAGCTCGCCAGTATTTACATAGAGGCTTCTGATCTGACAGAGGTTCCACCGTCTTTAGCAAGACTAGCACCATATGATCTCTCACTTGCGATGAATCCGATAACAAGTATTCCTTCCAAATTACTGGAGGGTGGCCTTACATATTTACACATTGGAGCAACGTCGATCTCCGAACTTCCTGAACATGTCCACGATGTATCAGCTTTAGAGCAAATACGAGTGGATAACACCAACGTATCGTTCTTCTGGTCTTGGATTGATCCTGTCATTGAGAGTGCTGGGGCTGTACTTTCAGACGTACCGACGACCATTGTAGCTTCAAACACTCCGTATTGTTCGGATCTACAACGCATTTTTGATGGAGAAGAAGCAAGTTTTTCAGCACCACAGTATGAAGGACAATCTAAATATTTGTCGAAACCTTCGCAAGAGAACTGGATAACGCTGAAGCAGGCTGTAGAGTGTGGAGAGTGGCCAACAATTTTGTATCCTATCGAATCGGAAAACAAAAACAGTGCGGTCAACATAAAATAATATTGAGCGTTGTTAAATTAAAATTTGATAATCACAGGAGTTTTGGTAGGTACTTCGTCTAGTGCTACAATATATTCGAACTGATCCGCAGGCCTTGCTGGGGTCTCCCTGGATGATTGCATGACTTTAGTTAAGCTTAGTATCGATTCCGAGATCAATTCGAAGATCATACACTGATCCAACAACCATTCGACCGAAGTGGCGGAAGCTACAAGCCTAACTCTACTAGTGTAAATCCACTAAATTAATCCCTGCGTTGCTACATTTTCAAGCTCGGGGACGCTCACGTTCCGAAAACCATTATTTATCCAATGATACGGTCTTTTAGCAAAACAAATCGCGACATACAGGCTCACACAACGCAAGGTTTTCTACAACGCAGCAAGAACAACAACTCAAATATTATCGGACGAGAAATTCGGCGACCCCGAGACAGACGTGGCGAAGGGCGATCAATTTTGGGATCAAGAACGTGCAAGAACGTAAGGAATGTTGAGCTTTTATCCTTCTAAACAGCACGAAATGCTTACACAACCGACGAGAACACTCCCGCCCTTTGAATAGCAGTACCCCTAGCGCTCTTAAGCCAACACGTACCTCCCTCGAAGTTGTTCCACGAGAATGCCCGGCAGTTCGCCGTTCTCATGCAAATGGAGCAGCAGCCATACGGATCGGTGCTTCTGGCATTGCCAATTGTTGCGCCATCATAGTCGACATTCTGCTCCATGGCACAACTAGGAGCTGGCGGGTTCGCAGTAGACTGACCAGAAATCACGCCGTCTCTGCGGACAGTAGCGTCCTTGCGATTCTTGAGCCAGCAAGTGCCACCGTCCGTATTCGTCCACGAAAAAGCGCGACAGCCACCAAAATTCCTGCAGATCGAGCAACAGCCACCAGCAGTGCTAGATCGCGCACTACCGATGTCATTGCCAGCATAGTCCACACCGTTCTCAAGACCACAAGTCGCAGCTTCGAGATATGGAGATCCCGATGTAAAACCTGCACGCACAACCATCCGGCCCTTGGTACTCTTCAACCAACACGTACCACTATTTAAGGTGGTGAAAGTATACGCACGACACCCTGGTGTATTGCTGCACACGGTACAGCAGTCGGTCGCTCGGGCCGCAGACGCACTGCCGAGGTCACTGCCCACGTAGTCGATGTTTTGCTCCTGTTGACACCCCGCATCACCGCTCATGATCGCGGACCTCGCGGCTGAGTTCACGTTGATGGTGCCACGACCACTCTTGAACCAGCAAGTTCCGTCGTTGAAGTCGGTCCACGTGTACGCATTGCACCCGGGGCGGTTGGAGCAGGGGACGCAGCAATCCCAAGGAGTGGGGGCCGGGGCACTGCCGATGTCGTTGCCACTGTAGTCGAACCCATTCTCCACAACACATTGGGGCTGATTGAAGACGACGCCAGGTTCAAAATCGATTTGGAGTTCTCGTGTGGTGTTGGCCGGCGACGTGTCTTCTGTAGCAGCTCCAGTCCAGCAGGAGATGCCCAACAACATACAAAGCAGCGTAATCTTCATCTCGGATATTGGTGGTAAAACACAAAGTGAGTTGCGCCAGGCCTCAAAACTTGCACGAGAGACGACAATTCCAAGAGACATCGAGATCCGTTTTGTGGGTAGTCATATGTAAAGACAACCAAGTATTTCTTTCGATCGTTGCTCTCTAAAAGACATCGTTTCAGCACTTTCCTTCCGAGCACATTCCTTTAGTGCTGCATCGCTAGTCTATAACGTCACACATGCGACTTTAACATTTCGTGTAGACAGAACCGCTCGGTCCGTTGCATTAGGCAACGCTGAGTTACATGGTGAACCTTGGAGTAACGGCTTCACGGGCATTTACCAATGGGTTCGCTGGGCATGAGGATTTCTCATGGAGGAATAGATTCGGATCTCTTTATGCGATGGCTGCCACTTGTTCATACTTGATCAGTCAAGTGTGTCTATCGGATACGAGTGCAAGACCAGTGTTCAAGACAACTTATGGCGCTTGTGACGCTTCCAGCGGTGATTTTTGCTGCTTCCACTCAATACATGTAGATGTCTCAAAAGTACAGGAAGGTAATTATGACAATCTGGCTGTAACACGTTCATGAAGAAGACATTAGCTAGGGTAAACAAAGTTGCACCAGGTCTGCTAGCTGTCACGAATGAATAATTCAGGAGAGCGACTACCGGTAGATGATTTGGCGTGCTACACTTCGCCCAAATTTATTCATCAGAAGTACAAAAAAATGCTCATACTTACTAGAATGTGATTTTTTATGTATCTTGCATCAAGTGAGTGTACTCCGCAGACATGTACAGGTCTGTTTGTTTTTGGGCAGATTTTTCGAATGCTCACCTTTACAATTTACTGTTTAATCAGCTCATAGTATAATAGCTGAACTTTAGATCTGAACAAAAAAAAGCCAGATTTCCGTGTCTGGGTTGCAAGGATATTGCTTAGAATCATTATAATAATTGAATTATTAATTTCTCGACAAGTTGAAAAAACATTAATCTAGAAATTGCATTTTCGGGACCCCGGTAATGGTTCCACCGTGAACTCCTTTTATGTTGGTGACGTAAGCTTATTCGATGCTGCTGCGGAGTGGATATTGCGCTAAAGTTATCGGGTCGAAGCTATAAATGCACTGTGTACTATCCTGCTTTCAAGACGTCGACTGACTCCCACTTGACCATGCAGCGAAGTGCTGAAGGTTGCCACGTCCGTCCGGACCATGCGACAGCCGATTTGAACGACAGAGTCTTCTCGGACGTCACCTTACGTCTCTGCTGGTTCGCGGTTGTCATTCTCCACGCGTATTGCGGGATCTATTTTGCAGCGATGGCGTTGGGTTACTGGGGTTTACCTGGAACGATGTTGGATGTTTGGTTGTACCTGTACGGGCTGAGCTTGGGAAGCGAGCATGATCGAACCATTGCGGTCATATTGGCAATTGTGGCGGCGATTCATTTGTGCTATCTGGTGTGGATGCTGGGCTGGTCCCTTCAGATGCGTAGACTCGTATTTGCTGTTTATGACGTCTTTCCACCGTCAAGGACAGATTCAATACGTATAAGCAAGCGTCTCCATCGATATGTAAGAAATATCTATCGCGCAGTATTATCAAGTATCGGCATTCTCAGTGTGGACAGTCCATACTTCGACCTGGTGTTGATATGCAGAGAGGTTGTGGAGACTGCACTTCAGACCCAACAGGCGTATCGAATGAGTGTATTACTCCCGCGTACGCGGTTAAACAGATGCTATGTTGCATTGCTGGTTATCAACTGCTGGTCAACTGCGTTGATACACTCAGCATTTCACAAAATCTCAATAAAGCGCCGATTCTACGTTATCGTGTGTGATAGCGTGCTCGACATGGTGACTTCTGTTGGCATATCAACGGTTATACTATCACTTTACGCAGTAGATTTTGACTTCGAGCAAGGCGAATTTCCTAGCTACAAGTGGTATGAAGATGTTTGGCTTGTGCATGTCCTGAGTGAGTTTCAACTTGTGCTGGTCACTTCTTGGGGCGATTTGGCGATGCGACTGGTATTCTCCTTGAGCATGGTAGGCAACATGGGCAATATTAAGAAACTATTGTGTACAACAACTACAAGTCCGGTATCATCAGAGGAGAGAAAGCCCAGTGTCAATCGTCGGAGGTCTTCTATTGTGCCTGCGTCTGACCCTAAAGTGACTGATGTGGAACATGCTTACCGTAAGAATAAATTACAGATTCTCATCGAATCTCGAGTGATGCAACCAGTTTTTGGCGCGTGGGGAGTTGCTCTTTTGATTCTCCACTTATACGCTGAGTCAGTCTCGAGCGTTCCGCAATGTGCAATGCAAGTAAAGCCTTGGGGTACTTCGGTGCCAGCATGTTCTCTCTTTGTATTGGACTGTCATGCCATTAGAATCGACGGGGCTACTGATGAAGTTTCAACTCAATGGAGTACGTTTGATCGCACTACTACCTCAGGTTTAGTGATCAGGCATTGCCCTCGCCTCGAAATTCCTGACATTTTGACCGAGTTTAAGAGACTTAAACTGCTGAAGTTCTACAATACTACAATTACGAACTGGAGTGAAAACGCTGCTATTTCACAAACACACCATCCAAGTCTAGTGATGTTGTTTCTGGTGCGGGTGAACTTGACAAATGGCGAGCTTCCTGTCGGCTTACAGGCAAATGATTTCCCAAAATCTCTTATGGATATTGAATTCTGTGTCACGAATTTACGCATATTACCCGATGATTTGGATTTGAAATGGCCCAAATTTGGAACGATTTACTTCGAGTCATGCAACCTATCTACTGTTCCTGCCTCGTTAGTGAGGCTTTCGCCATACGTTACTTCACTCGCTTTAAATCCGATCTCCAGTATCCCTGAATCGCTGCTGACGAGTACTGCCGGTTATGTCCACGTAGGTGGAACGCTCATCACTGAACTACCACAGACCGTGAATGTATCTCCTTTCTTCAAATTGCGAGTGGATCGTACCAATATTTCCTTCTTTTGGGATTGGATCGATCCTATGGTCGCCAATGCAGGTCGGATATACAACAGTCTTCCGACGATTTTAGCCACGGATTCTCCGTACTGCTCGGAGTTGCAGCGAATTTTTGAAGAGAAACAATCCAACTTTTCAATTCCGTGGCACCAAGGACAGTCGATGACCTTGTCAAATGCGTCTCCGGAGAACTGGGTGACACTCAAGAAGGCTGTATCATGCGAGGCATGGACACAGACGCTGTATCCTGTTGAGTTTGAAGATAAGTACAGCAAGATCAAGGCTGAGTTAGGCTGAAAAAAAGCGATAAAGCTTGTCTGTTCTACCGCTACGAGCTCAAATCAGTAAATATGGTAATGGCAATTGGGTTGTTAAAGCTAACGCCTAATGCTTCATCTTCGTCAGGCGTTTCGTATTACTGCATCATGGCATCCACAATAATATCATCAGATCAGTGCTTGTTGCTGAGCATTCGTAAACTGCACGCACCTTAAAAAGGAAGACGGTAACCTGCTTGGATACATCTCGTTAAACTCCAATAGCTGTGGTAGCAATTCTTAGAAGAACTTCGAATGTGCCTTCATCTTTTTACTCTCAACCGCGCCTTCCATCCAGTCTGAGAGAGTGTTCGCGGCAGATGTGAAACGTGCCCAGTTTTCTTCTGTCCGGACAACTCCCTTGGAACTGAGGTCTTTGAGGTCATTGGCAAGCCGGCTTGCAATTGAGCAAATTGGACGCACAATTGCCTTCGGTTTTAATTACCGCCCGCCCCGCTGATAATTCTTAATGCGTTCTTCGATAACATCAAGTCTAGGCGCATCGTTGCCTCGTAACTTCCGGAGCCGTAGTTCTTCACCAAATGCTGTTGAAGCTGCGATCGACTTGCGATCAAGGATTTGTGTTGTTCCACTATCTCTTCACACGATGATTTTTGGGCAATCCCTAACACTGTTCTCTCCAACCAAGATGATTTACGAGAGTCTTCGGAGTATCGCCAATGATACGCGCCATGACTGACGTAGCACGGCAAAAGTTGTTCAATGTGTCTTTATTACATGGCCGTTTGTTCAGAACGTCTCATGTATCACTGATCGTGTCCATTGCCTCCGTAGTTGTGGTTTTCGAGCAGGTGCAGAGCGAGCTGCGGCATTCGACCACCGAAATATTGTCATTGGCCAGGAAAAGTCTGGCTGGAGGTTGCGGAAGAGAAGAAGATAATGAAGAAGAACGGAAAGAAGAAGATGGAGACACCGAGACGGAAGATGAGACTGAAGAAATGGACAACGTGAAGCTGGAGGCGAGAAGAGCAGACAACATTGATGAGACGTATGGAGGTCTGCGGGCTAGTGCAGCAGAGACGCTGATTGGACAAGAGGATGGAGAAGAAGAAATGGGCGAGAAGGTGGAAGTGAAGGTGGAACAGCCAGAGGTGAATTCACGGAATGACGATGATGCTGCAGTAGAAAATGATGGTAGGAAAGGGAGGACGGAGCAGCGAGTGGTGATCACAAATGAGACGGATGTAGATGAGGGGGCGACTTTGTGTGGAGATGAAGAATCTGCTTTGGAAATACAGGGGACAAAGACATCAGATGCTAGGAATGACACGACGGAAGTGGAGGCGTCGATGTATAACCAAAATGATGCAAACCACAGAACATCAGACGTAGCGAACGCAGATAGTGAAGAAAAGAAAGCCCGTGAGTGTGTCGCCGAAACAAAAGATACAGAATCTGGTGCCGATGTGGCCATCAGCAGCGAGAAGACAGGAAGACAAGGACGTGGCGGTGAAATAAACGAAGATATTCCAGCACTGCATGATACTAAGACTGTTCAGGGCGAAGAAGATGAGGTAACAGAGGCGGGTGCTACGTCCAATATTGGCACACAAGTAAAACAAACTCATTCACCCGCGAATTTAATGATGGAAGATACGAATTGTCATAAAAGTGAAGAAACCGAGGGCAGTGAGGAAAGCAAGGAGCCAGGGGCAAAGGCTGGTGCAAAGACACCCAGAAGTGAGTCGACGGGTTGTGTTGATGAAGAAATGAAGCAAACAGTGGAGGTGGAAGCGACAAGAGCGGATGCAAAGCTACCAGTGGCTTCTGATGTGGGCAGCGGTACGGCGAAACATACCAGAGAACGGGAGATTTCAACCTGCCTGCAGGCATGAATGGCCAAAATAAAGTTTTGTGAAAAGTTTGTGAACTGGATTAATAGCGATAAGAATCGCCGCGTGCTTCAGACTGGAACTGCTACTGTAAGAGAGGTCAAATCCTTCGAAGCCACAGTTACACGTGGCATCCACTGTCACAAGTAGCGACTCCACCTTAAGTTCCCGACTATGGATTGAACGAATGGTAGCAGGGTTGAATTACATCTTTAAGATCACCACTAAGCCAGACCTCGTCCAAGCTCTCGCCCCAGTACGAAAGACCAGTCTCGAGCTACAGCAGTATTGCGCTGCACAATTTCCAGACTACCTCCAAGATATGCGGAACGACTTGAGGTCCATTGAATATTTGCAACAGAGAGGGGGGCTCGATTCGAGCGGATTGGCCTCTTCTGTTCGCTTACTTCTGGACCAACTACGCCAGGACTGTACTAATTATTCCACCCAGCACACTGTCGGTGGCTGTATTCTCCGCAACGAGGAGCGCTGGGAGGACCTGGCAGTTATTTGTGATCAAATAGCCATGTGGACGAAACAAATTTCTCCAGGTCACGAGCAGTTGCCTGCGGACTACCTGACACACACGATCCAATGTTTGGGTGCATTTGAGGCGCAATTTCCGAACAGGATACCCGTGAAGCTGCTGGAGTAAGTGTTAGAAGTGCTCTACATACCGGTGCCTATTCCACATTCTGATAAATGCCTTATGCTTTGTTCGTAGGAATATCATATCTATGGCGCAGAAAACGATGATCTGTACTGAAAGCACCACTGTGGATAACGAGGAGTGCACGTTGGCATCGTCGTGTAGAGTTTCCAACAGTAAGAAGCGACCTCGCACGGACTCAAATGTTAGTGAGTCGGAATTCAAGCGGCCTGCCTGCAGAAAATCTTCCGACCCAGTCACGCTTGTCGTAGCAAAGTTCGCTTTGGCAGTGTCAGAGGTTAAAGTGCTCGTGTTAGGCGTGAGCGAAGTCATCAACAGTGCACAAGCAATAGAAAAAGCCCTAGATGATATGAAGCTAGCTACAAGTGCCGCAAACAATGCTGTCTGTGAGCTTCTACAGCACACAGAAAATCCAGACGAAGACATAGTGGCGCATTTCAGCAGTGCAACGGAGCGGATGGTGAGTACTATTTGGAGTATTTCTCCACATAAAATCAAGTTTGCGTGGTTGGAGAACACCACGAATGAGCTGTATCGATTACTAAATCTTGGGGGCTCAAAGAAGCTTGAGTCGCTGTTATCGAGCTGTACGAAGCTGGAATCTTACCTGGAGGACAATTTTTATGAATGGGAAAGGGGCCCCGTTGCTACTCTTGATGTGATGGAGAGCCGCGTCAAACGGTTCCGCAGCCGGCAATTGAAAAACAAGAATGTGATGAGCCCAATCCAATCCATTTCAGGCGGCCTACTCATTGACATCAGCTATTTTACTGCCCAGAACGTGGATAAAAAAGTGGTGCGCACTCCGAAGAACTGGTCCCGCTTCACAGCTGTGGGAAAGGCTCTCTCCGCGTGGATGTTTCGGGCTCTGAAGTCGAAAGCACGGGTGCCCCTTAATTTTTTTCAAGAGCTTATTGGGTCAGCTACAGGAATTCGACACGAGATTCCCGGGCAGATTGCCATCCTTCTTGTTGAGGTACGCTTGTTTCAAAATCTAGAATCCCGCTGGTGAACGTATATTCTAACACGTGTGATTTACGCCCCAGGAATACTGAGTCTTTAGCTACGTGGCGGCAAAAGGTTCAAGGAGTCAGTACGGCCACGTAAATGGCGAGGTGGAAACCAGCATTGCCCACTGAACAACTAGCCATGCCATAGTTATGTTTGCTTCTGGCTTTAAAATCCCTGTAAACTAAAACGATGACAACATTACTGTATCTGTTTCTGATATTCCACACTATGTACACGCCAACCAAGCAACTCACACAGATCCCAGTTTTACGTGGTCATGAGAAGTGATCTCCGGGAGTGCCGAATTCAGATTAATTGCTAGTGTTTACAAAGCACCTCGAAGTAAGCTGTAACAATTGTAAATACGTCGCTTTTTAGGCTCGCATCGTACGGAGTACAGAACTGAATAGACAGTACCGGTACTGGCGACAAGTTCTAGCGAGGAAACTGCCCGTTGCATGAAATTGACAGCCGGTGGTTTGGATGGTTGACTCTAACAAACGAACCGACCAAAGTTTTCTTGAAAAAAACTAGGCTACACAAATTGGTTCAACAAGCTCGTTTCTCAATCGCATTTTGGTTCAGGAATTGTTATCGCTTATACCATAACTTGCATCCCACGATTCGAGTGGAAAGAGTGTTAGGCTGAACGATGGTGAGCAATCCACGGCCTGAAGGAGATAATCCCAGTTTTCCACCGACGCATTCATGAGTAGAGGAGATTCGTTAGCTTGAAACGGAGTGCTGAACTCGGAGGATGCACCACTCATGATATTATCGAGATCATCGCAATACGGTGTACCCCCAGCGGCCACCAGAGGCATGACCCCGAACATATCCTCGACAAGGGGCTCCATCCATGACCAAAAGAACGAGATATCGGTATCACTGACGTCCAAATGGGCCAAAGCAGTCGAAGGTTCAGCCACATTTTGCGGGAGTTCGGCGAGATTCGAGCCTCCTAGAGTTAAATAACTCAGCACAGCCTCGAAGAGCTCAGGTGGAATCTGAGCGATTGGGTTCCCTCTCGCCATGAGATATACAGGCTTCAAGCGGGCGAGCACTGGTGGTATTTCCGTAAGCTTATTGTTCTCCATGTAAATCCCAGCACCGCTCGGCCATTTGGCGTCAAGGTCGTCCGGAAGAGCTTGCAAATTCGTCTCACAAAAGCTGATCTCGCTCAATCCTGATGGAAAATCTTGAGACTGAAATCCAACTGGAAGAAGACCATCCGTCATATTGACACGGACCACGGATAATACTTTCATTTCTGGATGGTTTGTGCTCGTGATAGCGCTGTCCGCACTCCAATCCATAATTGTTGAGTTGTACACTTGGATCTGTTGCAACCGATGAAATTCCAGAAAACTATGGGGGATTTCCAACGCTGGGCAATGAAGAATACGGAGCGTCCACGATGTCATTTTGTCAAATTTACTCCACTCGCTTTGAACTTCGTCCAATCGGCCAGAAACCCCCAGAGCATGGCAGTCGAAGTTCACAATGTAACAAGAGGGTCGTACACCAGCCATCGGGCGCACTTTTGTTAAGCACTGGTATGGAGGTTCTTGAATTGAAGCTTGCACATGTAAAGCTATGAGCACAACCCCCCACGCAGCATTCGCAATGTAAACAAGTTTTAATATCCTTCGTCGGCGTGGTACTTGCAGTTCTGCTTGCTTGGAGTAAGCATTTGTGGGACAGCTATCGTCATAGATATTAACCTCTTTTGCGGTGTCTGAACCTGGTGGCACTACACATGAAAGATTGTTCACGGTACTGGATTGATTCATAACTCGGTTTCCATTGCTCGGACCGCTTCGAAGTAAATCTTTCATGTCCGAAGTACTGGCGACAAGACCCAGAGAGAAAACAATCCGGCTCATGAGATCAGGCCACGAAACGACAACTACCATCTGCGCTTCGTTAAGCAACTGAGCTGCCCATATCTCGTCTCCCAGTATCGAGAAATCAAATTCAAGTGCTTTTGCGCGGTACATATCCAGATAACTCAAGACGATGATGAGGGGCGTCCCCAAAGTCGACACGAGATTCAGCACTACGTCAAACAAAATCACCGCAAAACGACGCCGAGCTTCATTGTTCCAGAACCAGCGAGAGTCGACGAGGAAACTTGACCAACAATTAACTGCGACCAAACTCACGTAAAAGCGGTTTAGTAATAATCGAGGCAGATATTTACTCATTCGTATAGCTTGTACTGTCTGAAGCGATGTCTGCAGCAGCTCGCGACAAATAAAAATGATATGGAAATGTTTTCCATTCACGCCAAGGAGTCCCTGTCGACCAGCGATTTTCTGGTATAACCAAGAAAGGAAATTCACAAATCCAGCACAACAGCTACATCTTGTGCTATTTCTTTCCTTGCGGTTCGTGTTAGGTATTATCCTTGATGACGCTCGTTTCGAGTTCCCAGGTGAGAATTGTAAGGTGCAGTTCATAAGTGAACCGACGACCATCAATAGAGCGCAAATACCGTGCATCAAAGCTAGCAACATGTACACGGAAGATACGGTGAGGAAATATTTACGAGATAATCCGATCTGGCTTAGTTCGAGAGTGTAGCTCAGAAATGCATCGCCGAAGTTCCAGTAGAAGACCGCATACGCTACGTTGTAGCCACAAGCAACACCGTGCACACCGAGGATAATGAGCCACCAGAAAATGAACCAGCGCCACGAGAGCCGAACAAACTGCTGAGGCCGTCGAGCTGTCGAAGTCATGTTGCTAAGAGACTTTTTAGTGGCAAAACGAAAATACACATGAGTATTTACGCACGCAGCACATCTATACTGTATCTATATATAATACATATCTATATATACCTAGCTACATATCGAGAACAATTTTTGCATGGCTACATATTGAGTACTTAGTAGGTCTAGGCTACATCCTGCGTAAGTATACCGCTACCTACATTACGTCGTTTACATCAAATAGCTTCAATTCTCTCATTCTGGTGTCACTTCAAGCCCTGATGCAGGTGGAGCAAGACCCGAGCAGCCAATTCGTCGACTTTACGAACGCCACGGCGTCGGAGCAGTTCGTCTCGGACGTGGAACAAGCTCTGATAAGCTGGCATCTGGCGAGTAAGGGCCACGCGTCTCTCGAGGCCTTGTCCTCTCCCCCTAACACAGACGCCGTGTGGACTAAGGAGCTACAGTTCCTTCTCCCTGGTCTCAAGACGCCCAAGAGTTACACACTATCGCTATTCGTAACCAGACACCAGACTCAAGATGAGGTTTCGAGCAATAGAAAGCCCAAAAGATGGCTTCAAGGACTGGAACACTTCACTCCCACAATGTTATCAGTGGGTGACGCTACTAGAGACTTCCAATGGGGCGTAGAGGGGGAGAAAGAGGCCGATACAGAAGAGAGAAGCAGTATCTCATACTACGAAGACGCTGAGCCTGTTTTCAGTAGGAAAACAGTGTTTAAAAACGTCCAAAAGTGGTTCGGAGTGGACGAGTTTCTACTATTAAGCAGGTCTCCCCATGAGAAGAAGGAGGTGGATGTAGAGGAGGAAAAGGGGAGAGAAGAAGAGAAGGAACAGAAGAAAGGAGAAGTTCAGATCATGGCAGATATTCACGTGGATCAGAACGAGGCGGGGATGTTGTTATCAGCTCTCACGATGGCGCTGAACAACTGTAACTGCACGATTCCGGCGTTTGTGCCGGTGCTGGAACCTTCTCGTGGAACGTGGATCGGATCGGCGGTGCCTGGAGCTACAGGAAACGTCTCGATGGCGTTCGAGACTGACTCTGTGCCGGAATTAAATCCTAACCAGAGCTGCATCAGTGGTCTGCTGGATTTTTTCAAGGCCAAGTTGCAATTATCCCCCCAAATTGAAGAAATGTGTCGTGTGGAAGCAGATGAGTCGGGGGATTTATCTCTGGGAATGATGGTATCAGCTTCCTTTGGATACTCGTGGAGAAGGAGGGATGATCCTCGAGAAGTAGTGAGTTCTGAGAAGCCTCTAGCTTGGAGAACTCTAGACTCACAGCTTTCGACGAAAGATCAACATCAGATCCGTCAGATAACCACTACACTCTTTGGAGAGAACCACCCTACTCCGTTACTTGGAACATCTGCTACTCCTCTGGAGGGAATGGATCTTACAGTCAGTTGGCCACAGCTACGGGAAGGCACGTACGTTGACAACGTGGTGCACTCAACACTGGACCCGAGTTCAGCTCCTCGGTGGACGTTGAACGTCCGCTTCCAAGAGCTACTGGCGGAGAATCAACGGAAACCACAACTACCGCTAAGCAAGAAAATGGCGAATCTGGTACAAGTTTATTCGAATTCGAGGGAATTGAACAAGGACATTTTGGTGTCCGAGTTGGCACCACCTATGCCAGTCACCTCTTCTAAACCACCTGCCTCCGCACCAGTGAGTGCCAGTGAATCTAACGAGGATACACCGCCATCATCGACCATTCCTGAGTCGATTCCTGCTGCTCGTGGCGCTGCTGTCGTCCTCGGTCACGCCATTTCGAGCTTAGTGTCGGCTGCTACGTGGAAAGGCTCAGACGTTGAGGAGATCCGACAGATTGTCTCGGAGTTATTCGATGAAGAAGGCGATGAAAGTGAGGAAAGCAATCGCAAAGATAACGCAGGACCTTTGACGACGGTGCCTAGTTCTATTGAACACGGCGTACCATTGGGAGAACTGGTATCCATCTTGGCAACCAGAATGGCTCAACTACGTAAGTTTTTATCTGTCTGACAACTCCAAAAGCTGAGCATGATCTAACTTTTTTGTGCTTGTTTATTGTGAAAATCTTCAGACAGCATCAACTCCATGTCGTTGCTGTGGGTCGAGTTTGTGAAGGCGCTGCGAGAGCGATGGTTCCAGCAGCAATTACTTCCGTTCATGGTACAAAATGAGATGGAATTTTGAGTTTTGGTATCATTTGTACTGATTTGTGACTTTGATAACAGAGCACGACAACAAAAGAGGGCGGCGAGGATCATACCACGAGCGCTCGTTCATTGGATGCACTATTCTTACTTGACGCGGATGCGATGCAGCTACCTCCTCCAGACTTCCGTCACTGTCTCCTGCACCAGAAGCTTCAACTACTCAACTGCTGCATTCTCAGGTACTTGCGATGGCTATACCCTTTCTGTGCTTCACACTGGTATGCTGACACATACTATGCCATATTTTAGAGCAGCGCAGGAATCGAATCCAAGTTCGAACGCTGGCAAGACAGAACACGTTAGCTCCGATGCGGGAGCTGAGGAAGGTGAAGGAAGTCCAAGCGACGATGAGTTTTTCGACTCGATCGAGCAAGACAGCGCTCCTCTACCGTCCCCTCCTCGAGCGACCAGACTTCCAGAAGGAGTTCTTCGTGAAGTTCCAGGAGTAGTGTGTCTCCAGACGAACAAACCTCTATTGGAACCTTTGACTCAGAGTGCTGTACCCATGACGGAAGACGTGGCGAAGCAGCAACAAGATCTCCTAACGCGCTTAGGCGTCAGTGTGGAGTCCGATAAATTACGACAACAGATCCAGAGCACGACGCTGATCTCGGACATGCAGGCCTTTAAGGCTGCCAACCCGCGCTGTTGTCTGACAGATTTTATACGCTGGTACTCGCCGAAGGACTGGATTCCGTTCAAGACTCCGATTGACCCAGAACGAACGGACTTACCACAAGAAGGTCGCGGCGTTTGGTGGTTTGAAAAACACGGGATGTTGTCAGAGCGCATGCGGTTTGGACCCGGACACGAGCATATCTGGCAGCAAATGTGGGAAACTAGTGCGCCAATGCCTGCCAGTCGTCAGAAACGCTTGTTTGATCCCATTCAGGAGTCCGAAAAAGTGTACCATTACATGGAGACGCTCTCCCCGCATGAACTCTTCCACCAGATGCTGGCTGGTGCCATTTCGAGCAGTATATACGCGTTGGAGACAGCTCTTCCCGTGCGTGTATCGTCCGATACATTGCCTGTGGTTCACCGCACCTTGAAGAACCTTCGATCGCGCGCAAACCGTGCGATTGCGTTGATGGATGACGCTCTGGCAGAGTCTCAAGTGGCCTTTCCAGCGGCTGGAAGCAAGCAGCAGCGTGAGCAGTCGACAGCAGCTGCACACCAAGTTCAACAGCTTCAAGTCGCGTTTGAAATGGCGTTGGATGCTTGCTGGAAGCTCGTGCGATCGCTGGAGTCTGTGGAAGCGATGGTGACGAAGGCACTTGCTTTGTTTAACTACTTTCCGGTGACGATGGGAGATAAATCGTCTCTTGAGCTCGTGAACTTACTGCTGTTGCCCGTACTTTCGCATCGCCAGCAAGTGGAAGTCTCGGAACGTCTGGAACAAGAGAGCTTGAGGCAACAGGTAGCTGCTCTTGTGCTTACGAACCCAACGCTGGCAGAGGCTGGACCAATGGCAGTACCTGTCCAGCGCGAGTATGTGCTCCGATGCATCTGTCCAAGACCTTTTCTACGAGAATACTACGATGATATGGCGCTGGATGAAGATGGAGAGTCAAGTCCGACCCAACCAGATCAGGAACTGGAGACGAGTCCGCTTGTGGTTTGTCGGATGTACGCCGCTTTTAAGAAAAGCACAGTGCGGTTCGCGCTGGTCCTGGCCGAGTCGGAGTTCTAGGTGGATTCCCATTGAAGCTGGTGAAGGAAGATTGCTGTAATTCGATCTTAACAGTATATCGGAAAAATATTGCATCGTACAGTGTGTTTAGTTTTGCTGAAGGTGACTGCCCCTCTCAAAAGCTATAAGGCTGTGTGATGCTATTCTGAGGGTTATCAGAAGAAGAATTTTACTCATCGAGAAGGAAAAACAATCAAAACAATTTATTTTAATAAAATACACTACCGCCGTTTTTGTTTATTGGGGAGCTCAATATTAATGAGTCACCGCTACTACTTGCTATTCGTCACTATTTGTCGCTAAATATATCAAGTTTTGTTGTCCTAGACGTTGCCACAGTTTTTATTTGTCAGCACTTCGACAATGCTTCGCCTCGCTGGTGCAGTAAAACGTCGTCGCCCCACCCTGGCGATCAAACGACGCCCCGATGGTTCGTTTTCGCCCTTCACCCTTCATCTCTGCTGGTTTGGGTTTATCGGTCTCCATGGCTTTGGCTTGGCTTATTTCTCGACCATTGCCTGGTGCTATTGGAACCTGTCGGGGACTTATTTAAACGTCTGGATAACCTACAACGACCTTGGAAT
The DNA here is from genome assembly GCA_016864655.1 of Phytophthora cactorum. Taxonomy (NCBI): domain Eukaryota; phylum Oomycota; class Peronosporomycetes; order Peronosporales; family Peronosporaceae; genus Phytophthora; species Phytophthora cactorum. Next base: position 135,864 of record NHQK01000093.1, read on the forward strand.
CGGCACAAAACACTATCACTCCATCGCCGTCGTTCACGGATGTCTAGCTGCAATTCACTTAGCCTACTTAGTATGGATGTTCGGCTGGTCTTTCAAGAAACGAAGACTTGTGATCGCTGTTTTTAACGTGTTTAGTCGACCAGGAAATGAGAAGAAGATTGGAACTATTAGCCGTCTCTACCATTCTACTCTCGCACGAATGGGTATCCTAGATGTTGACGGACCGTATTTCGATCTGGTGTTGCTATTTCGTGAAATTGTGGAGACTGCGCTTCAAACCCAACAAGCATATCGAATGAGCTTGTTGCTGCCACGTACAGAGCTGAACAGGGGATATGCTGCGATGCTGGTAATCAACTGCTGGAGTACAGCTCTCGTGCATTCTGTATTCCACATGGATGCCACAAAACGACGGCTTTTAGCTGTCCTTGCCGACTGTGCGTTGGATCTAGTAACATCAGTGGGCATCACGACAGTTCTACTAGCGATATATTTCCCTGATTTCGATGTTGAGCTAAGTGGATTTCCTCCACACAAATGGTACGAGGACGTCTGGATCGTTCATGTTTCGAGCGAGTTTCAGATTCTACTGGTATGCTCATGGGGTGATTTGACCTTGCGGGTCATTTTTGCTTTGAGTATGATCAGCAACATGAACAATATGAAGAAACTACTGAGTATGAAAATGCCAAAAAGACGAAAATCCAAGCTAAGGCACCAAGTGACGACTGTGATACCACTGAATCCTTCTCTATCCGATGCCACAGACTCTCGTACGCAAAGCAAGTTGGATATTGTCGTGGCTTCGGAGTCTCGAATCACGCAGATATTATTCTTCGTGTGGGGTTTTGCGATTCTTGCTGTCCATTTATATGCTGAATCCATCTCTGAGCTCCCACAGTGCAAGATGCAAGTGAAGCCGTGGATGACTACTGAGCCGTCATGTTCTCTACTGGTATTTGATTGCTATGAATCGAAAATAAATGGCCAAGCCAGCGAGTTTATCTCTCAGTGGAGCCACTTTGATCGCAAAACTACTAGCCGCGTCGTGATCCACCACTGCCCCAAGCTCGAAGTTCCAGATTTACTAAAAGAGTTTTCACAAATGGAAGTACTGAAGGTCTATAATTCCACCATCGCAAGCTGGAACGAAAGTGCTGCCTTGTCACAATCGTACCACCCAAACCTCATGATGCTATATCTGGTACGAGTAAATCTGCCGAATGGTGAACTACCCGCTGGCCTCCTAAGCGACGATTTCCCGCTGGCTCTGGGAGATATCGAGTTATGCGCTACGAATTTACGTTCGTTACCCGAGGATCTCGATCTGAAATGGCCTAAATTCGCCAGCATTTATTTGGAAAGATGCGAGCTCACTGAGGTTCCAGAATCGTTGGCGAGACTTGCTCCTTTCGATCTTTCGCTTGCAATGAATCCGATCTCAACTCTTCCCCCCTCGCTACTAGAAGGCGGTGTAGGCTATCTCCACGTTGGTAGTACGTTGATTTCGGAGCTCCCTGCTAATGTTACTGAGATATCCAGCTTTCTTGTGGTTCGCGTGGACAACACGACGGTATCATTTTTCTGGGACTGGATCGACACTTTAGTCGAACACAATGACATCATGATCTCTGTTATACACCCGATACTTGCTACGAACTCCCCGTACTGCTCGGATCTACAGCGAATCTACGATGGAGAACAAAACGCGTTTTCAAGGCCGTGGAGGGATAGCCAATCTCGTATTCTATCGAACGCGTCAGTGGAGAACTGGCCAGTCCTTCAAGCTGCCGTGGCGTGTGGCCCATGGCCAAGTACCTGGTACCCTCTCGATTTTGAAGACGTATACAGTGGCATAAAGGACGTGTAGCATTCTCGAGCGTACTCGAGGACTCTCGCAAAGAGAAAGCATGCACGGGATGCTCAAATTCGACTGCATACCCTGAATCACCGATAGATTGATATATTTTTTATCCTTGAGGTGTGGTGGTTTATGGAATTGTTGCTCTTAAAAAAATGCAATTGTGGTAAACCAGTGCCCAGGAATTGCGAATACCAACCAACCGAAGGTGCAATAGTTGTTTATGATTCGTGTGAACACAACCGATGGTTTCCTGGTTACATGGATTTTACTGCTGTGTACACGTACGCAATCGAATGAAAATTTTCGCGTGGCATTCCGAACGGAGCAGGCTTGAGCACCTGTCTACATTATTCAAACGAAAATGACTGTTCGATGATTTATCTCTCAAGGTTCTCAGCACATTCGCCTCACTTTCAAGATGGTAGATCCAGTAACTACACTTAGAAAAATCAAACTGGAAGCACTCGCCAATCTGGACGACAACATTTAATTGATTGCTATTCTAGCTTCTTTTTGTAGCTCTTTCTAAACAGTTTTTGTGAGGTGATGCTAAAGATAAAGGAGAAAAGGCTCCTAAACTGGAGTCTTCATTATTTTCAGTCACGATGAGCCGGACAGCTCCATGGTCCGCCTCTCGTGGTCCTCAGCAAATTCGTCTCTCGTCCTGTGGGTTTGCGTTCTGGTGGCTCACCATCTTCACGGTCCATCTTGTTACGTGTGCGTACAATAACGTGTATGCGAAATTGTACTGGGGGTTCGAGTTCACCACGCTCAGCTTCCTCCTCGCATTCAACGAAATCGGAATGCCTCTCCAAGACTCTCATTCGATTGCGTACGTTTACATGGTACTAGCTACAATACACGGCATGTGTGCATTGTTGATGATTGCTGGCTCACTTCAGCGCCGTAAACTGGTCTTCATGCCGAGAAGGAGAAAAACAAACACAGAGTTCACTAAAACTAATCGCGAAAACTTCACCGTTGTCAATAATACCAGCGATTCTGCAACAATCCATCCAACTCGAGTCGTACGTTGTCTTTCGGCAGTGTATCATAGCCTTGGAAGTCACCACGGTATACTTGGCGTAAAGGGGAAGCACTTCCATGTCGTTCTCATCTGTCGAGAGCTCGTTGAGCTGTCACTACAGACAGCTCAGGCCATCCGAATGAGTAAATACCTGCCACGAGTACTGCTAAACCGGTTCTATGTGAGTCTTCTTGTGGTCAATTGCTGGTCGTCTGTATTCGCTTATTCTCGATGGTTTTGGCGCGACGAAGCTCGTCGCCGGTTTGCAGCAATTGTGTGTGATTGTGTGCTGAACTTGATGACTACAATTGGAGTATCTCTCATCATCATGCTCAGTTATATAAACGAGTATGACATCTATGACTTCGATTGGCGGCTGCTCGATGACGACGCATGGGTCTCTCAAATGTTGAACGAAGCACGAGTGGTTTTAGTGATGTCGTGGTCGGATCTAGTAACTCGCGCCTTTTTCTCGTTAAGTCTAGTCGCTACTACTGCGGACATGAAAGAACTACTACAAAGTACTCCCAGACGAGGAAATCGAGGCACGAATACTGTCGGGCCTAACGTGCGAAATCTGGTGGGACCAAATAGAGAACTCATAGAAACAACGACTCCTAGAAGCAAAAACAATTTTCAGTTGGCAACTCGACAATCTTCGTACAAATCTACAGGTTTCCGAACGCGTTTAAGTCGAATTCTACTTCAGGGAGCTCACTACGCGTTTGGGGCGTGGGGGGTCATTGTACTCGTCTTGCACGTGCATGCTTCAATGCAAACTCCGCTGTTTGAATGTACCCCGAAAGTTTTCCCCATGGCTGGTGCTCTGCCTTCGTGTTACACCGTGACTTTCGATTGTTACTGTGTGGGGATTTCTGGTTTAAAGAGAGAAGTAACGAGTGAATGGGACGGGTTCGATCGCAGCACAACAGTGAAGCTCCGTATTCTGCATTGCCCATCTCTAGAGGTACCCGACAGCTTCCAGGATTTTAGTGGATTGCAAGATCTTTTGGTATACAATTCGACTATCTTGGACTGGGGCGACGCAGCAGCGTTAACGAACACTAACCATCCAAAGATGAAACAAATGACCATTCTCCGCGTGAACATGACTGGTGGATCTCTTCCTCTAGGTTTTCAATCACTTGATTTCCCAGCCCAACTCGTACAGATCATTTTTTCTGAAACAAACTTGGAAACTCTCCCCGATGATCTAGACGCCAAGTGGCTGGCAGGCTCGGTCGTCCAGCTAGAGAACAGCAAATTGGTCGCGGTGCCGTCAGGTCTTGTTCGATCGCAACCGTATTATCTCGTGCTAACAGGAAATCCAATCACTCGTCTCCCACCAGAGCTTTTCGAGGGGGATATTCAGTACATTTATCTGGGACGCACAAAAGTGAACGAATTACCAGAAACCGTGACGCCAATAAGTCTGTCTACCTTAGATATCACCAACACAAACATTTCGTACTTCCCGTCCTGGATCGATCCGCTCGTAGAAGTCGTCCTTGATATGTATCCTCTGGTATTTGCTGGTGGATCTATCTACTGCTCCGAACTCGAAAAAATCATGAGTGGAGTTACAACTGATTTCAATCGGTCTGCTCACTCTTCGCTGCTTATGAACGCGTCCGAAGCAAATTGGGAGGTGTTGAATCAAGCAGTCGATTGTTCGCCGCCGCTTTTGAAAACCCAGTTTTCACTGGACTACTTCGATGCGACGTATGGTCTTGGGCAGTAGAAGGCTTTTTTCCATGTGGTTGAACTTGCGCTGCAAACAGCAAATCGACTAAAACTCGCGTGTACGTTCTCAGCACAACCCAAAGATCAAGCAACAAATGACGAATTTCCTGTGTCAAACCTTCCTTACCGAGCCCAGATCTCGTCATTAGAACTTCATAGTGTCACTGGAAGAACGCGTAGTAGTCCTCTCGAGCTGGAGACTTCTGACGTTAAGTTGCCGCCGTTGCCTTCGTCGTCATCGTGCAGCTCCTCACGTCAAGGGACCCATTCGTCGACAGATTCCCCCATCTCACCAGGATTCCATGCTAGTGAACCGGCTACATTTTGCATGCAAGACTCTAGGACTTTTGACTCGACTCGAAGTGTTGAATGCCCGGAGTGTTCCTTGAAGTGAGTTGCAGCTCTGGTCTGCTGCACAGCACGGTAAGGCAGCACCCGACGACAAAAAGAAATGTGGATGCGTTCGTGTTTCGACAACGGACGGCGTGTTGGGCATCATTTGCTTTGTGGCCCCCCTGGTTTCAATATGTCGCCTCGTTAAGCATTTCCACCAGTTCCGACTTATCAGGGCATCGATTTAACAGCGCGGTGAAGCTATTAGTTAGCAGCCAGGCAGCACAGGAAGAGTACACGGAATATCTTACATGGTGTATCGGGCACCGCAATCGGCCTTCCAAACCGCGCCGAATTGCTCCTTGATGGAAGTTTTGGCTGGTGCTGCGTTGGCGCGGTTTTCGACGACATGAAGGTCTCGTCAACCGCGAGCAGCACTCACCCACGTGATACAAAGAGCACGCTCGCGCCGGAGCGACGTCACAAAGTGAACGAGGTGAGCGGAGCCTAGGAAGCCCCAATCAAATGTCGTTGACGCGCTACGTCGGGATTCTCACTCTGAGCCCGCATTCGTCGACAGATGATGGGCACGTTGCCACTAAACGGCAAGTGTGCGTAGCACGGTCTGCATTTCCATTTTTAATCCTCATTGGATCGATATTGCGTCACAAATGCGTCACAAATAAGTTTGGATACTTACTCGCCGCGTTTGGCGTCTCAGTACCGCGTTTCACTTTACGTTATTAATGGAGCAACTCTTGTTATTACAGATAGTAAAAACTTGTTCGACAAGCAATGCTGGCATGTACGGTTGCAGTATATCCTTGGAATTCATAGTAAAGATATGAGCTCCCAGTCCCCAGTCCCACCAGCATACCTTTTTAGTAGGGCTTAGACATTCCTTCTGAGTTTGCTTTTAACCTTTTTGAAGAAGTTTAAAATACTCTCACAATAAAACCACATTCAAGTGCAAATTTGAAGCCACATTTAGCAAGTGTGGTAGCATTTCGGTGATGGGCCCGTCACGAAGCTGATGTGGTCTTTGATGTCTGGCCAGACAGAGCCGTGTCAGTCTCCGATGCGCAAATGTACCGGTATCACCCGCTTCAAGCGGAACCCACGGGGGTCGTCCATCCATGGGCTCATTCCTCAAACCATTCACCACCGCACACATGAACAAAGCTTCGACCAGCGGCCTGGGCTTCAGTATCCCTCTCACGTCCATCCACGGAGGCGGGGACTGCTCTCCCCCTTCCAACAAGCGGATGCTTACACCCCCTCCGTCCAGCGATCTGGACTCGGCCTCGCCCCGTACAGACGTGAGTTGGCCCTCGGACGACGAACCCAACGAGCTTGTGTTGCAAAAGACCAAGAAGCGCTCGAACTCGAACGCGTTCTCGACTGAGGGCATGAGTGCTGAGGCCGTCAAGCAGCACAAGGCTCAACGTCGGAGAGAACAAGTGCGTGCAGCTTCACGTCGATGTCGCGATCGTCAACGGAAAGAGACCGAGGATCTACGCACCAAAGTATTCCAGTTGGAAGAGTTCATCGCACACTCTAGACAAGCCCATGAGTGGGGAATGAGGCAACAACACGAACGGATCCAAGAACTGCAACGTGAGAACGAATTGTTGGCTCAACAACTTGCAGCCGCGACTGCAGTTAACGACATTGAGCCTGTGCCACTGGACACGCTTGAAAACAGTGCACTACCGGATGACCTTGTGCAATGTATTAGCGATGATATACCACAGCAGTGGAGTGAAGATCTGGTGTATCACGCGGTGGAGGACACTACGCGACAACTGGTGACGATGCTGGAGTCGGAGGTGGAGCCTGTCAAGTCCCCCGTCATCTTTGGCTGGCAATTCGACTTTTGGTGCAAAGAGGACAAATATTATGGCCGCAACCGTAAGTTCTTCCCCGGCGTCAGTGCATTGGAATTGGGTAAACGTATGCAAATGGTGGACCCACAGCGATACATGGACACCTTTCCAGAGGTGAAAAGGATGGAAATCCTCCAAGTATTTGATGAGAATACGTTGGTCATGAGGCTGGTCAAGGCTCTACCGGGCAAAGCCTTCACTCAAGCTGTGAACGCTCGGTTCTTGACGGCCGCCACACCGCCCACCGGTTCTACGAGCCGCTGGGTGTATGCCGACCGCACGATTGATGAGCCGACGGACGGGGAGTATGCGCTGGAGAATGAATGCAACGGCTACGTGTTCGAGGACACCGAGCAGGAGCTGAAGGACGGTACACGTATCCAGGGGTGCCTGGCTCAGGGTGTGGGCGAGTTCGAAAGCGGCGGACTCGGATGCAGTGAGTTGCTTGAGGAACTGTCCAAGGCGTTCTCCTCGGTAGTTATCCGATGGGAAAGTCTTTTTATCAACGACTTTATCGCGGACGACGCCGACGAGTTCGCCGATATGGTTCTTGATCTCTGAGGGAGTGGTGGTGTAGATGTACAATCGATGTAATAGTTGTAATTCACGTAAGTTATCTTGTGCGTCGCATTGGGTCGTTGGGATGCTTGTGGAGTTTGGGTGTTAGGAGTACATGTCAGCGTGGCTGTGTGAAAACGGTTCCATTTGAGTTTGCGATGCTGCAAAATTAAACAGAGAAAGTGATCATCTACCAACGGTAGATCTCCGTGGACATCGTAAAGTAAGCGTGTACTTCCTGAACGAATGCCGTTTACCATTTCATGCCAAGACGCGGGAAACAGCATGATAAGGTTCCACAAAAGTCACATATTGCGCTTTGCATAGGACTCATAAACTTTACTTGCATGTTAGGAACAAGTGCAATGAACCACACAGGAATTACTCTTCTCGAATGGCCATACAAGCTCCCAAACAAAAGATTCATCATCACATAAGGGCCTATAGCTCCTGGCAAAACTCTTTCGTATGAATATCAACTGCTCATTGCGTGCTCTCCCCACTTTGACTTGGAAATCAACAAACACATAGAGAATCCCACGGCATTCTTTCCCTTGTTTGCAAACTTTGTCAGCCCTTCCAGCTACTCCAAAACCTCTTCTTCCTGGACTGCTTCATTAACATCGGCAAGTCATCAGCGTTGAGCATATCGTTGCCATATTCTCGCTTCCGTTTCGGCAGCCCCCACTCGTGTACTGTCCGAAATATCGTATCATCCAGTGCAGCCCGTAGAGGTGTTATCTGGGAAGCTGTACATTGGCTTCTCCACGATCAGGTTCTGGTACCTACGCCATCATCATGGCGCTTATACAGATCTCAACTTGGTGCCATCGCTGCAGAAATTTTCGAGTAACTACAGTAGCTCATGCGCGCCTCGTACATGTCGATACCCATGTTCTCCGGGATAGATGTCAAGGCCATGACTCAAGCAACCGTCTCCCTCATCTCAGAGAAGCAGATCGCTTTTCAAAACTCCCTATACCGACCAGGTTTTCGCCTACCACAACCTTAGATATATCATAAACCTTCAATACAGCTCTATGCTCTAACCCGGTTTTTCATATAGAAAAATGTCGTCTAAACTGTGTTCATACATAAAACTGTCTAACATGATCTCTGATTTTATATCTTTCCACAGGATTTACGGCTCTGCAACGCAGTTTCTAACATATCTCGCGAGGAGACAGCCGAGCCAGGGGCTGGCCATCGGAACGAGGCGACACAAGCCAAATTGCACTGCCAGACACACACGAGCGATGGAGCAGCAGCAGGTCACAGAGTCCACGGCGTCTCTCACCGTGGACGTGAAGGCGGAGGAGGCGCAGGCGCAGGCCGAGCCGGAGCCGCAGCTTTACGCAGCTGTGGGGAGCCCCACTGACGACGCGAGTAAGAACAAGAAGAAGAAGAAAAAGAAGAAGAAGAACAGACGGAAAAGTATGGAGAAGGTAGAGGTGGAGGAGCTCAAGGCAGACAAGTCGGAGCCTGAAGAGGAGGAAGCGACGAACCAGGAGGCTTCTATTGAGGAGGCTGCAGTGACGCACGAGAGTACCGTGGTCGAAGAGGTTACAGTGGCCGAGGAGACTACAGTGGCCGAGGAAACAACAGTGGAGAGTACCGTGACTCAACAAAGTACCGTGGCTGAAAAGGCTTCTATTAAGAAGGCAACTGTGGAGGAGCACCATGAAGACTCGAACCAGGAGCACGAGGCTATTGCTAGTGATGACGAGTTGGCTCCTCCGAGTCTGGAGCGAACGACGTCATTGGATACGCTCAAGGCAACAGGAACGAAAGCTGTGGGTTCGTTGTTCTCGAGGTTTAAAGTGGGTCGCAAGAAGCCTCTTCCTAGTCGCACCGACTCGGCGGCGCAGTTGGAGCTGGTGGTTCCGTCTCCAGTGAAGACGGCGGTAAAGAAACTGGAGATTCCCGAGGAGAAGAGCCTGGATGATCTGCCCATGCGTACGAAGAGGGATTTCTTCTCAGATGGCGAGCAGAGCATCCACGTGAGTACCGAGAAGGACAAGTACGATACACTGGAGAAGCAGAGGAAGGCGGAGAAAGAAGCGGAAGAGGCTGCAATTGCAGCTCGACGTACTCCACCGTCCAGCTCGAGGTCGAATGTTGAAGTGGAGGCTCAGCTTGAAGCTGCCAAGGAACAAATCAAAGCGGCTACCACAAAGACAGAGGATAGTGTGGCGACTGAAGTGGCTACTTCATCAACCTCTGCAGTTACCGTCGAGGAAATGATCAAACCTGACGACACAGATGAAGTCGAACCGACTATTGAAGCATCAAGAGAGGACGGCACACCGGTCTCATTGGAGGCCACTACAGAGGTGGAAAACGGTACTGCCTCCACGGATACCGCTGCGATTGACACGGAAGCAGATCCTCACAGCAGCGACGCCACGACACTCGAGCCTGTTTCGCTAAAGCTTGACCTTGATCTCGAACCGCGTAATGATGTCACAGAGACCACGAAAACTCAATTCGAACACGTGGATGCTGAGAGTTCCAAGCCCCAGCCAGACGACACCACCGTCGCGGCTATTCTGTCGACTGGAAGTGCTCCGACCGAGGTTGTTTCGACGGAAAAGACGGAGTTGCTGTCCGTAAAGATCACGCCGCCAACTTCTGAGCTTCCTGCAGAAGCTGCACAGCCAGCAAAGCCTGAAAAGATGTCGCCTGTCAAGAGCCTTGCCAGTCGTTTTGAAGGCAAACGTGAACAATCTCTAGACAGTCTGAAATTCCGCACTGTACGTGAGTTTTTTCCCACGGAGCGCAGTATCCGCGTTGGTGCTGAGAAGCAGAAGTACGAGGCACAAGCGCAGCAGCAGCAACTGAAGGCCAAGGCGGAAGAAGAAGCCAAGTCCAAGTACAAAGCAAGTCTCAATTCTCCTGTCAAGGAAGCTGCAGCACCTGAACTGAAGGCTACAGAGTCTGTGACCCCAGCTACTGTCACTGAGGCTGGAGAATTCAGTACGCCCGATGCAGCTTCCAGCAGGAAAAAGTTTAGCTTTGACGAGGGATATTCGTCTGCTAATTCCCCCAGTAAGTTCAGTGACGAGGCTCTTACACCGGTTAAAAGCATTGCCAGTCGCTTTGAAGGTAAACGCGAACAATCGCTCGACAGTCTGAAATTCCGCACAGTTCGCGAGTTCTTCCCCGAGGAACGCAGTGTTCGGGTTGGCTCTGAAAAGCAGAAGTTTGAGGCCCAAGCGCAGCAGGAGAACGCTCTCGACAAGCTCAAGTTCCGCACCGTTCGCGAGTTTTTCCCTGACGAAGGAAAGCGGAGTATCCACGTGGGTGCTGAAAAGGCCAAGTTCGAAGCAATTACGAAGCATCAGGAGGAAGCCAAGGCCGCAGAGCAACTCAAACTGAAGCACACTGTGCCTCCGACTACCGAGAAGAGTGACAATTCAGAGGCTTCGACGATTGTTGAAACAACGATCGAGACGTCTTCGTCGGCGCTTGATGAGTCTCAAGAGAAAACGGTAACAAATGCTGCAAAACTGAAGGATGATGTTGCCAGCCCAGTCGAAAATACTGTCGCAGTTGAAGCTGACGAGAGTTTGACAGCGACGAGTGATAGCGAAGCAGTGAGTCCTGTGGAAGTCTCGGCGAAGGAAGAAGAGAGTGATAGCTCACCTTCTGCAGATGCTGAAGCTGCTGTTGTCGACAGCGAGGATACCTCTGCATTGTCTGCTGAGAACCAAGTGGACGACGTCAAGAGTGCTGAACCGGTTGTTCCTGTTAGCAGCGATGGTATCGATGTGAGCAAGGAGGTTAAGGACCAGCCTGATGAACCCCAGATTTCTATTGAAAAAGCGGAAATTGTGCAAGAGGAGGAAAATATTGTGGGTGTTGATGCTGGAAACCAAGAAGAACCTGCAGATGCTGGTACTGATGAAAAGTCCATGTCCAACGAACAGATCTGCACTGACATCAAGCAGATTGAGAACCAAGAAACCGTCAACGAGGTCGAGACAACGGATGAATTGATTAAGCTGGACCTCGAGGAGCCTGTCGTGGATGAGGCTGAGCCTGGCGTCACAGCCTCCAGCGAACTTATCAGCGAACAGGATCATGTGGCAGAACCTGAAACGACCCAAGAACCAGTCGCGGTTACTGTGGGCGAAGCTACTACTAGTGAGCTAGTTGAGTTGGATCTTGGCGGCCAGGTCGAAGAGAATTATAGCATGAACTTGTCTACTAGCGAGAGCGCTACTGTCAACGCAGAAGTGAATGATCTGGACGCTCAGCAGCCCGTGGAAATCCAACAAGAAGTGACTGAATGCCAATTGGAGGTAGAGAAGACTATCCCGAGTGCTGACAGTGGACTGGTTGAGCTGGATCTGGGAGAGCCAGTAGTTGAAGCTCCGAAGGTTCACTCGAACCAAGGGCCCAAGTCCAAGCGTCCGATGCTGACTACCGAACGATCGTTTGTGATGGAGAAGGATGACACCATCGAGACGGAGGATACGGTAGTTGTTGGTGAACGCCCGATGACCGACGGTGAGGATGAGTTTGAGCCCATGTCGCCGACGAAAGCACGTCCAGCGCACGAGTTGTTTGCTGGAATCCCGTCTTCCAAGTCAAAAAAGGAGCTAAAGAAAAAGAACTCGGCACCAATGTTGACTCGCAAGGTTTCTGTTGGCTCGGTGGGATCTTCCAAGTCTTCCTCCTCCAAGACCACAGTTCCAGTACCAATGAAACGTGCATCAATCACTGCGCCAACTGCGTCCTACATGGCCAAGAAAGCGGCAGAAGCCGAGGAGCACAAGTCCTCGCAGCTTAAGAAAAAAGGCTCGGCGTCTAAGCTCAAGGGAGCAGTGGCTTCTCCGACCGTCCCGATTCCAATGAAGAGAGCGTCAATCACAGCACCCACTGCCTCGTACATGGCGAGAAAAGCTGCAGAAGAAGAAGCCCATCGAGTTTCTCCTCAACCCAAGCAGCACTCGAAGCAGAAGCGCACTGTTAGTGAGACTAGCTTCGTTAAGCCAGCTCCTACCGTTCCTGTTCCAATGAAGAGAGCGTCGATCACAGCGCCGACTGCTTCATGGCAAGCCAGGAACACCCCGGAGAAATTTACCGATACTATCCCGAAGAACCACGCAACAAAGCCTACGACTACTGTTCCTGTGGCTCCGAAACGTGCATCAATCATGGCCCCGACCGCCTCTTATAAGGCAAAGAAGGCAGCTGAGACTGAGGCGATCGATACCGTAGCCTCAGCTCCTCGGAATAAACGGTACTCGAGTGTCAAGAGCAAGGTACTGGAAAGTATCCAGTCTGGAACGACCCACACTGTGACCCACAAGAAGATCACCAAGGAGGAGTTTATCGCTGCTGAGCGTCGAAAGAGTCTGGGATCTGCTGGTGTACGCAGCGTACTGGACGCTGTGGATCGTCGTGCCTCGCTCACCGCTCGAGCAACGATCGACGGACCGCCTGAGCCTTTCATCCGCTCGGCACATTCACGCAAGAAACTAAACTCGACGGTGCCTCGGTACTTGGACTACGAGAACACGCCGGGCTACGCTGAACGCGCTCGAAAGCAGTACGAGCGTCGTAAACGACTAGAAGAGGAGAACGCAGCAAAATCCGACAAGCGTCAACGGGAGCTGCGCGTGTTTTTTACGGAGCGGCAACAGAAGTCGATGATGTCGAGTGCAGAGGAGGTTCGGCGTGGCTTGGAGGCTCACGAGTTCACCCAGTTGGCCAAGGAGAGTGAACTGGAAGCGCAAAAGGCTCTGAGGAGAGACAAGCAACGCACACGCGGTACTCGTAGCCACCGCCGAGCTCCGTCGACTACTTCTAGTACAGAGGCTTCATCGAATGGTGTGGCTTCCCGTACATCGAAGAAGTCGTCCGTGTCGTCTGCATCTGTAGAGGAGAAGGTTTTGGCGATCCCAGCGGTGGAATTAACTGTAGTGGAGACGGAGGAAGTGATTGAGTCAACAGGGACCGTCGAGTTAAAGGAGGAGATTGCTACAGAGGAGCAGGAAGTCGTCACTGAGACGATTTCTGTGTCTGTTATGGACGATGATCCGGCACTGGAGCACGTGGCCAAGAAGATCGACTTTGATGAGGCGAGCAGCGACAGTGAGATGGAGGTTTCGAACGAGTAGACAAGCAGAGTTGGTGGCTTGTAGCGAAGCGTGATGCGTAATGGAGACCATGTTAGTGCTTAAGTGAGGGAAAGTCCTTTATTCTTGACCTTGCAACGGACGGTGTCCTCTAAACCAGACGCCTCTAAGTTGAGTTCTCCATCTTTAATCATGGGCAACTGGTTGAGTTCTATCGTAGACTCCGTCCTCGACTATCTGGATGATCTTTCAGCCAAGCGTTCGTGGCTTAAATGGCGCTCCGGGTCCAAGAAGCAGCTTTTCCAAGAGAAACTGCAGCCTCAGGTGGCCGCAGCAGTTCGACACAAGTCTGTGGCGCGTGTGACGAATGTCGAGGTTCCTGGTCCTAACGATATCCCGCATATCTTCACTACTACTCGCCCACTGAACGTGGAATGGAATCTCTGCGATAAAGCGGATCCTGCAAGAAGAGTGGACGTTGTGAGTGACCATAAACTCCTTCGAAAGAGACTCAAAGGTCTGTTCGTGGATAAAAACACTCGACTACAGGTGCATTGTGACACCAGAACTTTGGCTCAGAATGAACTGGAGATCATGTGCTACATCTCCAACTTCTGCGAGACATACAAGCAGCCAATCCACCGGAATACCGTCCACTTACTTGGATACTATTCCGTCAGTGACAGACTCCACGAGATCATCGAGTTCTGCGAGCTTGGAAATCTCATGAGCGCCTACATTGAAAGCCCCCAAGAAGGTTTACGTCTTACTTTTTCACCTTCAGAATCTGAAGTATGCGACGCGATGTTCCAGATCTGCTCTGGGCTTCAATTTCTACACGAACACGGCGTTGCGCACGGCAATCTTGGACTGGAGAATATCTTCGTCACTAGCGACAATATCTTGAAAATCGGCGACTTTGAACACGCAGTCTTCGTGGGATCAGATAATCAGCTTCAGCCGCTATCGAAGCTGCCTCCGCCACCTCTAAAAACATATATCGCACCGGAGATCGAAGCGTTCAAACCTGGAGAACGACTAGATCTTCAAAAAGCTGATGTTTGGTCTGTGGGGATTATTTTCATCTTACTACTCACTAAGAAGCCGCTGTTTGATGCTGCTCGATTGGATGACAACGGGTTTCAAATGTTCAGTCGTGTGGGGCTGCGCTCCTACTTGAAGGTCATGTATCTGGAGCAGTCGGCGATCTGTAAACTTTCAGACGAACTTCTGGAGTTTGCTGAAGGACTTCTCAACTTAAACTCGAGTTTACGATTCACCATGCGCGAGGCTTTGGACACCAAGTGGATAAAGAATGAAAAGGGCTCTGCGAGACTCCTGAAGCGCGCTGATAGTTTCGCAGTCGCTTCATTTCATGCCGACGCTGTGGCTTTGCTCACTTAGTTCGAATGGACAATAAATCAGAGTGAAGTAAGCAATTAACCCTCCTACAAAAATGTAGTAAACTGAAAGTAGATACAAATTCAAAATTAAAGTAGTTATCAACGTTGCCGTGGATGTGGTCTCAGCGCTCTTGGCTCAGGGATCCCGAATGCTTGGCGGATATTTCTACATTCAAAGACAACACAGACGTCAGATTGCGAGTTCACCTCTCATTTCCATTTGCCACTTACGTCACAAGTGATGCAGGAGCACATCCGGGCAACGTGTCGATCAGCCGAGTAATCCTCATATCAAATTCAGCGGCGTTCACCAGTTGTTGCAGTTGAATTTTGTGCGCTAAAACACGTTCGATCCAGCTGTTCAACACTGCTCCGATCTCCATCAATTCCGCTCGAAGTTGTTCTTTCTTCGAGGATGGCACAATCCCATTGAGCTCATGGAAATACACGTCACACGCGTTGCGGTAGTACAGTACTAGTCGCTGCACTCGAATTCCAAGCTGGAAAGAATCCAAACCAGCCAACATCGAATTTGTCTCTGCAGCATAAACCCGTATTGTTTGGAGGACATCTGCATAGTGCACACGCCAATACTTCTGTAAACTTTCGCGACTAGCAGCCAGAGACTTGTCAATCTGACCCATGCCCCTGGTTTTCCCAAGAATTTCGGTGTACTGACTCAAAAGAGCTTTCACCATCGCAAAAGTTATACATTCCAGGGGAGATCACCAAATAACGTCAGTCAAAATCTCTGTGGCCCTGTCAAACGTTTGTCTGGAGTTCGAATCCATTCCTTGTCCCAGAAGGTCCAAGACTTGTGCGTTGACTTCCCGCGTTTGATCCAGATAGTTCTGAATTCTTTTCGCAGCTTTTGAGTTGAGAACTTCGCAAATTGCGAAGATGTGCCCAATCGCCGTGCCCATCTGAAGATGCGCTATGATCTTTACTTTGGTAGCGTGTATGGTAGCATCACCACCCAGCTTCAAATCCATACCAGCCGTTGCCGAGCGCTTCGTGGGGTAATCGATGATGTCAGGATCGATTCGAGCTCTTTTGACACCAGATACGACAGTGCCGCTGTCACTTATTTCAGAGTACGCGCTGGTTTTCGTTCGCTTGAGTCTGGCTGTTGCAGCTGCGAAATGTTTACGCATATTGTCACTTCTGTAGAATCTTTACCATGCACGTCAGAACAGAAATCCAGTTAATCAAATATATAGCTCTTAAGAAGACGTACTTTAGAAGCGGCTTGGGTACTCTTCCTGGAAACATCAAGCTGAATTTTAGCAATTCTTGGCTCATCACCTGTGCCCATCCGGCCAGAGATTTCCCAACTCGCTGTAACCAATGCGATAAAACGAGACCAACGTCGTTAAACTTTCGCCACGAATCTTCCGGCCATTCCAAAGTCACTCCGATTTTCTGCCGGAGCATCATGTAAGTGCATATGCTGCGGAATTTTTCGCCAAGCTTAAGCACAGCCGCTCGCAACTCTTTCGAGGCTGCTATCTTCGATACACCACGTTCGATCCCCGTTAAACTGTCCTCCACTCCATCAAACCAATTAGGATAGTGACGGTCGCAGTATCTCAGCAATTCATTCCGGCTTTGGATGAGTGGTTCAAGCTCCTGAGAGAATTCCGACCTGGTGGCTTCCTCGAGGGTCGCGTCCAAAATCATTATAGTCGCCGTAATCCAGGAATGAGGGAAGCTTCTGCTTTCGTAGACGGTAATGAGAGACACCGTAAACTTGGTGGCTTCACAGAAAGCAGTCGCCAGTTGCTCGTGCAAATCGCCCCTGGACAAACGAGTGCACAAATCCATGCAGGCCTGACCAAAGCAATTCTTCAGAACATCGGACCACTTTGCAATGGTAAGTTCTCGATCCTTCTTCAAGCCAGAATCAGACGTACGGTCAATCATCACTTTCTCAAACTCGATTTGAGCTTCTTTGGTAGCGGAAATAAACTTTTCAAGAGGCTTCGGTCCATCGCTAACCGGAATCATGACACCTGTCGGCGCTGCGTTTGGTGCAGAATTCACAGAAGAATCGCTTACCATCTGTTGATTATCAGTACGTGCCTGATGTTGAGATTCCAGACTCGCCTCATAATTGTCCAGTATCTTGTTTCCAGCATCACCAGTTATCTGACACCAACTCCTGTTACCATGATACAAAGTGTAAGTTTAATACATCCACCAATAGATGAATTACATGTACGTACTCGTGCAAGACTGCAGGCAATGTACCAGGGAAGCGAGTCTCAAACTCCCGGAAATAGCTACTGACCAAAAGCGCATCAACTTTCGAGCACTTCACTTCTGCTCTCCATAAAACCTGCATCCAATTTGCCAATTTGTTCCCAATATCACTGAAGCGTATCCATTCAGAGTCTGTCCGTGGTGCTTCTCCAACCACATCCTGTCTCAGTTGATAATCAGTACAGTCGCAGATAAATTTCCGCAGCAGCGTTAACAGGTAAGGGAGAAGATGATCCGCTTGAACTCCGCGGTGGCGCTCGATCAAAATCACGTAATTCGACATATCTTCCAAAGCATCGCAATTATCAAGACTGCAGTACTCAACAAGATCATCCCGACATTTCTTCACTGGTGCTAACACTTCAGCCACTGCAGAGTCTTTTGCAGCATTTTCAACATCAGTCAGGTCCTCCACGAGTTGCATCAGCCATGAAGGTTTCTGAGAAACCGATTGATACGACGTAAGAACAGAGACCGCAAAAGTCGTCGCTCTTAAGAACGCCAGAGCCACGTCTTCCTCCACTTTTCCATCGCTCAGAAGGTCGAGGACTCTCGGTTGGCGTCCAACCCATTCACTTCTACAATTCTCCTCCAGGTATCAACGGTTTCTGAATCGTCAAGATCGACGACCATTTTCTCCGCGTTCTTCGCCGCAGTTGTGTATTTCTCCAAACTGGATCGTCTTTCCGACTGCTCATTATCGACAATTTCATCATTCTCCTCATTCTGTTCGTCGACATGGAAGATTTCAGTGCCAATCGCCTCCTCATTTCCACCCTTGCGGTTTTTTCATCAACCTAGCAATCACACGAATATCTGTAAAAAAAAAAAAGATTTCAGATGATTGTCCGTAAGTACCCACCTCTTCTTCTCTAGAGCTCTTTGAGACGCGGCACTTGGCTAGAACCAGTAATTGTGTCATTATATTTTCCAGGCCCCTTTGCGCTCGCTCTACGCTCTCGATGAATCCCACTATCCCCTTCTCTTCTGCTTCCTCCAATTCCGCTGGTCCTGTATCCGCCAGCCTCACGTGCAGCTGCACGACCTGCGTGGCGCGCAGGAGCTGCTGCTCGACGTCCTGCAGTTTGGCCACGAACGCCATGCAGGACGAGAACTATTTAACGGCGTTTGATTGGCTCGTGGAAAATTTAGTGTATCTTACGTAATACAGATTGCCAGTTGAGTTTTTTTTTTTTACGTTTCTGGTTAATACGAGATCTTTGGAGAAAGAAGAGAAAGAGGAGCGAGAAGTTTCAGCTGAAACTTGAGGAGAATATAAGAAGTGTCTAAAGGTGGTATGTCGCCTTACGTTGACATTGTCTCCAACTCTGCGCATGTGTAGCTAACGACCTTACTGCATATAAGTACAGGTCACAATTTACAAGTGATTCTAACCATCGCATTAAAAGCTTTAGAGCACCTCCAACGGTATGTCCAGCAACCGTGACAAGCGTCGTTACGACACGTTCGAGTTGCTCCACTTCGACATCTGCGGACCCATGGAGGAAAACTCACTTGGTGGCAGCAAGTACCTGCTGCTGATCGTGGACGAAGCCAGCGGGTGTATGAAGGGTTTCTGTCTGCGTGCCAAGTCGGAGAGCGAAGACTGCATCAAGACGTACATCATGAAGGTGCAGACGCAGTTCGGCAAGAAGGTCAAGTTTGTGCGGCATGACGGAGCTCGTGAGTTCGCTACCAACTCGCTCATGGCCTTCTACAAAGACGAAGGCATCGAGCAGCAAACCACGGTTCCGTACGCGCACCAGACCAACGGCACGGCAGAGCGAGCCATCCGGACTATCGTCACGATCGGCCGCAGCATGCTGCATCACGCCAAGCTGGACAAGTGTTTCTGGGCTGAGGCGGCCATGACGGCCATCTATGTGAAGAACCGCCTGCCGTCACCCAAGATCGAGCACAAGACTCCGTTCGAGATCGTGTACAAGTCCAAGCCGAGTGTGAAGCACATGCGCGTGTTCGGCTGTCGGACGTACATTTTGACTCCGAAGGAGAAGCGGCTCAAGTGGGACCCCAAGGCTCGCGCCGGAATATTCCTGGGCTACGAAGAAGTGTCCAAGACATATCGACTTTATGACATCGAGGCGGGGCAGGTGGTGATCAGTCGCGATGTCAACTTCGATGAGTCGGCCTTTGGACTTTCACCGCGGATTTCCGATGAAGATGTCGATGACCTGGACGTCGACTCGCTCGATATCGACGATGACGGACCTCGCCAGACGGAGTACAAGCAGACGGGGAAGCGCAAGAGTCGCCCAAGTGACGAAGATGAAGCTACCAGAAGACCGCACACTGTGCGCCATCAGCCTGGACT
This sequence comes from Phytophthora cactorum, assembly GCA_016864655.1. NCBI lineage: Eukaryota > Oomycota > Peronosporomycetes > Peronosporales > Peronosporaceae > Phytophthora > Phytophthora cactorum. Next base: position 155,358 of record NHQK01000093.1, read on the forward strand.
GGAAGAAGCAAGTGCGCCGGATTCCTCTTCGCACCGAGTGGACGCCGACGAAGAAGAAAAATCTGGTGACCAAGATGAAGAATCGACTCCCCCTGTGTTTTGGCGTGCAAGTGCCAATGCTGTTGAAGCGACTGTGGACCTGTCGGAACCATCGACATTCCAAGAAGTGGTGAACGGCCCGGACCAAGTGCACTGGCGCAAGGCAATTCATGCTGAGCTCAAGTCGATGCAACTTCGTGGTGTGTTTCTGATGGAAGGTATGGATCTTGGACACCGAAGCTTGGACGAAGCGGAGGGAGGCAGTACTCTGGGTGAGACCGGAGTGGAGGCAGGAAACCACTTGAGGGGTAGAGGGAAGATTCGAAAGTGATTGATTGAGGTCTTTAGCTCGAAAGCCTTCTTGCTATCTCTAGACCTACTGGATACACCCTACTTGATTCTTTACTGGATACTGAGTTACTTCAGCCAATCAGAGAGCGCCACGTCGATGCCCATCTTGTACCTACAATCTTGTACCCACAGGTAGCGTAATCGATAGTGGCGTAATCCGCGGTGGCGTAATCGGCGTGGGTTCGGATTGGACCGGTTCGGGTTAACCGGTTCACGGTCAATAACCGATACCAAACCGGTAACTCTCAATACGCCCCCTCAATGCGAAGTCCCATGAATGCCGAGAGCCACCGTGAGCTCCGTGTGGCGTGGTCCCGCGAGCGCCTTCGTCATGATGTCCGCCAGCATCACGGAAGTCTCGCAATACTGGAGCTTCACTTCACCGCGCTTCACTTCGTCGCGGATGTGGTGGTACTTGATGTCGATGTGCTTGGCGCGACTGTGGTTCACTGGGTTCTTCGTCATCTTGATGCACGACTGGTTGTCTTCGCGGATCTTGAGCTCGGGTCCCGTCTCGTTGGTAGCCGTCAAAATCTCGCACAGCAGGCGATGAATCCACTTGCCTTCTTGGATCGCCAGACTGAGCGCGATGTATTCCGCCTCGCTCGTAGACAGCGAAACACTTGACTGCTTCTTGCTGCCCCAGCTCACTGGCGCACCCATTAGCATGAACGTGTAGCCGGAAGTTGACTTGCGGTCCGCGAGGTCGCCAGCCCAGTCCGCGTCGGAGTACCCGCGAAAGTCGATGTTGTCACCCGGCTTGAAGCAGATTCCATGCGTCTTGGTGCCTTGCAGGTAGCGAAAGATGCGCTTGACTGCCACCCAGTGTTCCTCTTGAGGATTCTCCATGAAACGCGACACATAGCCCACAGCGTACGCGATGTCCGTGCGCGTGGCAGTCATCAGGTGCATCAGGGCACCCACAGCTTCGCGAAACGGAGCGTTCACCTTGGTCTCTGCGTCGCTTGGAACCAGTCGAGTGCTCATGTCGACGGGACTCACCACGGCCTTGCACTCATCCATGGCGAAGTGCTTGAGAATGTCATCCACATAGCGCCGCTGGCACATCGTCACACTGCCGTCTGGGCCGTCCACCAACTCGATCCCAAGAACGAACGCGCACTTGCCGCTGTCGGTCATCTCGAAGCGAGTCTTGAGGTCCGTCTTCGTGCGTGCGATCAGCTCGGGTGAACTCCCGGTGATCAGCACATCGTCCACATACACCATCACGAGCACGCAGTGACCGTCCACCACCTTGATGTAGAGGCACGGGTCGGAGGACGAAACTTGGAAGCCGATAGAGCACACGAATTCGTCGAAGGTCTCGTTCCACACGCGCGAAGCTTGCTTGAGACCGTAGATCGCATTCACCAATTCCAGGCAGTCGAAGTTGCCATCCAGTTCGACGCCTTCACGAACTATGCAGAACACCTGCTCCTTCATTATCCCGTACAGGAACGCTGTCACCACGTCGAGTTGGTCGAGAGGCCAGCCGAAGTACTTGGCGATAGCAATGACCATGCGCAGCGTCACGTACTTGACCACGGGCGAAAACGTCTCCGTGTAGTCGATGCCGTACTTCTGCTTGAACCCCTTGGCCACGAGGCGCACCTTGTACTTTTCGATCGATCCGTCCGCTTTGCGCTTGATCTTGAACACCCACTTGGTACCGATGGCGCGCTGTCCGTTGGGCAATTTTGCAGCACGAAACACACCACGAAGTCGCATCGACTTGAGCTCAGCACGAATTGACTTGCGCCAGCGCACTTGGTCCGGGCCGTTCACCGCTTCTTGGAATGTCGATGGTTCCGATAGGTCCCGGGTCTTTGAGACCCTGGATTTAAGATAAGACCTGGTGAGCACGGCAGGTTTTAACCGAGTTTTATTTTAGCGTTTTATTCAATCAAAGTCGTCAGGTTAGCTTTGTTACGTGTGTAGGCCACACCTTCTGGCTTGTTGACACACAATTCACACAATCCATTAAATCTGGAGTTTTATCTTAAGACTTGAATCGCTACTTTAGAACTTCAAGAAGTAACGACCGCGGTTAGAACTTGCCGCTGGAAACCATTAAAACTTGGCCAGGTCTCAAGGGCGGTTTTAATTTGGAGCTCTAACGGCTATCGATATCTACGCGCAAACCCACGAAAATCATCACCATCTCCAGCTGCCGAGGAAAGCCTAGTATGTCAACAAACGTGCCTACATGTAGGATCCCTCACACAGATCCTTCACCAACCAGTTTATCCGATAGGTTAACTCTTGAGACTTTTCACCGCGATGGCGATGGTCGCAGCCAGGAATACCGGCGGGGTTAAGACAAATATCAGGAAGTCCCAAAGAAGAGAATTGTTTCCAACACTCTTGGCGAAGAGTGGCATCGCCCGCTTGACATCTTTTTTGGTTATCGTGGCTGATATTTCGAGCGTCTTGAGCTTAGTAATGTCAGGATTCTTCTCGACAAATGCCTTCGTCTGAGCCAAACTCGGTTTCGTTTCGAGAAACCCAGTAAGCTTATTGAAAGAACGTTCCTTCTTGAATTTCTTCACAAAACCAAGGCCATTAGGAAGAACCGATTTTATCTTGGCAAAAGCATTAACCTTTTTGACAGACGATTCCACTTTCTCGAGAGCAACAGTGTTCTTAAGAGACGATTCCACTTTTCCGAGAACAGCAGTATTCTTAACGGATGAACTTAAATCCGATAGACCACCTCTCTCTTCGGTATTCTGGTTGCTGGTTGCTGTGGCGATACGTCGATGCTTACCGTTGTTCCCGTATCTGGTTGCCGTCTCCTCATTAGCCGCTTGATAATTCACGGAGCGAAGGAAGTGGGAGCCTTCGCCGACGAGGTGCAGATTGGTATCGCTTGCTTCCAAAGTTCGGTGGGTTGCTGTGAAGCACGCCACCAATGTAATTGCAACCAGCAGTGCCGTGTCCCCGAGTCGCATGGCCAATTCTAGCTCTTATGAGTGACGGAAGAAGATAAAATCGAAGAATGAATCGTTCTGAAATTTACAACGGGCGGTGGCGCTTTGACAATTTTGTACTACCGGTAGTAATCATCAACGACACATAGTCAGATTATGTGTCGTTGATGATTGTGTGTACTGTAGCCTAGTCGCAACACATAATCTGATTTTGTGTCGTGTAGCGGACTGCTACACCGTCCTGAGAAACTATAATAATGCCTATTGCGTGCCTGTTAGAAATGCCGACCACTAAGAAGTAGTTGTCAGAGTAGTTGTCAGAACGCCTTCTCTGTAGACTAGCGACCCGGTAGCAACAGATTCGGGTTTTCTGCTTGAGTTAGTAAGTGTTCGAAAAAAAAAATTGTTTTTTTTGCTAAAGCATTATTTATCATTTTCATTTAAAAAAAAAAAGGTAGCACCCGGTAGTCATTTTCTGAGTTTTAGCCAATCGGTGTGCCGAAAAGTGGAAAGAAATTCTTGTTTTTACCAGCATAGATTTCTTGAGCTGTCGCTTCACTATCTGCATTGTATTCGACGCGAATCTCCAGTCCGAGATGGCTCTCTTTGTCGCAAAGCTCCGTGACGTAGAGCAGCAGTTCTTACGGGTGACAAAGGTTGTCCATCTGCATGTCACGCTTATAGAGTCCTCTCTTAAACATGACCATGATGTCGTTGTGGCGGAATCTGAACTCTCGTCTCTAGTGGATTCTGTTGAGCGTGCTCAAAACGATCTGCAGACCACGACTCTCCGTTTCGTGGAGATCATGAAATTATACCTACAGCCGCGAGGTGCTGATACTGACGACGAGACGGAAACTGAAGATGAAGCTGAAGATTTTGAAATTGGCGTTGATCCCGTGGAGGACGAAGATTCTATAATCGATGTGAAGACACTAGAAACCTCGGTGGCGTCATCACGTGAACTTCTTCAGGATACGAACACGCCCTCTTGCGAATTATTACGATCCAGTGAAGAAACGGACGATGTTGAAGCAGTGGACATCATGGGAACTCACAAAGGTGGTGCTGTGGACGAGGATGAAAATGTCGAACCTGGTGTGGAGCCACGGTGTGCTAATGCCACGAGAAATACTGGCACATCAACAGCTGCTAGTGAAACTCATTCCCGAAAGATGACGCCTAATAAAAAAGGCTCGCTTACTGTTTATCTTGAGGCAGCGAATGAACTTAAAAGCGTGATCAACCGAATTTCCGAAGATGAAGCTGGCGTCAATATCTTCGACAGATTGGACGCCCTTACAATCAGCAAGTGGACCAATGCCGTGTAATCGAACTTTAAAATGGCGACCACTCGCTTTCTGTCATGACTGGATAGTGGAAGTATATATCAAAGCATTGCTCAGTCGTTTTGTGAGGCTTCAAAACTTACAGTGTCGCTTTTCAATCTCGGCAAGAAAAACAAGTTCAACCAGGCCTGGATTATACAAGGGATTATAGCTTTTGACTCGATCCATAATATGGCGTCAGGAACCGTGGTTGCCCAAGCTCTTCTGCCGATACTCGAACATCGTAACGCCTTGGTAGTGTATTTCGACCAGCGTTTTTCGAACTTCTTGACCGCAATAGCTCTCAGCACAACGAAAATGATCTCAAAGAAGATGAAGACCAAGCAACTGAAGAAAACTGTGGCCAACGTTGCCGAAAAGCTTGTTATTGTACTGGCGAGATGAATGATACACCAACTTCACATTAAGCAGTGTAACGTTGCCAAAAATGAACCCACGCGGACAACAAGACCAGCATAGCAATGGTTGGCTCTCCGGCATCGTATATTTCTCATCGCAGGCGGTTTGCTTTCATCTCGTTATCCGCTATGGTCTATCGAACACCCCAAGATAAGATGCTCATTGTACATGCGCATAAGTATCTTTTGGCCGAGGCTCAGCAACGGCTGGATCCCCTGGGACGAGCTGTGCGCGAGCGTGTTGCCAACTCTTTGGCGGTTTTAGAGGGCATGGTTGCGCGTGTACTAGCGATCTACAACGTACACGGCGAGGAAGCATTTGCGGTGTCCCCAGCGAAGCGCGGATGCCCACCAAGGTCGGAGGTCGAAAATTACCGCGAGTTTATTACAGAAATCATAAATGACCGTAATATATTGCGTAATTCAAGATCATATGTTCTGAGCTAAAAACTCTGAATGGTGAGACCATTCCATGCGAGAGGAACTTGTGTGAATGGATGTTTCCTACATCAGAGGTTGTAAGCGCGACCCGAGGGCCGACTCCAATGTTATAGAAATGCATACTTGGAAAAGAAGCTGACAATCCTCTCTGCGCGTTTGGTACTAGTACCAAAGTTAACTGAGGTGTATTTGGACGAAAGTTACTGCAACGTAAATCACGTTGCAGGAGGTGCGTACGTTGAACAGCAGCCCCCATCGGAGATAGCTCCAGCGCCTACTATGGAAGAGCTGCAGGATCTTGCCGGCGAGGCCACCAACAACGTCTATTGCAGTAACATCACGGGCGAGATAGATACCAGCGCTCCAGGAGTTCGAGATTGTCTTATACGAATACAATGTTAGAGGTTATTCATTATCGGTTTCGTTTGCAATTGTGAAGGTTGGGTATTTTACCGTAAAGGCCCAACAGGAAACAGCAGGGTGGTACATTGCCCCTAACGTTTTGGACCTATGTGGAAGGCAAGGTTTTTGTTTAAATATACTTTGTAACTGAACGTGATATAAACGCAGTGGAAAGGCTTACTTTAATGAGCAAATATAGAGCTTTCTAACGCTGTCTTTCTTTTGAAAATTTACCCACTAGATGACTCGCTAATGGCTTCCAAAGTTGGTGTATCATTTCATCTCGCCAGTACAATAATACTTGTCGATTCAGTTTGATAAGACACGATGTAGACTACATCGAACCGTGGAGCGAGAAACAGTGGAAAAGTTTTCGTAGATCCGGGCAGAACTTGGCACACATGACATCGCGCGGGTTTAAAAAACAGAAGTTACCGGGGTGGGCCGAAGAATTGGGCACGATACTCAAATATTTTGAGTCTGTATTTCCTGGCAAGATCCCGAAGTTGCTTCTTGAGTAAGCTTTTATTTAATCATTCGCCTCTAGCAACCAAAATCTAACTTTTGTGTGTAGATTGTGCCATGGCACTGATACGAACAGGGAGGTTGTTGAAAGAAATGATCAAGTTTTGAGTCAGTTGAGACTGTTCGAACAAGAGGGTGCTGTTGCTGGCAGTTCTTTGGAAGCTCCGGGAATGAAAAGAGCGCGAACGGACGTAGAAGACGAGAGCCCTTCACCAAAACGCCCAACACGCGACTCCACGCAACATGATATTTCAGCAGAAAACATCGCAAGTATTTGCACTGAAGTTAAAGCGTGCCTTGACGTGGTGAAACAACTATACACCAGTTTGGAACCTGGCGAGATGGTGCATCCATCCTCCAAAGCTGCAATGGATATTCATGGGATGCTGCATAAAGCGATAGAACTCAGCAAAAACTTCTCGAACTGCGTCACACGTGACGAAGACTGCGTTGTTGCCTATACTGAAGTTCTGGGGATTCTGGTGGAGTTGGTTTGGTGTTGTCCGTGTGGATATTTGAGTTGCACCACATTAAAAGGTCTTCTTAAACAGTTTTCTGGAGTTGTCGAAAGTGCTACAACGAGAGCCGAATACGCTCCATCCAGCACAGATTTACGTTTGAGGGCAAGCTACGAACGCCTACAGGCTTACTGGAACGATTACTATGCTGACCCTTTTCGGGCAATGCGTATTCATGTTCAGTCCACGCAGAAAGAAACCCCCAACTTGGATTCTAAACAACTGGAAACGCCGCTGTTGCTTCTGCTTGGTCAATTTCACGAGACTTGCCCGCTCTGCTTGCAGGAGATCAAATCCTACACACAGAGCTCACGGATTCAGGAATTACATTCAAGTATTCTGGAAATTGTTGGAATGCTCAACATCTGGCTTGGACAGATTTTGGAATCTGGTCATCAGATGCCGAAGATCCAAAATTTACGTAACGTGTTGGCGATGCTGGTTCGGATCGAATGGAGAATACCTGAGAGTATACTTACTGCGCTAATGGAGTGAGTATAGCACTGCGGGTCCGTATGTTGCTAACCTCCTACTAACTTGCAGCTGTGCTTATGGTTTTTGCCTCAGAAATGTGAACAAAATGATTGGATAAGACCCTAAGAGTGAGCCGGCGAAGAAGTTTTGACAATTTCAAGGAATAAATTTAATAGTGGAAACGTTTTGAGCTTAGAAATTCAGATAACGCTACTCTGTGTCTTGGATAGATAGAGGAAGAGAATTATTGCCACTCAGATTTAACGTCGTCATTCCGATGTGTCGACAGTCATTGACGGAAGGATGATACAAACGATGCATCATAAACTAGGCGAGGGTAGTTTATGATGCAACGTTTGTACCATCCTTAACACCATGGGCTGCATCCAGGCGCACAGGCCGTGGTCCGTCGTCTGGGGGTTGTGGGAGGAATGTCTTCCATGCACAGCGTCAATACCGACGTCTCTGAAGTAGTGTGGAGCTTCGTGACGAAGCGCCTGACGTGCTTCTCCACTTGCGTCCAGGATGGCGGATGTTGCTGCCAGCTTTACAGGCTGTCGAATTCAGGAGGTAGATGAAATCCAACGCGCTCTTGGGTGACCTCATTTCCACGTGTAATAGCGTTCCGAGTACGAAGTCCGGGTCTTGTCAATCTTCTTCCTAAACGCCGACGCCAACTCTTTCCAGTCGCGTCGGATGCTCTTCGGCAACTGGTTGAACCAGTCTCGCGCAGCTCCAGGAAGTTCCAACTTGAGCTCCTGGGTTCGCACCTTTCTTGACCAGCCACCCTGGAACGCTATATTTGACAACCCCCCCCCCCCCCAAGGATGCCTTGGTGCCGAACTAACTCAAGATACTTGAGTTGACGTACGGTCTGAACGTCAACCTCGTCGATACTTCCTTCAGAGTGATAGCCACCATGTTCGCGGACAGGTCGTCGTCGGAACTCGAGGATGAACTGTTTGAATCAGAGTCAACTGAGTAGCTTGATCTCAGGCTTGAGTCGGGTCCTGGAGAGCTGTCGTCCCTGCGCTTAGAACACTTGGGCATACGCCCGCAAGACGAAGACCTCTTTGTCTTGCTGCGGGGTACACGCTCTGTGCGCCTGGATGTCGCGTTCCTGGCTCCGTCCTGGATGTCGACTCGTTTGCCCGCGTCTCGCGCGGTGGTCTTCCGCCATCAACACCATGCTCTTCCTTTACACCGTTGCACATCTTGACACGGGAGGCTGCTGAACGCTCGTCCTCGGTTGAGCTGTAACGACTTCATTCAAATTATTTGCCCGACGCCCCTGGTCTGCGACACGTGCCACATGCGTATCTGTCACTGGGTTCCTGGTGCCACTTGAGGTTTGTTCACAGAAACAGCTGCTTCCTGGGTTGCCGATTGAGGAGCGAGCGTTGGATGCACTGCTTAGACTTGGGGCAGTGTCGCTCGAAGGCCCCGTAACTGACCGGCTTGAAACTTCTGCATGATCTTGGAAGCTTCGCTGTTGCGGTCTTGTTCCGCTTCGGCATCTATGATTCTCAGCTCCAGCGCAAGCTTCTCGTGCCGCCACGACTCCATCATGTCCTGTGGCCATTGTGCACGCATAGCGTCGGATTCTGTCTCTCGGCTCTGTCTCTTCTCGGTGAACAACGATTCCAGTCGCGCATGCTCCACGCTTACAGTCTCTGCAGCGTCCGGAGCGGGTGCATCCTGGTGCACACCCTCCAGCTTCACAGAATCCTGGGGCTTCGACGCCTTCTCCATCTCCTGGGCACGGCTTCCAGCCTTCCAGTCTCCGCTCGGAAGAGCCGATCAGTCAACCCTGGATTTGGCGGCGCGCTTCTTCGTCTCGCTGGTCCCGAAGGCGTTCGCGCTCCAGGGCAACAAGTTATGTCAAGCACGAAACTCGCACTGCTCCTCCTCTATCCTGACTTGCCACTCCTGATGTTGCCACAAGGCGTTCAGCTGGAGCTGGCCCCGTCCAGAAGTCGCAGAAAAAGAGCGACTTGAGCGCATCCTGGAGTGACGACTCGACACACTCGAGAACCTGGAATTCGAAGAGCGGTGTGAACGCACACTGTTTCTCTCGCATCGACGTCGGCTTCGTGCATCATGTTTGCTGCTTCCAGAGTCACCAGGTGACGGGTCGTGATCTCCACGCCTGGATGTCATCTTCGGCTTCACGTCACGGCTACTTCTGGATGTTACACTGAAGGCATCCTTGTGCGGCTCCACCCTTTTGACGTCATCCTGACGCAGCTGCACCGGACGCGGCGGAAGTACAGTCCCGGTTACCATCAGGACAAAGTCTCCTTCTTCCCAATCCTTGAGCGATGTACGCCAGCCCACCAGCTCCAAGCGGCATGTGCGCGGACACTCCGTGCCCAAGCAACATCATCGACTACGACGTCGATCTGCCTCTGGAAGTCGACGGTCCTGGTGTGCCACTCTCGTTCGAAGTCCTAGACGTACTGATCACACTAGGAGAGCTCATGCTCATGGCCTGAGTGTCCTGACTCGCGTTGTCCGCTGAAGCCTGGTACTGCGGTTAGGATGTCAACGACGGCATCGACAATGCTGACGGAGTGGACGATCCATCCTGGCTCAGGGGCTGATGCTGAGCCCGTTTAGCTTTATGCTCGTAGTCTGCCGATCCACACGGGCTACGTGTCATCCTGAGACCGATTGACGGGAGCGTCAAGACATACTCACGTCCTAGTAGTCCAACGTCGTAATCGTCCATTAATAGATCATCATCCTTGTCCTCAGTGTGATATTCGAGTCTTGGCAGTTCGACATCCTGGCGTCCAGCGTCTTCCTCGGTCATAGCAGCGACTCGAACTTGTACCCCAGCTGAGAGTTGCTTCAGCGTGAGAAGTTCTGCGGTCAGGAAACTCTGGGCTTCTTCTACCACAGTGCGCACGAGGCCATGCGGAACATTGGAGACTCGAGTCTGATGCCATCCAGGGACAACATTCAGAAACTCAAAAACAGCTTCCAGTAGCAGGGTTTACAGGATCGCAATGCTCACCAGCGATATCAGGATACTCGGCGAGATCGACACGAACGTCAGACCGCCAGCCAGAGCAACTTGCATCCTCCTGGGTGTCAGCAATCCAAGCGTTGTCCTGGGTCTCGAATGATACTCGCCAATTCAGGTATTCTGACGTTCTCAACACGGCGTTGGTCCACGCTCTCACGTCGGGCTTTGAACATCCTGGTTCATGAACTCAGTACCATTATCGCTCTTTAGAACATTAACCTTGTGTAATCGAACGAATGTTTTGATAGCAGCCAACACCGTTGCTGCTTGTTTGTTAGTTAAGAGCGTTGCGTAGCCAATACGCGAGTTGATATTGATAGCAGTAAGAATCGGCTGTTTCCCCCAGAATGAAAGATCCATTTGCCATGAGTTTGGATTGTGAGAGGCAATTTTGAACCCATCAAACTTGTTTTTCTGCTCCTGATATTGCTGAATGTCAGTCTGGCTTGCTTACCAATTCTTGACTATTTTAAGTGTTTACCTTAGGGTTTACCTCCTTCGCCTTCTCGTAGAGAGCTTGAGCTCCAATATACCCAGTTGTGGGGTTGTAGTAGAGTTTTGCTAGGAGATCATCCATCACTATATCATATTTAAATTAAAAAAAATACAGCTCAATGGGCTTACATATTAAGTGCTTCTGTTGTGATACCATCTTCTAGAATGCGTCTCTTATCGTAGAAATAGCTTAGTGCCGTTTTAGTTTGACTATACATAATAATAGATTTAGACTCCTTACTGATACGAAGCCCCTTGTTATTACCTTGGAGTGTGATTCGGTCCGATAAGAGGCGTGTATTAGAAGATGGTATACTACAGAAGCAGTTCTTTCTTGATACTGAAAGTCGGCACGATTAAAGTAGAAGTCGATGCAGTCGAAGTAGAACTGGAGCATTCGGAGTTTAGCAAGCTGGTAAATAGCGATCGAGAGGTGAATCGAATTCTTGTTCTTGAATCGCCGCTTCTTCATAGGGATTTCACAGGCGCCATTGAGCTCCTCAAGCCCGTGGAACGTAAAGTGTTCAATCTTTGCCTCACTCTTCTTGTCATTAGACTCATACTTGATCTCTTTGTGTTTTTACATATCCACTCTGGATCGACCGAAAGTTGAGTTTCCTACCAGTTTCACCATTTCGGCGATCATAGCTTTCGATTTGTCGACGTCCCCCTCGCGTCTAGCATTTGACACAGCTTCCATGAATGGAGCGAATGCTTTGTGAGAACTAGCTTTGATGAAAGATTATGGCTTAGTGATTTCCATACCATGGGCGAGATACCACTTGAGTGGTGGAGTATGCACTAGAATATTTTCACCATAATAGCTACCAATAAGCTTACGAGCAGGTGTAGCACGCTGATTGCCGCGCGATTGATTGTATTCGTACATGTACGTGCCAATGACTTTCTCGCTTGTGCAATCAATTAACACATTCTTGAAAATTGGCCTCATTTCCGAGAAGTAGCCTCTCAAGTGCTCTGGTATTCGAATATCACATTAAAAAAAGCCAAAGATCTTGTCAAACTGAATGTTATAGACAATACCAGGATAAGCATCAATCGTAGTCAGCCGACCACATGGCATGTCGTTTCCAAGGGCCCACAGATATAGCGCATTGGCATCGTATCCGTAGCGATTAAAGATAATTGACGGTCCACCAGCAATGTCTTCCTTCATCTTAGCGTAGATGTCCTTCTCCTCCTTATCAATCGAATAGACGAGTCTATCCAAGTTGAATTGGAGAAGTTTGCTAAAGTGGAAACCTTTAAGCGGCAGGTTCTTGCGGGCTGTGTTGCATTTGATACAGCTAATCAAGATATTGATATCGATATGACCAAGCATATTGTTAACTCGATCTGTAGAAGCCGTCTCAGCGGTCAGCAGGCAATATCAATGCCCACACAGGTATTTCTGCTTCTTAGCTAGATCATTCAAATACTTGGTAGTCATGTTGAACTCACGCTTAGCCTCTAAATCCTGAGCTTTGTAGCCACTCATGCGCTTAGCGGGAAAGCTAATTACCATGGCAGGCTTCTTGCTTGGATACTGGAGGTTGTTGAAGCAAGTCTGATACATCACTTTCTCAGATAGTCCAGGTAAAGAAACACCATCAGAAAACATATCAAGGTCGAATTTCTTGAATAGCTCACGCTGAGCCTTGATGGTCTTAATGAATGGTACGACGTCTAAATTATTATACGAAATCAGGAGGTCCTTAATCGACTTCATGTCATAATTGCTCCCAGACAAACTGTACCCGCTTGTAGGCGTCATTGCTGATACTTGTGCCACGGAGCTGGCTATCGAAAGCTGATTTCGGAGGAATAGTAGTTTGGTTGAGAGCGTTGAATGCGGTAATATACTCGTACGGGAAAATCCCCTTTCCAAGACCGCAAACACATCGAATCTTGTCATCTCACTTACAATCACTGAGGTAGGTGCTCAAGTACTTGCTATAGCTGGTGCCAGCAGGTACATAGTTACTAATGTCGAGCATTTTCATGTCCGACGTCACAATGGATATGTAGCTGGGATTTTTTATGACCGATTTTAATGTTGTCAATACCAATAACGGCGGATAAGCCGTTCTTAATCAAGTCGATATCGTAGTGTCCACTATTGAAACCTAGTACTGCGACTTCATCAATCTGCTGCTTGATCTTACCGGAATCGGACCTCTGCTTCCCAAAGCCAATACTGTTGTGAAAGTCGAGAAAACTACCATATCTACCTCCGTCAATCAAGCTGTTCATATCTGACATGGTGTAGCTCTTACCTAGCTCGATCCCTGGGATCCCCATACCCGTCAATCCGTGAGCAGCAATGATTTTCCGCCGAAGGGGTTCATACTTATTGACATTGTATCGTTGAATCTTGACCGCTACATACCCAATGTATCTGAACATATCGGTAAGCAACGCTTTCGGATCGTCACTTACAAAGCAGCGCACCTCCTCAGTTAGGCTATCTGCTACCGATACTGTAACAGGGATATGCTCGTTGGTAAACGTAGTATTCTCTCCATGCTTCACAACTGTCGGTTTGAGAATAGCCTCAAATTCATTTATGATGAAATGATCTAGATAATGATCAGCGGCTTTGATGGAATACTTTGTAAGCATCAATTTAATATAGTTTTGAGCCCGGCGGTATATTGTTGGCTCAGCTCTCACCAGCTCACGTTTATTCTTCGTGTGGTTACGCAGCTTGTCAGAGCTTACAAGCATCATATCACACTTAGAGCATTGGTACTTACTTTGGAGCATGTCGACGTTTTTGATGTATAGAGCGTGGTCATCGTGAGAGAGAATGTGGATGGCTTCGTAGTCTTCTCCATAGCCAGTCCACCTTTCCAGTATCCACATCCATCGATTAAAACGTTGATGGATAGCTGGAAACCTTTTACAAGCTCGTCGAGCTGTAGAAGGTCGACTGGCTTAAAGCTACGGAAGAGACCCAACGTATAGCTAATCCCCTTCTAGGAGCAGTAACGCTTGAATACTTCCTTCACCTGAGCCTGAATTCTACGAGGATTTTTCTAACGATCCCGCAATAAGTGTCATGCAGTGGAAGACGCACTTGTTGTTAGTCTTTGGGAAGTTTCTTACATGCAGGCTATCACGTATAACCTTAGGGATAACGAGCCTAGGGCATGATTACGATGGTAGATGTAGACCTTAAACCCAGTAATTGCCTTGAGCTTGTAGCCAGAGCTGGGATAGTTCAGTTTGTCCGCTAACTCCATTGATCGAATCTCAGAAATAACCTTCCTGCGAATATCAGCTTTGCTATTGATAGCAACCGGGTTCTCAAATACGTTAGTATTTGCGAGGTTGGGATGTCAGTATTGGGTGAAGCTATCATCGGTTTTGCTAATTAGATCATATCCAAGAGCAATGTTGCTCTTGAAGGCATTCGTTTGACTAGCAAGTACGTTCCCGAGCTTATCGTAGAACTCAGCAGGCTGGATTCCGTCTGCTTACCCTTATAGAAACGGTACTTTGGGTCGGTCTTATAATCCGAAGGGATACGCTTCTTCAACTTATCGACGCTGACCTTATATTGTTTAGCAACTAGCTATTGGTTGCTCGGTCGGGATAGATTGCTAACATAAACCATCTTCCCAGTTTTTTTCGCGCACCTTAACTCGGTAGCTGGTACCCCCATTTAATAGCTTGATTTTTAATCGCTTAAGTCCTTCAAGCTCGTATGCGAACATGTTTGCTATATATGTGTGGCAATAATAATAATCCGATGAACTTGACTTTATATGTGTTGGGTCTTGTGTCAGGATTGAATTTATATCTTAGCCCCGACAAAAAATCTCGAACTTAATTAATTCAGACATACATAGCATATGCCTTGTCGAGGCCTTGGGCCAAAAGAAGTATTTTTGTCGTTGGTCTTGACCCACTCGAACGTCATATCACGTACTTTCCGAAGCCAACAGTCGTTCTTGGTAGCAAAAAGTGAGCTAAATCCCTCTTTGACGGCTCAGATACAGTGGTGCAGTCGAAAAGGAACCGAATATATGAGTCATCAACTCCTAAGTGACTCTTAGGCTTTCTCCTCTTATATTTTCCGAAGCTTAGCTTCTCATCGCTAAACGATGTCAAGCCACGCTCTCGTCAGTCCTTACAGTATTTATAACTACCTCGGCATCGGTTTTAGCATCCGAGGCAGACTCTGTAATGCCCACCAAAGAGTTTGGCACACTCATAACCAACGAAGTGGTGATTCTGATCCTTATTTATTATTAGGAAGTGGCTCTTGATGGGGGTGTTACAATAGCAACGGTCCACAAAGTTCGGATAGTATGCTGGGCAAGGATAGATCTGGGTCTTGCATAATAGGGCCCATCTCTTCTTAATCGCATCCCGAAGAGTGGTACTGGCTCAGATCTCCGAGTGCGTCGATTAATATCTTCAGCGTGGTGTTGTCTATGTCATCAGCTATATCAAGGCTGACTTTTTATCTGCGAAAAAATAATTAAATAATTAGCTAAAGTTCGGTTTCCTTGTTAAGTTCGGTTTCGTTAAGTTCGTCTTTTGGCTTTCGCTTACGGGACCCCTATTCTTCTCGTCGTACCCTTTGTGGTACGCTAAGCGAGCCTCCCTCGTCTTGAGGTAGTAGCGCTTCTGTGCTGCTTTGATGCGCTCCTTATGACGTTGATATTGTTCAGGTGTGTATGCCATTGTACTTTATATTATACTAGAACTCTTTATTTGTCAGGATTAACAATTAAATATTTTACTACGAGTCGCGGTAGTTTACTGCGAATAGCGGTTCGAAGCAAAATATCTTCTTGTGCCGCGATCACTGACTATCAAGAAAAGAAGCGGACGTGCGAGTTTTGGCTGTCAGACAAGGACCGTAACTGTCGCAATGACATCAACCCAGCAAGCAAGTAGCTCTGTCAACGTCATTTACACGAAAGGGTCCAGTACGTGCAGACGAAGCTAACGCCAATGCAGGCCAAGACGATGCAGCTACTTCGTGAATGGGATATGACTGAACAGGTCTATCGCGGACTTTTGATTTCACCACGCATACTGATGACGGTCCGACAGAGGAGGAGCTGGGGGTTCTTCGATGCTATCCATGAAGTTCGTAAACAGTGTATCAATCACACCGAGAGATTTCTTAAGAAGATGAAGATTTAAGTTCATTTGCGACCGATTCTTTTGTTGATTGATATCTCTGTGAAGTGTCACTAGACGAGGTCCGGGATGTATCACATTCACAGCAAATGATGGCATTGAAATCGCTATGACGGACGTTCGGGAATGCTCAAACTGCTACTAAATAGCAATTTCATCTTCTCTTCCAGTGTGAACCCTTCTGACGAGACGTCATCGAAGTTATAATCTTCCGACACCCAACCCTGGGTAAGTAAGTGCCTTTGTTCTGGCCAACTGTGCTTGATGGTACAAACAGCGCCTGAAAGGACGTAGTGTTGACCCGCTTGGAAACCGAAGTGGCTTGCCATCCAATTCGCCAAACGTTGTGAGCACATTGAATTCCGGCGCATATGGAGCATACACTGGACTCGTACTTGTCTCCCAATCCGTTGGAATGGATTCACCTCCAAATGCATCCCATTGCTTTTGGGTCAAGTTGTCCACGAGCAGCTTGGACTTAATGTGTGGATTAAACAGTTTCAGTGTGAACTGATCTTCCTTGTCGACAAGAAACGCAATTTCGAGATCATCGAAGGCGCTTTTTCGATCGGTTTAAACAACAGCAAGCCATTTCTCACATCGTCAATATCCGCGATTTGCACAAAGTAATCTTTGAGACGATCGTGTTCTCGTTGGAAAATGTGTGTGATGCAATCACAACAGAGCTCGGTAGACCAATATTCATCACCATGCACAGCAACATGGAGTCGCCGATCTGGTTTCTCCCGCAATTACATTCGTATTCCTTCACCAATTGTTTCTTCAGCTTTTGAGTTCTCGAAGACGTTGTACTGGGAATGTTCAAGAACGTGTGTTGAAACAACGTGGTCGCAATTACTGCGTATGGAGAGGATGTCTTCTCCTCGGGCGGAACCACTACCAGCACGTGGATTTGCTTCGACTTTGGAGCGCGCTGGCGACGTTTGGTCATTTTGTTTGCTATCAACACGTCCTCAATTGTCCACGTAGCCTTCATCTTTTCGCCATCGATCACCTTTTGAAGGTCTTGATGCGTCTTTCCTTCTTCCAACTCCAGCGCAGCAGGATCGTCGTCCGGCAGCCACGCATCGCCCTTCTTCGCCAGGAAGAGCTGCAGCTTGTCTGCTTCACACGTGATCGTGTCAGGCATCTTCTCCTTGATCGCGTCCTTCAGGAGAGCCACCGTCTTCCATTCTTCAATGATGATAGAGATCACGCTTCCTTCTCCAACGAGCGCGCAGTTCAGTAGGGAGAAGGAGAGACAAAAATTGTAGTCGTACCTAAGGGGAGATGAGGGTGTGACGAGGTGATGTCACAGACTATGCCACCCAATGGTAATCA
This sequence comes from Phytophthora cactorum, assembly GCA_016864655.1. NCBI lineage: Eukaryota > Oomycota > Peronosporomycetes > Peronosporales > Peronosporaceae > Phytophthora > Phytophthora cactorum. Next base: position 172,812 of record NHQK01000093.1, read on the forward strand.
TCTAGATCTATTCTCCTTGTTAAATTTAAATAAGAACGGAGGTATGTGCTGCTCCTCACTACTGAGCTTGGCAGCTACGCCGGCAGGACAGATGATCCACGTGAAGAGAAACATGTTAGTGTAAGTGAATTATTGCTGCTAGTACCCGTGGAATTCCACTGAATGTCCACGATGCGTTCTGTCGTCTTTTGTAGAGTGAAGAATGCTTGGACTGGGAACCGATTTTCGTGGTCCATGGACAACAAGAACACTTGTCCACTGTGTGTAGAAGCCACCAGGGTTACTGGATGTGCTAGGTGCGTTGCTAGAAGGTCAATTGGTGCATCAACTGCACCGAATGTTGCGGAAGGACTTCAATTTTGCCTCCTCCGCCGACAATTTTCGCACAGAACGACAGAACGATCGCAGACTTCCTTGATGATCTCCAATCATCACTATGGGATCTCCAGGTCGCGACGCCAACGCTGTAATGACCACAGGAGAGGGAATCGTAGTAGATTCCGTATTGAGATCAGTTGTACTGCTTCCTGGTCGAGAGTTCGAATCCATTGGAGCTCCAATTGCGGCTAGATCTTGAGAGAACAACGCAGCGATGTTGATCTCTGCAGCTTGACGACAATCTCGAAGACCCCATAACCATTCAAACCTCCAGTTGCTGTCAATGCGTCGGTCGAGAATGTACCTCCACATGGTATGAACACGGTGCTACCACAAGCCGGGCCGGTCGGGCAACTCGCATACGGAGCTACTAGAGCCGATTCGTCGTTCCCACGATTCGATTGAGCCGATCTGTGAGTGTTGCTTTCTTCCTCTTCATTCTCAGCATCTTCCTCGTCGTCTTGTAAAACAGTCGTATGGATCTCAAAGATGTTTGCTATTACGAGTACCTACGTGAGCTTTCGCGAAATTTGTCATGACCGTCACACTCGATCCGGTCAGTACTCCAGGAAGCATTCCAGTAGTTAGTAGCTCCCAAGTGTCGATCTGAAGCCACGCCAATGCTCCGTCGGAATAAACAACCACAACAGTCTCCGCTGTCGCCACAACGCCTCCAAGGTAGCAGCGATCCGGTCGAGTTACCGTTCTCCTAAACTGCAAAACTTTGGCTTCCGTAGCATCAACGAGAAGCAGTTCGCCTGTCAGATTGGCGACTGCGTGGAAGCCAAGCGTGATAGCTAAAGTGCGTGCGTTTCTCTTCCCAATCAACGTCGGTAGATTGTTCGCCGTCATCTTTCAGTGGATCTGGTGGCGTCACCGTCTCCGGTCTTAATAAACTCGATGCTGCAGTCTTTCCTGCATATATGCATATATTTTCCAGACTTGAAGTCCGTTGTCACCACCAACAATAAACTGGTTGGTATTGACAGGATGCTGGTCCGGATATACGGGAGTGTTCACACCCCGGTACTGGTGTTAGTGTCTCCACATCCTAAACACAGAGTCTGGGTCTCTCCCTTCTGCTTCCGGTGGAGCAGGACGAATACCCAGTAGTCGACGCCCACAGCGAGAGAATTTGATTAAAGAAAACTCGAAAACTTAGTCGTCACTACTTTTTACCTGGTCCCTGAGCTTCTTGTCCGGATAGGAATACCAGCGAAATGATTGCGTCCGGTTCGCGAGCTGCGATGGTGAATGTTGAAGTTTCCAGTTAAAGTCGAAACTCACGAGTTTTCGAGGCTGCGAGCGAAGCAGAAAATGCTGACTAGGACTCGACGTGGACGTGAAGTGCAGCGTGTGGCCACCTACGTAAACTAACTGGTTTTGTCTGCAGCTGCGGAGGTGGAGAAACATGGATATTTTCGACTGAGTAGGAATGGACTATAACCGCTTGAGATCTTGCCAAGTAGCTTTATGAACAGTCACCGCCTCCTCAGCTCGAGAAACGGAGGTTGTTGTTTTTTACTTATCGAGGGTCCTTGCGAGCGTTAAGTTGACCTAAGTCTGCTAATAAGACTAAACTATCCATTCGTGAGGCTTTGCGAGCGCAACGTGCGGAGTTTGGTACTTCATTTTCGGTAGAATCTTGCATGGTCATCATTGCGTCGGACTCCATCATTAAGTCGGTGGAATCGATACTGCTCCCCGCTGCATCTTCGCCCTCATTAATGTTTCGGTTGTTTTTCGTCATCGCTATCACTCGGGATCGCAAAGTCACCTACCGATGCGTCAGCATCGAACATTCCTGTGAGTGGTTCCCGAGACTGATCAACTGTAGTGCTACTAGCATCCTGAGATGCTTCGGAAGATACTACATCTTGCATCGGAATATCCTCCTCAGCATTTGCGTCCTTGAGAATGGGTTCTACGACATTTTCAGTAGGTTCACTGGTAATTGGAAGCGACGGGGTATCAATCTCTGTAGCCTTTTCGACTACTTCGTCTAAAGTCGAGTCCGAAACTTGCTGCGCGCTCTCAGTAAATGTCGACAACACCACCAATTATTTCATGTCTTTTATCAGACTTTGAATATGGCTGAGATTCGAGCAATTTAAATCTTTACGAATTCCTTCTTGGACGTCGATTCGGTTTACAGTTTGGTTAGACGTGAACGTATCATCAGTAATATCACTTACTGGCACCGCAGCAACCTCTAATCCGTCAGATTCAGGTTTCTTTAATTCGGTGCCGGGATAGTTCTGATCTTTAGTCTCATCCTCTTGAGTCGGCTCGACTTGAGCTAGGTCGCCATTGGAACCAAGCAAAATGTCGCTCTCTCGTCCCACATTACCAATATCATCATTAGTTCTGATCACGATTGTAACTAGCTCGCTCAACACAGCCACAATCTCACATTCTGCATCACACCCATTACGTAAAAAGAGGACGTCTTCGGGCTTGATCGAGTCGACCAGATCATCTTTGCCATAACTAAGTTCTAAGATCAACCAAATTATCCTCTAATGGAGGGCTAACCTGGCTTTCAGCCGCTGCGTCTGCAAAAATATGTTCACTGGTAGCAGGAATGACCACATCAGCTTCGACCATAGCCACCAAAATGTAGAGCAAAGCTTCAGTGGTACTGTCATCATCAAGTCATGGGCTTCTTCTTGAGATCCAATATTGAGCATGTGTTGCTGTCTTCCTCTCCACGCAGCTTGGATACGCATAGCTGCCACCAGATGTTCCAAATATTTTTCCTGTCGGTGCCATTCACGTCGAAACCATTTCCTTGCACTTCTCCTTTTCAACACCGACTGGATGCAGTGCGCAGCGTCAACAAACGTAAAATACGCTGATCGATATCTGCTCACGCGTCTCCACCACTTTTGAATCCAGCTAGTACTCGCTTTTATCTTCGCATACTTCAACCTCGGATACCATCCCAAAACTGCCTTTTTGACAACCAACGTTACACCACGGAGTAAAGTAAAGCGCTTTATCGCGAGATGATGTCGAACCCAGCACTGAAGCTTTAATACAGCAAACTTTTGATCCCGCCATACAGCACAAGCTATCAATTCTTCTGAAGAATCATCTCGTGCTTCCTCAAGCAGAACGCGTTCCTTTCGATACAACCGGAAACGGGTGAATCTCTGCATCTTTGACGCAGCACATATACGTTGTTTGGCTACACGATCCAATTTTTGTAACACTCGCAATTATCTCTTCGCCTTCACACGTCTTACCATGCACTGTATGGCAATAGCTGCATTTACTCGCTGAAGTTTCATCCCTTGGTAACGTTTCTGCCCCAACCGTGAGCGAAACGTTGACTTTAACGCGATAGAAGCTTGATTCCAGTTCTGACGGAGTTTCTCTCCCAGTTGTTGCTGCTGACGTTCTATTTCCACTTTGTCTTGGTTTGTTCGTAAATTATTTCATTCTGGTGTTTCAGATGCAGTTGCTGATACGATCGCATCAATACCTGGCGATCCGTCGTCGTTCTATGGTGAGCACAGTCTCTAAAGATGCAATTTGTTGCTGCAAGCGATTCTGCTCCTGGTTCGAGTATTGCGATTTCAGTAGCTTTTCTATCCTTAATGATATTTTACCAGGTCGTTTGGGCTGTGCACACTCCTGTTTGGCATTACCACCCCTTGACGTGGAATTTCATCTTGATTCGAGTTGACTGCAAACTTATCAGCAGAGCTGGATGATTTTGTTCGCATATCTTCGCGGTTTTTCTTCCTCAATTCTCGCTTCTGTTCACATTGAGGAGATACTACCTCAGGGATATTAGTTGCTGGATCTTCATCGTTTTCCGCTGCTGTGGCACATATTTTTTGTTTTTTGCTGGAGAAAGCGCAAATACTTCACCCATTCAATTTCCTACCAAATATTACTTTGCAAGCACGTGACGATAGATAAAATGTGACTTACATTGTCGCGATTCGTATTCATGGCAGAAAAGAGTGTCGTGATCTGCTCTTGTGTAGGAGCAATATTGTTGTTTTGCTAATTGTCGAGTCCAAACAACAACTGTAGCAGCTTTTTAACCGCCCGACGTCTCTATCATATCTATAAAATGTCGAGTTAGAACGAGAAAAAAAAAAGAAAAAAAAAGCAAGGATAAGGTTTTGAGTAAAAGTTGAACATACCGTCAAGGTGATTTACGAACGTCTTCGTCTTCGTAAACTCTTTTCGGTCAATGGAGCCGTTGTCATTCTCGTCCAATAGATCGAACAGCTTTTCCATATTGTGAACATTTCCGCAGACGTCATTCTCTTCTTTAGCGTTTATATTGTTCCCCTAGCTTGCGTTTCCGCAATATCTCGCGTAATATCAAACCCAATTCGGAGTTTTGCGACCCCCGTCGTCTTCGTTCTATCGTTTTTGTCAGTAAATGTACACCAGATAAGCCATTCTCGCGTCTTTCCAGGGGGGGAATTAAGCAACCAATGTCAGACAAGAGATCCAAAGATACTGCGCCTAAGCAGATTTATCCCAGCGTTACCGTCACTCCAATAGGTTGAATTTCAAGCTGAGGTATCTCCGCGGTCGTATATAGTCTGGTGTCGAGTGGCAATCGTAATCGCTTGTATCTTCTCCCACTTGTTGCATCCTCTGGGTTTTCGTCTGCCATTATAACTGTGCTGCTGCTCGTTTCCTGAAAATTACATTTATAATATGTGTTCACCACGTGAAGAATGCGCTCGGACTCCAAGAATGTGTTACTCTCACTAAATTTTATGGTGAGCGTACCGACAACCGTAGGTATATAGACGACCACAACGTGAAGATGTACACTCGCAGAAGTGTCGTCATTTACGACAACGGCAGCCAAAAATCCAAGCGTCTTAGTCTTGCATCTTCGATTATAGAAGTGAGCATTATCCTGCCGTCAAGTTCGATACCAACCTGCAAAGAAAAGTGTAATTCTTGACATTCATACGAGTGAGCGAATACAAACCACTCGTTTTCCCACCGCCAGTGTTGACTGTTGCTTTGGTCTGTAGACTGCCTTGTACGATAGTTAACAGCAGTACTAGAATCATTCGTCGAGGTATACGACAATCGTACACTGGCTCCACCTTATTTCCGAGCTTCATCAAATTTGAACTTTCAAAGCCTGAATCAAAATTGCTTCACAAATATTCAGATCAAAATTGCCCCGCGCATTGGATTGTCTGATTGGACTGCTCTGTTCACGAATATTTCAGCTCATTAGAACGGCATCCTTTTTTGCACTGGCATCAACGTTTGACTCAACGCAAACCGGGTACCAAAGCTGCTTCTTCCGATTCACCAGTCTTTTCTTCCAATCTTTACGTAGAGGAATATGTACTTGGCCGTAGTTGTTTCCAATCAAGTCACGAATTCTGCCGAGAAAAATATTTGTGCCAGTTCATAGATTTGCTGCAACCATGGGTTACTGAGGTCGACAGGCATACCCATTTCCGTTAGACTGGACGGTGTGACACACTCGTGGCTTGCAGAGGAGCGATCGGGTCCGGAAGGCCTTGCTTGAGAGGGACTTGCGGGACTCAAGGTACATGTGAGAATGAATTAAAAGTATTATCTTGCTTCTATGCACTAAAACCTACTTCATACTAAGTCTCCATCTTTCAGACTGCTTCTCCATCAGTCTAGTCACTCAAGTCCGGAGATTCTTCTTCACTGCAAGTCCGGGAATTCTTCTCGTGAGTCTTGCTTGTGCACGCTGGCGTGTTAGGTGAGGGCGATAACGTCTGTAGCTCCAACTATAAGTTCCTCTGCTGAGCCATCTCGATCGATCATGATACTTATGTCAATCAATGTTTGGTAAGGCCAGAAGGACGTTGCATAGTGCTAGAGTCGTGCAGATTTCTACGCACTCGATGGATTACCAATTCATAAACTTCTTGTGAAGTTGAAGTTGACGAAATGGTTTTAGGCTGTTCGCTGGGCAGAAATTGCATCTCCAATGTCAGCACCCCTCGTTTTGTAATAACGAGGATCTCCGTTTTGCTTCGTAGCGTCTGCAGTGAATGGCATTCCAAAAGGTTGCAGCAGAACGATCTTCTTCAAGTACCCAATCATTCGATCATCATCTCGTCGTTTACTTGTGGCTAGATGAAACCGAATCAAGCGCACGCTGATAAAGTGTGACATGAATAGCGGGAAGGCCAGCACTCGTTATAGGAAGAGCTAACTGCTGATTCCATATTACTGCACAGATGTCGTCTTCTTGGCAACAGCTACGCAGACACCCAATAGCATTAGTACGTATGTTGTTTTTCCGTCGTTTTATTGATACCAAATGAAGCAACGAACCTGCATAGTATTTCCTCAGATCCACAAGAAATCGATACATAGTAGTTTGAAAGAGGCTCGGCTTTTCTAAAAACACTGCCACAGCCTTGTAGAAGATGAATACACACGTCTTCTTTAACATACTGTGCTGTATAATTTGAGGATTCAAGAGTGGTGGATGACTTGGAGATACTCTCTAAAGAAGAAGCTCCTAGTCTCGGGAGCAAATATATTTGCTCAAAATTATTCTTCTGTCGCGTTTCCCGGGGACTTGTTCCAAAGAAGGAAAGTTGATTAATGAGCAAACTTAAAACAGGTAAAGATGCAAACTACGGCAGACTACAGCTCACGCTTAAGTCCTTCTGTATCTCCGTGTTCTTGTTCATGCACGCGTGGCGGACGCGTGCTATCCGCCAGTCGTTGTCGTTGACCCTGTCATTTGCTGTTGCTGGCGCGTGCGTGAAGACCACTTAACCTTACGAGAAGTGTGCACTTGCCTCTCATAGGCAGCAGGGAGCATGCATGTGATTCCATTGGGCTCCGGTCGATGTTGATGCTCCACAGCAGCAAGAGCTTAAGCATAATCCGCCGACAGTGCCCCCAAAGCTCGAAGATGCGGAGTGCGTTACTTAAGCTGAGAACGCAGGTCATCGTCACCACTTGCGTTGATGTGGTCGCGAACCTTGACGGGGACATCTTGAGCCAAAACGTCCAAAGGCTCCCAGGAATCTTCGATGGCCTGGAGTCCCATCCACGAAACCTGACGTTCCCAGCGATCGAGCGCGTTATTAAAGCGATGGTTTCGAATGTCTTCGACACCTAGCACCATTCCCTGGCGTGACACTAGTTCGAGGAGCTCGGCAGTCTGATTCAGCTCCGAGTCAGTGTAGAACTTCAGACGTGATGCCTGTACGTCATACTCCCAACCTGAGATGAGATGCTGGATCACAAAAGTGTGTGGTTTGGCCTCGACACCTTGAATGGTCCAACCCACCGCCCGAGAAGCTTGTTATCAGGTAGAAGTTGGTCGATACGCGACCATAGCACAAAATCACCAACATCAAAGTTGGCCATTGAGCCTTTGTGTGCTGCCATGTCCTGGACACGCCTGTGTTCCTTCTCGTCCTGGACTTTCTTGTGCATACCATGTAGCGACCGACGCAGCATTTCCACTTGCTCGTCAACTACATCCAAGTCGATCGCCCGCGCAAAGTCGACGTCATCACGGCGTCCGATCACTGCATCCAGCTGAGACAAAGTTGGAAGCCCAGTAAACGGTTCAACAGGCGAGTGACTGCAGAGGAGTATGGTTCAAGTTCCCCTGTAGCACTGGCAGGAGGAATGGCCACTCGTGGAAGTCGAGGTCATGTTCCAGGAGAAGAACTCGCAACACTTGAAGGATGTCCTTGTTAAGCCTCTCCACCGTCCCGTTAATCCACGGGGAATACACAGGGGAGAACTATTGCTCAATTTGCATCCGTGTACACAGATGCTTCACTGTCTCGTTGCGGAAGTGACTGCCTTGGTCTGATACAAGGGACTCTGGGACTCCGAACCTTGCACATCACATCGCGAGAACCTCAGCAGCGACGAAAGCCGTAGGTGTAGTGCATGGGAATACCTCACAGTAGTGAGTTAGCTCATCTTTAGCAACCAATAGGTAGGCAGTATTACCATAACCACTGCCAAGCGAGAGGAAATCCCAGCGAAGCGCTTCGTTTCGCTTCGTTACGTTGTGGGTCGGTCCATACGGTCGAGGTATGATGCGAGGGCACTTCACATGCTTGCAGAGCAAACACTCACGAATAAACTTGGTCACTTTCTCGTTGATACGGGTGATCCACAATCGTTGCTGCAACAGTGTACTCATCGGATCCTGGCCGCGGTGACCCTGTGCACCTACATGAGCTACGACAAAAAGCCGTGCGAGGAGCTCTTTAGCCTTGTTAGGAATCCATGGGCGGCCTTCGATTGTCACTATACCATCCACCTCTTCCAGAGCGACTCGCAGGCGGGAACGTTCTTGCCCAGCCACCGATTGCGCCTCGCGAATGTCATCCAGCGTAGGAAAAACGAACTCGTCGTCGAACAGCGGACGAAGCGGGGAAATGGACGCCAGCGGAGCAACGTGGCGACTGCGTGTCTGAACAGCAGCCACACGGACCACCTCACACGTGTGCTAATGCGACACGATATCTGCCCAGAGGTTATCTTCGCCCGCGATGTGCTTGATCACGTAGTGTAGTCCACAAAGTCGCATGGCCCAGCGTTGGAATCGGTCTCTGACATGATTTTAAGAGCACCATGCGGCGCAAAGATGTAGACGAGATCGGCGTGATCACAATACAGCCGGAATCCCTTCGGTCGAAGCAGCAAATACTCCAGGTCCTGACACGCTTTGACGATAGGGTAGGCCTCTTTCTCCACAATAGTCCAGTTAAGCTCGTTATGCTAAAACATTCCACTCTTGCAGATGATCATCTCGTGGCGCCGCTTGGTGACAGGAATCGTGGGATCCCAGTTAGCGACCTGCGTCACTAAGATTCAGTATCCGGTAAGGTTTGCATCCGTGAACACCAACAGCTCAGCGCCGGGATCTGGTGAAGCCATCAGCGCGGAGTCCCGCACTACGGAGAGCACAGCATCGTACGCAGATCGTTCAGCTGTGGACCACGTCGTCGCCACATTCAACGCGTTGCGATAGCGCCGGCCAAGCCGCTTCCGCTCAGCGTTGAGTATGTCTTGCAGAGGGGCGATGGATTGCGCGTAGTCCGGCAGGGAGTCGTGGAGCCAGTTCGTGGCACAAACAAAATACTGCAGGTCGGCAACCGTGGCTGGCAGAGGAAGACTCGCAAGGGCCCTGACTCGAGCAGGGTCGTGATGAACCCCTTCACTTGAGATGAGACGGCCACACCACTTGATCTCCAGTTCGAATAGCGACGACTTAGCCATATTCAGCTTGAAATTAGCCTCCTTGACGATCTAAAAAACACTTTGAGTGTCTCGAGTAACTCAGACACTGTAGCGGCAAACAAAATGACGTCATCCACCCATACTAGAGCTGTGTGCGGGATCAGGGGCGCTAGATTCGTCTGGACTTGACTCTGAAAATGAAGCGCCGAGTCCATCGCTCCTTGGGGGACTCTTGCTGGAGTATAGACGCCATCTGGTGTAATAAAAGAAAACACCTCGCAGCTCTCTTCATCGAGAGGCAACTGCCAGAAGCCCTGGGTGAAGTCAAAACTGGCGAAGACCTTCTTGTCATGGAAAGATTTATGCGTCGTAGCTGCCGTGGACATCATGTCAGCGATAGGGACAGTCATACTGTTAATTAGACTGTAGTCGATAGTGAGGCGGAACTTGTCCGACGTGCCAGGCTTGTGAACTGGGACCACAGCCCATGCCCATCGAGAAGAATTATTCTGTTCCACGAGCCCATTGTCGACCAGCGACTTGACGTATTCCCGGATGAACTGCGCCTGTAGGGATGCGTACTTACGCGGCGGGCTGCGATATGGCACCGCGTCAGGTTTTAGCGTGACCCGAAGAGGCTCAACCTTAGCAGGTGGGTCAGGGCCGACTGCAGCACGCCATACATCAGGAAACAGTTCCAGCAGATCTCTGACTGCGTCGACATACTCTGTCGGCAGCCCATTGGCTACTGCACGATCGAGGAGCTGCGAGAGAGTAGTGATTGGTTCTTGGGCATCTTGAGGGTCGGGGATGCCATCACCAGCAGAAAACTTATTCCTGTTACTATCAAGCGATAAGGGACCGGCCAGCTGGGCAAGTTGTTCCTCCAAGTCAATCCCAAGGCCCTTGAGGACATCACGTCCCAGTAAGACCTCGTCACCTCCGCCAGACAGAAGTAGGCAAGGCACAGAGCGAATGGAGACTGGTCCAGCAATAGTCATCAGCTCGAGGTTCAACAGCACCTCCTGGTCACACATCAATCGTCGTCCGTCAGCCATTACCACCTCCATATTCGTACTTAGCAGGGTAGACGACAGCAGCGGCTGCACAGCGCGGAGCGATTCCACCACACCTTGTGGGATGATGCTCTTGTCACTTAGCCCGTTAATCTGGACGGAGCCAGACGGTGCTGCGTACTTAGCAGTCTTAGAGCGGAGGGCGCTGGACCGTTTCTCTTTAGCTTCCTGAAACTTCCCCCTCGCTTCTGCCTGCTGTGCAACTGTAGCAGTGGGGCAGTCCTTCAACCAGTAGGGCCCCTTACAGTGTAGACAGCCATCATGCGGCGAGGAGGGAGGAGGCCGTGGAGCCTAAGTCGACGGCGCTGGGGCAGGGGACGGAGCGGTGCTTGTCGGGGCGGACTTAGCGTTTCCTGACCGTTGGAGTTTTCCTTCGGGTTTCTTAGACTTGGAATCCCCTCGAACAGCATAATCCTGCGAAATTCGATGAAACCGCTGTTGTACCTTTGCATGCTCCAGTATCAGATCATAGAGGGCAACATCATCTGTTTTGCACTTGTACTTCTCTAAATCGATAAGTCGCACAATCTGTGCCTTGAGAACAGGAAGCTGAGGTTCTCAACCAACAGACGGCAACAAGCCTTCATTCTGTTATTATAGCCGTCCTCTGACTCGTTGTCGGTTCCAATCAGGTGGCGTAGACCATTGTCCGCGATGATATCGTTGAAGTCGTCGAAGTAACGGAAGATTCGGGCATCGCAGTCATCGATAGACAGGTCCATCTTAAGTTGCTTCTTGAACATAGCCGTGAGATCGGGCACGAAGTCATTCTTGCGGGTACCGCAGCATGCAAACACGGCATCCATGATGTCCGTGTCGGTCACAGAGGTCACAGGCTTCTTTAGCACATACACAGCCAGATTCTTTAGAGTCTTCTGGTTAACCGAACCCTTGACAGTTGCCACGACGTTTTCAAACGTCTCGCCATGAAGAGCGCAGCGGTGACGTATCTTCTCAACGTAGCGTTCCCACTCACGCTGCCAGTGAATAAGCGCTGCATGCTCCCAGCTGACAGCTCTGGGGGGCAGATGACCTCGAAGAAAGGCTGAGGGATCGATATCTCCACGTCACCATCCGAGTCGACGGTGTAGCGCGTTCCCGACATGGTTGAAGCTGACTTCAACCGAACTTAATGCGAATCGCACTTAAGTCAGATATAAACTTTTCCAATTCGCACTTAGTCGACGTGGTTCGGTACTTGAGCACGACGAGAGTCTAAGGAGTCGCCACGCGCACTGAAGAGACGACTTCCGGATGGCTGCGTCCGGGATCAATAAACTCACCCTTTGAAAAAGCGCAATGCTAGCTTCGTCGCGTTTCCCGGGGACTTGTTCCAAAGAAGGAAAGTTGATTAATGAGCAAACTTAAAACAGGTAAAGATGCAAACTACGGCAGACTACAGCTCACGCTTAAGTCCTTCTGTATCTCCGTGTTCTTGTTCATGCACGCGTGGCGGACGCGTGCTATCCGCCAGTCGTTGTTGTTGACTCTGCCATTTGCTGTTGCTGGCGCGTGCGTGAAGACCACTTAACCTGACGAGAAGTGCGCACTTGCCTCTCATAGGCAGCAGGGAGCATGCATGTGATTCCATTGGGCTCCGGTCGATGTTGATGCTCCACAGCAGCAAGAGCTTAAGCATAATCCGCCGACATCTTCACATGTGATTTCTCATCACCTAGCCGTAGATCTGCCAGTACTGGTACGTTTTGTTGTGAGAAGAAAGAGCTGACATTAAGACTGCCAATCGCTATCAATGCCGGAGCTACAGCTTCAATCGTCCTCTGTGTTTTATTGGAGCTTTTTCTACACTTCTGTGAATATAATGCTAGCGAAGCCCTGGACGCCATACTCAACCGATTCTGCTGTCGCGTTTTACGTACACTAATATTTCCAAAACAGGGAACGATCTATCTTTCGGGGCCCAGCATACAGTGGTGCTTGCATTCTCACCCACTGGCTAGCATTTTACCACCATTACCGCTCACAACAATCTTAGTAGGGGGTAGATCAGCTTTCCAATTGCTTACGCAATACGAAGATGGATAACGCTTGAACTTCCAAAACGTCGACATCAAATCGACATTTCATTTTAATATTCTGCACTGGGTATACTATACTACCGAATGCAGTAGCAGCAAGTGATACACCGTTTTCCGCATTGCATTATTTATGTACACGATATATTTGGAGTTACCGTATCGCTGATCTACATTCATTGCCTTTACCTGACGATTCCGAATACAAACGCCCCAACTGCCCAATGGATTGGCTTTGAGAATTGCTGTCCCGTTGGGAATTTCATCGAGTGAATACAAAATCTGCCGAGTCCTATGAACTCATTCCTCTCGTGAACGCTATATCGATAAATCCCCTCAAGGATAATCTCCATAGTTGCATCAGTTACTTGTAGTGACGCACATTTGGCTTCTCAGTTCTCGGTAGCTGTTTCGCCCACCATGAGCGCTGTTATCGTTTGACAACGCATTTTTATACTTGAACAGATTCGTGTCAAACAACGAGAATCCTACCTTCATTTCCTGCAACCTGTAGCTCGGTTATTTTACTGTCAAAATACAGGCTTCGGGCTAGTGCACCACCGCCGGCCACGTCTGATCATCATTCTCCAGGTCAGTCAGTAATCCACCTCGAAATCTTGTAATAAGACGCCCACGAAGCTGATCGTGTTCATCGAGAAGCTGCAAACTGGATTGGCATTCCGTACCGATCGATCGCGTTTTTCAGCAAATATTCCAACGCTATCCAGAGCGACAATTTTCGTTTTTGAGATCTTCTCGCAAGAATTTTAAGAGAAAGCTGAGGTATTGCATTTGCCGCCACGCCAGGCCTTAGCCCAAATCGGAGAATAACTGGGTCATCTGTGTCGCTTTGCAAGCGAAAGCATGTGTTATCATCGCAGTGTTTCGTTTCTACGTTGATGCAAGCGCTTGCAACTAAACGTTGAGATATTCTACCGCTGAGGTGAAGTCTGCCTCGAACGCTCACTTGCCCAGCAACGGCGAACTCCCTCAGATATTCCACCTCTGCAACCGAAGCCGCACAGATGTAGTCAAACTTAACTACATGTCGCGGCAGATTCTGAGTAGCTAACAGACCTAATGAACTCTTCTCAAATTCATTTGTGTCGCCCCTGCCAACATTGTCAGCGTTCATCTTCTGTCTATCCACAGAAGTTGCTATCGCGTCCTGGACAAACCGTATTACGGCTTGTCGGCGCTGGACAAAGTTCATTGCTTGCGTGCTGAATGGTTAGCTCAGCGCGACGCTCGTTCTTGCAGCAGGCCCGGCCTGGGCGCTGTCTGTGCCCTGCACAGACGTGTTTTCCTTGGACGCGGTGTCTGTACCCTGCACAGACCCGTAGTTCTTGTCCATCGTCTCGTTCCCGGAACGAGACGCAGCTTGTCTTTGTGTCGTTATCGCTGATACTGTGTCGGTATCAGCGCTCTTCTGCGGTTGTTCGGATGCAACCGTAGATCCTCCCCCACTTAAGGAGGAAGCCACCATTCCGAGCATGCTCGGAAGGCGTGGGTGCCGCATTGCATTCACGTAGAACGGTGTATGCCCTGTCGAGGCATGCACCGAGTTGTTGATGGCAAACTCTGCCATCGGCAGACACTCGATGCATTGCTGCAACGAGTGTGCGTAGCTCTTCAACAGGTTGCCGAGCACGTGATTCACGCGCTCGGTTTGACCGTCCGTCTGCGGATGGTCCACAGTCGACATCGACAATTGTGTACCAAGAAGTGTAAATACTTCTTGCCAGAACCGCGCTGTGAAGCGTGGGTCACGGTCCGACACAATGTCGAGCGGCATCCCATGGTGTTTGAACACCATGTCTACAAAACGTCGTGCTGTCTGTACGGCTGTCACTTCAGCCGGCACTGCATCAAGATGCACCATCTTGCAGAATCGGTCTACAAAAGACCACGACACCAGTCCTCCGCTTACTGTCAGGCGGAAGACCAAAGACAAAGTCCATAGAGAGGGACCGCCAACACTCCGACGGTGTCGGAAGTGATTGGAGCGGAGCCTGCGAAAACGCAGCAGGCTTCACGCGTTGACACACCTCGCAAGCACGTACGTACTTGCGCACCCACTTGTACTGGTGATTCCAGTAGAAGTCACGCGTGAGAAGCACGTATGTCTTCTCACGAAAAGGATGCCCTGTCGTAGGGGCATCGTGGTACTCGTACATGATCCACATCCGCAGATCATAGTCGTTCGGCACGACGATGCGAATCACATCGTCGTCCACTGCGCTGTATAGCAGCAGTCCTAGGTGCACACGATAACGATGTGCACGAGCACGAAGGCGTGGTGCCAACTTCCGACGCGCCTCGTCGGAAGGTGCTGAGGCCTAGCTCAGCAACTGCTTCGCGCCTGCGTCACTCACATACCCGGCCTTCGCGTCGTCGATCAACGACGACGACGGAGCACTCACAAGCTGGACGCCAATCCGATTGGCATCGGCTGTCTGCACAGCATAATCTGGCCGTCGTGAGAATGCGTCGGCCACGACGTTCAATCTTCCGGGTTTGTACTCAACCCGGAAGTCGTACTCTGCGAAGAACGTGGGCCAACTGTGTATGCGCTACTTCGGCTTACACGTTAGCGCACGTGTACGAAGAAGCGTAGTTTACTTAAACTTAGATTAACTATACTTTCGTCCGAAAGTATAGATTTACTAAAATAAGACAAGCTAAAAGCCGTTTTGGGTTAAAATGAGAACTGTTATTTATGATTTATGTCTGGACTGGGTTTCCTCCTAAACTGATATCCTATATGAAGGTATTCTGTCATCCGATGGCTGTCAGAACCCTGCTAATCTAATTGGTAGAAAGAAATGTGTATCTACCAATAGGAAGCCTAAATGCATACAGACCAGTGGTCTGCAAAGTGTAACCATTGATGTGTCTTACACCAACGTTCGAGAACCCTCCATGTAACCAAGTGGCTACGTATAACCACTTGCGTGTAACCCCGTTACATTCCCCGTTCCGGTTGCTTCCTTGAGGTTTGCGCCAATTACACTCCATGGAATAGTGACCTTCACGCTGGCAGCGATTACAGCGACCCTTTCCTCACGGACAATTCTCCCGACTACAACCTCTGCGTTCGCACCGGCCGCACACAATCCCGCCTTCCGTGGTCCGAGTGTCAGGTCCGAGATGGATACGAAGCGGTCCGAGGTGCGCATCAGCGTTCCCATTCGCGGTCGGAGCGCCTTGAACTTGAGGTGTAGATGGCGCTACGACGTTAACGTGCCCTTGAAGCGTTCCCGGGTTCTGCTGTGGTTTCAGCATCATCTGGTTCATCTGCTGCGGTTGTTGAAGCATCTGCGACTGCGTCGATGACGCGCTATTCGCGCTGGATAAAGCCGTTTCATCATTCGCGAACTCATTCTCCTCTTCCACAGAGAGGTGCAGGTTCTTGTACAAAAGTAAGGCGCACGCTTCAGGGATCGACGTGACCATGCTCGCGTTCAGCACAGCACTCATTTGCTTGTTCCGTAGGCCATCTAGGAAGAACTCGTACCTCATGCGTGGCTCGTAGTAGTTGAGGGCTTCACACATCGTTGCGATTCTGTCACCCCACTCTTCGGCGGACTCGCTACGGTTCCGTTTTGCAGCTTTGAGACGGTTCCACAGTTGAGCAGGAGTCTGAAGCGGTTGTGGAACCGCACTCGCAGAGACTCGAAACTGTCGATCTTCGAGTTGTACCACTACTCTTGGTCCACCTTGCCCTTAAGGACTGCTCGAACACCGTTAACCGCATCTGGCCGTCCATCCCGTAAGTGCACTTCTCGAAGGAACGCCAGAACGCGGCGGCCCTCTCACTCGTAGCCGTGTCAGACTAGAAAGGAACGATAACCTTGACAGCGTTCCGTAGCTCGGTCGGGATTCCGATAATGGGAGCGTACTGTTGAGGATGATCTCTCGACGCCGGTACACCATAGTGACCACCTTGGTTGTCGAACTGATTCACTCCCGACCTTAGAGGAAGTCCCGAGCCCATCTGGTACCCTCCCGCTTGCTCAAGAGTTAGATTGTTCGCGTTCCCACGAGATCCATGTTGACCTTGATTTCACACGGAGTCTTGGAACGCTACACCACCGACTTGAGGTGTACGGGGTACTTGAAGACCGGCTGTGCCAGCTCTCGCGTGGGTCGACGTCTGGATTGCAGGCGCGGCAGACCACGCAGGTATCGTTCCCGTGGTCGCTCTCCACCCTGAGGTAGTCATCATCGGAGGTTGGGACGGCGAGTAGAACGCACCCGGACGAAGCGCTCCAACCTCCGCGTTATTTACGCTGGCACTTGAAACGTGAATTGACACTCCTCCGTATGAAGGGATGGCCGCCATGGGCATTCCAACTGGGGTCGACGCAGGGGTCCGCAGCGTCGCCCTAGGTGTCGTCGAAGCCCGATACTGGGCCGCAGCAGAAGCCGCCCGACGGTCGCTCTCTTCTAGTCTAGCATACGCAGTAGAAGTAGGCCTTGGACGAGATGCAGGCGTCATCGCTTGAGACTGCTGCGGCAGAGTCGGAGGCTCACCATTTGTCGAGAACCGCTGGAGCGCCTGACTCAGGGCATCCATCAGGAACGCCTGGAACGCGGGGTTACTCACCAGCGTCTCCGTTCCAGCAGTCAGTGATACTGTAGACTGCGCCGGAGCCGTTCCTTGATCGCCCATATCGACTCTCTCGGCCCGCCCACCTGCATAGTTTCCCGGTCCAGACGTTGGAACGCCTCCACTAGACCGATTCAGTCGGTCAGGAGTCGCATACGCAGGAGTGACCTGGGGCACTTCATGACGGGACCTCTCCACTGGTGCCAACGATGGTCGTGACGGATCCATCGCGATCGTCACGCCCTGTCGTGGTCTCGTTGTCGTTGTCGTCACACCTCCTGCTCGTACACCAATCGTCGTTCCAGGCCCTTGGCTCGGTCCTTCACTTGGCGTAGGCTGTCGAGCCAGTTGCTCAAGGAAGCCATTGAACAGTTCACGCCCTCGCAGCGTCTCCAAGACGGACTCGGCTCTTCTCATAGTCCTCGGTGATGGTGGCGCAATGCCAAACATACTGCCTTTTTCGTCTCGTGCTGCTTGCGCCTCGTCGCCTCTCACTCCCTGGTCAGCCGAGCGAAGCGTTCCACGTTTCATCTCACCACCTTGGCCCTTTCCAGCCGGAGCTCTTTCTTCGACTTCTCCGCGGGCTTCGTCCGCAGCGCACGCTCCTTCTTCTTCCTCGTACATCTCGGCAGGTCTGGGCATCTCCGTCTCCAATGGGGGAGCCCATCCTCCTGGCCCCTCTCCCATATCATCGCCGTGTCCTTCGCCGGACCAACCGTGGGAACTCACTGCGTTCCCCACTCCCGTTCTCCTTCGCCCTGGCGTTCCGTTGCCAAGTTTCCTTTAGCGGCTTGCTCCGCGCTTACGTTCCTACGATATTCGGCAAGAAGATACCTTCTTCTCCACCAAATTGTCGCGATCTTCCTCTTCTGTCGGGGTCGTGTATCTTGGGCCGACGTAGGAGGCGTAAGGCGGATAGTTAAAGAAAAATAATGTTGATATTCTTGTGTTTCTCGGTAGAAGGAAAAACCACGACTGAGCTACTCGCTACTGCTTCCTTACCTCCTAATGAGCGAGAGGCTTCCATCCACTCTGCAGATCCCTCTTACGTGGAGGTCCAGAGTGATACCGTTGTCACAAATCGTCGACAAGCGTGCCAAGTCACACTTGGAACGCCGACGACTGCTCCGGGTGACCAAGTTGCTTCGACGTGGTGCGCTGAGTCGGTAGCAAACAGATCTTCTGAATGAACTCTGCGAGGATCGCGAGTCCACCAGCTAGCTGTGGACCGTGACGTAGCACATCCAGCAGTTTTCTGCGTTCCACGTGTTGCCTTTATCGCTTGAACGAGGCGTAGACGCCAAAATGGACTATTTGAAACGACTGATTGGGACACATTTACAGATCATATTTGTAAATTATGGAAATTGTAGAATTCATGTACTAAATTATTGACCACTGGTCATTATGTAGCCGCAATAAGTAATTGATAAATACTGATTGCAATTACTGTACAACCAATTGATTTTTGGGAACCCTGGCCGTAAGTCGCTAAGCAGTCTCAGAGATCAATCGAAGATTGTACCATAGCTAGCTTACGGCATTTTAGTATTTATCAATCGATGTGAAAGGCTATTGCCGAAGATGGCGAGGTGCATCACGATACTTCGAAGTGCGGTATTGGGCTACTGAACATCCAATATATTGCATTGCGCGTAGCACTTATACTAAGTACGGCTATTCAGGATTGCATAAATTCGAGTACTAGATGTGCTGTGCCAGCCTATTTTTAGATGAGAATCGTGTTTTCCAGAATTCAGGGTTAGAACCTGAATTATGAAAACACAAGAGACATTCAGGGATTCCTTTCCTGCCCCCACAAATTTAACGTATTCACTGGAATAAAATGGGCTGAAATAACGCTGGCGAAGCATTGGTGCTATGGAATCGGCGGCTTCAAGGAACTCAGTCCTCACAACAAAAATCAGCACTATTCCACCACAACCCCAAGTATGGACCCCAAACGTCGCAAGTTTTCAGAGAAGATCTTGCTCTTCTTCGCCAAGTTTTGAGCGAGCGCCCTTTCCTCAAGGAGCGAGGCAAGACAATGGCTGCTTGGGGAGAACTTGCCGCTCAGCTGGTCGGCGACGACAACAGTTTGCGCGGCGAGAATGCGCAAGCACGCTTCGACAAGTTGGTGCAGCAAGAGCAAGAGTAAAATGCTGTCGCTTTGGTCGCATCGGGCGTTGAAGAGGGGGGGCGGAGAAAGATATACTGCTCGGCGAGCTAGTTGCCCTTATCGACGATCACACACAAGCTATGGCAGGTCGTCAAGCGTAAATGAGACGCCGATAATGCGGCGTCACTGACGGCGCGTCGCCTTGCGATGGAGAGCATGCAGGACGGGCGTGAAACGCCGAAGAAATAGACGAAGTTCAGCGAGATGAAAGAGTCTTGGTTGGATTAAAGAAGATGTAGTTGAAGGAGAGGAACCAAGCCCGAGCGGTCAGGTCTGATAAACACGCTCGCGAGCGCGCTAAAGACAGACAATTATTTCTCAACCCCTCTAGTCCCCATCCTATATTCTACAGGATAATAATTCAGGTCATTCGTCCTGTACAAATAATAAGTCATTGCATGCAAACTTCAAGTGACGTGTGCAAGTATAAAGTTTGACAGTGATGTAGGTAACCTCGGGGGGGGGTATTTGTGGCCACGATTTTTCGAGATTTAGGGACAGTGCGCCGAGCGTAAGTTTCGCGCCATTTCCTAATTGGAGGGACAAGAAGCAGAAGGGCCTCATGCAGAAACGGAAGCACATCCGGCGGCTTGCTTGGGAAAAGTTGTGGACGAAGCTGAAGAATCTAGGTTGGTAGTTCGCTACTGCCGCTATGCTTTTCCGTTGTGCGGGGGCTGCCATTGTTGAGGTTCCAGCGCCACGCCTTGTGAAGGAATACCAAGACGGCATGGGAGGAGCGGACGTACATGATCAATTGGGATTACATATATTCAATCCAGGTATTTGTGTCTATTTTGTTTATCCTGTATTATCGCTGATCAATTAACTGATACATGGAACTTATTATGTATTTGACAGGGCGTCATGAAAATGCGAAACTTCAAAGTCAGCAGCTCCAACACTGAGCAGTACTTGCTGCATCAACCGCATAAACGCTGCATGCGTCGGGGGGGGGGGGGGGGGGGGGGCTACCGGGGGTATGTTCAGCTTGAACACGCCGGTATATGATGTACGCGCTGGCCAACGCCATGTCAACCAGGCCCAGAAATATTGTGTGGTTATCGGTCGAAGCGTTGACCGAATCTCCAGTGCCACCTTCGTCGAGACCACGATATACACTGCCAAGTCGATTTATTTCGTGCAACGCGCGCCGAAAACGGGAAGGATGCGAAGAAATGCAGTCAGAATGGGTGTGAGGTGTGCTCCCTGCTCCGTCCTGGAAAGAGCCCGCGGGAGACAACGTTCTACAGCGTCGAATGTTCTGCTGAAAAGTCGAGAGGGGGGACGAATGATAGCAGCAACGCCAGCCGCAAGGTTTATCTGTGTCAAAAGGTGCCGCAGCAGGATCCCAAGGGGACGACGAACTCAGCCACTAGACGACCTTTGGCGCGGTGGTGCTAACATTCTCCCAGGGCTCAAGGTTATTAGACTGTGCCTATCCTTCCGGAACTGGTTTCAAGGTGGTTCCGATGCTGAAGGGGGGCACGACGATTCTAGCGATTGTGGTGACAGCTCCGTCGTTGTGTCAAGCAGCACAAGAAGTCCGACTAGTGCTGGTGAAGTTGGCGAATAGCGATGTAATCAAGAATGAATGTGAATGTTGTGAGTGAAGGTTTTATGAATTTTGACTTTTGTCTCTACAAATCATCTCGTATTTTTGGGTAGTACTAGGTACAGCATCGTACAAGTAGAGGCGGTTTTTGCTCTTAATCTGTACTATACACTGTAGATAACAAGCAGGAATTGTGAGCTCTAGAAAACTCCGTAAATACTAAACTCAAGTCATTTCTGTACCCTGTAGAATACAGGGTAATTTCCGCCCAAAACCGCGGGGTTAGAAGGATTAACCCTATTATTGTACACCCTTGTAAAAGCAACCATTTTGCTTGGTTTTGCTAATTTTATCCAATTAAATGCAACGATACATAACGGTTAATCAATTATACGAGTTGTGGAGATATTTGTAAAGCATGCATAAATGCTTGGTTTTAGGAAATGTGATAATATAATACCACGTTAAACATGCATAATTGCAATATGTAGGTTGCGAGGAGCGCGCTAAAATCAAGCATTTACGCATGTTTTACACTTTTGTACGAAATTTTGCATTCAAATTATATATGAATCGTATCCCAATAAGGATAAGCTTGCAGAAGTATTTGGAAAACACTTCCAGACGAAGAAAAACTCATTCTTCTAGAGGGAAAATTCTAGTTGCCTAGATATAGATACTCTGCTAAAGCTGGTGGTTTTAAATGGAAGAACGTGGTGATTTCGTTTCCCTCATTGTAGCAGCAACGACAGCCCGTTAGTAGTATGGACACCATAGCTAACCTACCTATAGGATTCTGTCGCAACTTTTACTTCTTATAATCAATGAAGGCCCAATACGTTTTGAGGGGCGCAAACCTCAACTACACAGTCCCTCTCACTGCGCTCGTGGTAGCATTAAACGCTCTTCCGCTTCTGCTAATTGAGTTTTCTTTAAGCCCGACACGACGAATCGCTGTTCGCCGTAAGCAGGGTCGCCATATAGTACGTAATCGCCGAAATCGCGCTCATTCGCTTCTAGAACCTCAACAACGTGATGTCGTGCTGCTTGCATTCAATTGACCGCAAAAACTGTATGACCAACCGTCCGGTACGACCAAAGCTTGGTAGTTGAGACTGTGCAGTCGCTGCCTTGGGTATACTTGCTTTTGAAGATTCTCGCTGCGTCCTGGCCGAGGTGGTGGCCAACAGATGGGGTTCTTGGTTCCATCAATGAACTCGAACGTTATGCATTGGGGCACCCTTTTCTCGGAGAGAACGAGCATATTGGCGTATGTTCTTCTTGCATACTGATTACTGGAAGTAGATCAGTCGTTTGAACCGTTCATTCAGCCAGACAACTGCATGAATAACATATCTCCATAACATCCAACACCTCATGTAACTATCCAAATGTATAACCAAATAAATATTTGGCTAATTGTCGTAGTCTCATATAATTATTCAACGTACCCAAATGAGTGCAGACTCAGCTAATGGTAGCCTCCTGTAGTATGTAATCACAGCACACCGCGACAAGGTTCATCGATCTTGCATCCTACTTTATCGGACCAGCTACCTTCGACGGAATTACGATGCGTTGACCAAGTTTGGGCGATCAAGAGCTTCACGAGCCGTAGGATCCCTATCTTGTCGAATCTGAAGTCGTTGATGTATTTAGCGTCAGCCGCGCCGCTCAGCACGAAGTGAATAGGTGGCACAGTGGTCTCTCGCGGGGCTCGACGTCTGCGCCTAGCAGAAGTAGAGCGACTTCTGCGTCGGGCGAGCTGCTTAGCGCGGCTACCGTTAGAGTATCTATGGTGTGCCAAGAAATCAAAGTGACTCTGGTGTCCACTGGATATGTATCCGTTTCGACAGGGTCAGCCTCGTGTGGAGTTCTGTTAGCAAAATGCGATTTGTGAAGTTCTGTCAGAAAATGCACTGTATGTGAAAGACTTCCTTTAACGCCATTGGTACTGTTTAGATAACGCTTGGAACCTGAAAGCTGGGGGAAAAAATAGTGACAGTTTTTCAGCTTCCAGGAAAATTGCGTTTAGCATCGCGTGATTCCCCCTGGAACAGCGCAAAAGCGGCATTAAAAGTTCCAAGATCCCCCCATTTCAATGCCTTTTCCCAGGGACACGAGGAGGTCCCTGAGACTTGGAACTTGTAGAAGTGAATATCCATACCGTCTACTTGGCGACTGTTCATGCTGTACGGCTCCTCACCACAAGACCTTGACACTCACAAACAATGGGAGAAGCTCACGCACCGGAACCCCGAGGCGCAACGAAGGTTCCCCCCGGCCTCGCCGTGTGCCAACGATGTCGCGCTAACTCCTAGTCAGTTGGCTCCAATCGAGAAGCGTAATTAGACAGACGAAACTACGCTAGCCCTCGTGCGAGCGTGGAGGAAGGTATACACGGGAAAGCACCGCAAAGATGAGAAAACCGGAATGTTGCACCAAGAAACTTCGAAGAGTTTAAAGCTGTGTACCCTACAACCAAGCGCTAGAAAAAGCTGTCGGAGACAAACTTCAAGCCCTCAGAGAGATGTACCGCTTTATCAGCGACGTCAATGCTAACAGGATCGCTGGTAGTACTGGCAAATCTGATGGTTTGGTTTGAGCAAGAAGGAAAAATGGAGCTTCGGGATTTTCATTTTTGTTTATTAGGAAATTATTAAGGTCCCATGTGTTGATCCGACAGCCATAGCCACCGAATCAAGAGCCCCAACTTGAGCCAGGATGTCTACGAGGAGATGGACCGTGCGCACACACATAGAGGAAAATAGCAAGACGCTTTGGTGGCACAATAGCATCAGGAGCGTCTCTGTTTGGTACCATGCCGGAGAAGACTGCCTTGAAGAGGGCCACGATACTGCTACTATCCATGCAAAACAAACCCTTCATGCTGCTGTCGAAGTACAATCGTGAGGAGAACAGCATGTTCAACCAGTGGCTGCTGCGCTCCTTGGTAATCCACTCGCGATCGCGAGGCCGAAATAACCCACTGAGAACGTCCATCTCGATTCCGTGCGCCTGTTCGAGCAGGGCTGTCGCTCTGGTCGACGCGGGGTTGGCGGCAGTCACCATCTCAAGCAGCAGCACAATGCATGGTCGGGAAGCGGGGTCCATCTCTCCGACCTGGGCCGCATAGGGCTAAATGAGGCGTCGCGTTGAGCGCGCTCCAATCGCTGAGGGCAGCAGGCATCGCCTATCTGTCCGATAGTGAAAACGAGAAATAAAAGAAAACCCTCTTTAAAGTGTTAATTGTTCAGAATTAGCAAGTACAAGAGGATATTCAGATCACCATCTGTGGTCTGGATAGTACAGGCAGAAAGCTGCCTGCCATCCATAGTGCGATGACGATAAGAGGCGAGGAGTGCAGCCACCGAGGACGCAGTACGAAGACGAGCTTACTTCCTCTTTTGCCTCAGACCCCGAGCACGAGTCTAGAGCATAGGCAATAGGAATAGAGGAACGAGTAACAAAGAATACATTGTATTTTGAGTTTTCTATACAGTGTTGTGCTCATTTTAACACATAGTAAGCACATGCTTGAGTGGTTAGAGTGTAAAGATGGATAACGAGGAGAACTGCGGACTTACGGGTCTCTGGTGGCGATGAGAATGGAGCACAAGACGCAACAGTGCAGCGCTCTTGTGTGCTCCGAATGGATTGTGCGGTTTGAGACCCGTACCTTCGATAATCTATAGGTAGAATGTTTGTCGTCTGAGATCATTTTTCCCGCAGGATTTGTGCTGAACACGAAGATAACTCCGAAGCTTGGAACTTTTATTTCAGGTTTCAGTCTACAGATTATGCTAAAAATTGGGGCTGTTTAGCGTTTATGGGTGAGAAGAAAATGGGGTTTCAGAAACCTAACTCGCCAAATAACGAGTCACGATATCATACTGAAACCAAGATAATTGTAGGCCTAAATAACTGGGTAGCGTTCTTGAATAGGGGGTTTCAATGTACTCATTAATGAACATTTTTGGTAATTATTACTCTCATTTCTTGCCGAGCCTCATCCACCGTTGCAACTTTGGGCGAAAGATGAAAGCGCCCATCCAGTTTTTTTTCATGTTTTTACTTTGTAGCACACAGCTTTCTGAGGGTTTAGCTCCCCCCATAGGCCATCTCCGTGTCCTGCGCGCAGAAGCTCTCTAGTGCACAAGCCCTCTGACATCGCGAGAAGCTATCTAGTATACATGCCGCCGACACAAACCTACATCCCACAAACAAAAATACGTAAGATATTTTATAAATTACAATCATGGCCATAAGTACATGTAAAACATGGATTTCATAGGTTTCCATTTTGAAATTGATACCTGTACGTCAAACACTACTCATTTCCTTTTGTACTGTTCGCAATACATAAGCTACCTCCGCAGCAAGGGGGCGGTCTCGTGGACTTTGGGACATGCACAGGTTGGCAAGGTCTCTCACGGTTGGTGGGCAGAAAGCACTGATCGTCGGACGCAACTGACTGTTTGCAACTTTTTGAAGCACAGCCACTTCTTCCAGCTTATTACCACTCGGCCCCATGGCGTCGTAGTAAGGGAGGTTATGGGTATCAATTTCGGTCAGAAGTACTCCAAACGAGAAGATATCTGCACTTTGGTCGTACTCGGTGCTCCCCGAAATGATCTCTGGTGCGAGCCACCGACCAGTTCCCACCCCTATCGTCATTGTGCCATCCTTTGAACGGTATCGTGTCGTGCCGAAGTCAGTCAACTTCGCATGCACTTCTCCCGAGATCAAAACATTTCGTGACTTTAGATCACGGTGAATCAGCGGAGGGTCGAACGAATGCACGTAGACAAGCGCCTCAATCGTATCAATCGCCAGTTGAAATTTTGTAGATGTCCAGTAACGCGGCAGATAGGAAGCCGACAGATATGTGCGCAAGTCACCGTTCTCCATGTACTCGAATAGTGCTTGGACATCTGATTCAATACTCCAAGCTGCACCGATAAACTGAACAATACTTGGATGATCAAACTTTGAAACCATCTTGATCTCATCCACAAAATCTTGCACCCGTTCACGCGTTGCCATATCCTCACGAAGTCGCTTTGAAGCAAGAAGTTGAGCACTGCGGTAGCGGACTAGCCAAACTACACCAAACGCACCACTCCCGATCAATCTGATATCCTGGATGTCCTTAACACTCACTTGAAGAGAGAGGAGTCCAGGATCGCGCCAAATCGAGAAGTTGTCGTAATTGTCTCGAGTGGTACGCATGGTGGGGTCTGTCATAGCCATCGTCTCCGGTTTATCAGCGGTGCGAGTCTTCAGGCAATACATGATCGCTCCGATGATAGTGAGCAAGACAATGCCACCAACTGCAACAACCACTATAATCACCGTGCTGGAGTTCGACTTTGATGCTGATCCGTCGCTAGTCGAGCCGGAGCTTGCCGAGTTTGAGCTCACCATGAGATCGCTGACGCAAACCGTAAGGCCCTGGATGACGCGTTGTGCCGAAGCTTCACAGTTGGTCTCCTCTTGAAAATCAGCTGCAGTCAGGTCAAAATCTGTGAGCGCCGCCAAGAAATTGGCTTGATCCAACGTAAGTATCGGAGTCTTCAAGGGGTTTCCTGTTAGATACAGCGACGTCAACGATGTAAGCGTAAAAATGACAGCTGGGATCTCGGTGAAGTTGTTTTCAGTGAGCGTGCTGCATTTCGTTCAAGCACCACAGTAACGAACGATCAGTTAGTTTAGGCAGCCGAAGAACAGCATAGCACTCGCACTTACAGAACAGCAAGATTAGGGAAGTCGCCCTCGAAGGATGTCATATCATTAAACGACATTCCACTAACATACATCGAAAACTCTTTTAATCAAGTGTAAGCAACTATAAGCAGAAAAATAACAGACTTCGACGTACAGGGTGGTGATCTTGGAGGAAGTGATGGAGGAGTTTACTACCGTGATATAGTTCAAGTTGAGATCCCTGTGGGAAAATAAAAAAGCAAGGGTAAGCTGGGTATATCTAGCATGAAAAAAAACACTCTGATATCTTACAGCGAGGAGATTGAGGGCAACGAAAGTAGATTTGCTGGAAATTCATGTAGCAGTGTGTTCGCGAGGTTCAGATAAGTTGTCGAGTACGGGAGGAGGTCTCTGACGGTGCCAATCTGTCCCTTCAGGTTTATAGAGAGCAGCCAGATCTGGGTCACCTGCGTCTGCGATGTCAATAGATCCTCTGCGAGCTGCAGATCCACCACCTTGGACTTGAACACCAAGTCAAAGCTTGTACCTCCAGCCACCACGCTGCAGTATTCACCGTGAGACAATGTGGCCATCAGCCCAAAGAAACAAGTCCCCACTACTATCACACCTACACTTGTTTTGTAGCGGATGGCAAGTCCAGTGCATCAATGCGAGTGATGATATTGTTGCTTGCCCACGCGTAGGTGCTCGTGTTGTCTGGGACGCTTTTCAGACCGACGTCGTACGTGGAGTCTTGGGCTCTGGCCTCCAGCTCCTCTTCGCTCTGGTACGTGCCGTAGGTGACGAAGAAGACGAAGAGCGACTGATCCACGGGTTCTTGGCGGTAGATATTGTAGCACACGTAGTTACAGTCGCCCGCCGCGTCGGATACACAACTGTTGCATGACGTGCTGTCCGACACATTGTAGGTCAGACACGGCTGATACGAGTCGCACATGCCGCCGCAGGACGAAGAGAGCGTTGCACGTTTGGCATCGCAGGTTTGCGCTGTTACTTGGGCACATTGCAGTGTGGCGAATACCAGGAGCGATATCCACACCGTCTGAGATCTCATCCTGATCAAAGTCGGTTGGTACGATCCAGGTGCGTTATCTCGATGAGATCGGATTGTGATGGTCTTCCGCGAAAAGTGTACCTAACCTGGGTCCTGTAGCTAACTGTGTACTTATTTTTGCAGTTTGAACAACCAAGTCGTTACGCGTCTCCATGTTTCTTTTGGGTACACTTTTCAGTGGTCCTCTGGCTTCCAAGCCGAGTACATCCCCCGTCGCCACCTCGATGTTGTTGGCGCCTCGTGTGGGGCGCGCATAACGCGTGCTGGCGTACATGGTATGCGGTGCACGTCGAGCACAAAGGTGCTTACTCGCTGGAACGCTTGCATATGTTGCACTTCGGTCTCAACCAACAAAAAACTAGTGCAGCAACCGTCATGTTCAACCTCATTGTAGCGGTAGCGACTCCTGTGCCGTGTCTCGACATCGCTTTGGTGTCCGATGCCATCCCTCTCGCTCCCCCGGAAAATGGCCCGCGTGGTAACAAATATGTTCTGGGCTCAGTCCTGATTGATCATGGGATCTTTTACCTTGGCCGTGTTGCTACCAATGCACCATCCCCGTATTTCACCAATTTCAGAACGCCGTCTTTTGCTTTGCCTACTGTCAGCTGGAATTTCGACAGTGTACACGGGGCTACTTCGCAGTGGCAGCTCTCGGATTTCCAGTGCCTTTTTCGTATGACACTTAATATCGTATGGATTCCACCAATCGCTGTTGGTCTCTGGGGATATATGGGGCCAGCATGTCGTGCCAGTGCAAACGTGCGTCACCGACTGAAACTTCACCCTATCTTCATTTACGCCGCTTCCAGTCTAGCTGTAGTCTATCCTTTGTTCTACTACGCTTTCTTGCGTGCTCGAGAATACGCCAATTCACAATTCTTGCTCACATTTGCGCTACCAGTAATCAAGATGATGGAAAAATTACGTCTGTATCACACAACATGCCATGCTGCGGATATGCATCCTGTCTTCATTGCCTACAATGTCGAGGTATTTAACGCACTATTCGTTTCCAGTTGCATGCGCAACGCGACCTCGGTGGGCGTGACGATCGCGTTAATGGTTGCCGATTTTATGGGAGCTTGTGCTGCGTTGTACATGTACGGGTTAAGAAACATTATGCTGCAAGTTGATAAGCTGGGTGTCAAGATGGGGTCTGAGGCTACCCGTGCGCAGATGATAGCTATTGCGTTTATTGCAAAGCATCGTCACCCTGACAGTCTCGTCGCACAGGGAGGTAGTGCAAAACCACAATGCTTTAACAGCTGAAATGTGTCTGCCGTCGCTCCATGGGTAGATGAGAGAGAGTAAAACTGCCTGGGTTGGAAATGTAAAGCATGCGGGTAATAATCTTAGCTCTGTCAGTGACGTCAAAACAGCGATTGGTCCACCGTGGGAATGAGAAGGCTGACGTCAAAACAGAACGCAGTCAAACCCGCCGAAACCACTTTACCATCTCCATTTGGTCGACAGCCAAGTATTGAGGAAGTGGACAGTAATTGGCATTTTATCCAGATCGTTGAGATATGTACTTACTGCCGAAGAACGACAGCAATTCGTTCACGAAACTTGCCGTGTCTTACGTCGCGTTAAATTTCTTCTGCTCATCGAGTACACGGCAGTGATGGTCCCAATTGTCTATGGTAAGTAGATATGTGTTGGCTCTCTGCTAACCCGCGCTGCCAGTCATTTACATTGCCACAGTATATCATCTCCCAAATCGCAAGTATTTCCCGTACCTGAACGAAATGTCCAAGACTGATCTCAACAACACAATCCGCAACGTATGGATTTATGGAACGCTCCAGCTACTTTCTTTTATTCTGCTCTTGGTTGCACTTAATCGACGCTTTCGGCTCGCTCCAGGGACAATACTGCGCTTTGATCTCGGCAACGAATGGAGAGTGGTACAAGGTCAATTTGTGCTTTGGATCATTTACGTGCTGCAGTCATCAATTCAGCATGTTGGTACGTGTTTGCTAGTAAAATACTGTAGAGGATAAGGGATGCTAAGTTTGCTCAATCATTTCCTTGTTTCACAGGCACGGACTTCATAAACAACTTTGCCGTTTAATCTACAAACCCTTTAGAGAGTTCACTTCTTTTTTTTTAAGTATTTGCTTGATAGGTTGAGCACACAGCCCCTCACAAGGGCAGCAGCGGCTTCGACTATCATTTTCTCGAATTGTTAGTGCTAAGAATTTCTGCGGTGCCACTAAAACTTAACCTAGACTTACATGTTAGTCAGAACTCGCATTTTTGACTAGTAGCTCGCAGGAGTATTATTTCACGCGGACATAAGCCACAGAGTGAGTAGTCATTGTACGAAATATTATTTGTTTGTGAAGCTGCAAACCTGCGAGTACCAATAGAAGGAATGATAGCATCTGCTCCATTCCGTTGAGCAAGACACCCCTCGTTGCACTGCGGTTTGGGAGTGTACAGCATTGACGAATGCGATATTGTGGCCGCGTAACTCCGGGTCAATATTAGTGTTTTCAACATTTCGATATGGACCATGAGATCGCTGAAGAGATCAATTACCTTGAAATTGGCGGTGAGACGTGGCTATCAGTGAAGCGGGCCACTTTGACGCTGAAAGCCGAGCAGATAACCTTGATTAAAGCGTCATGTAGCGCATCACGAGCCTTTCCTCCAAGGCGGAACACACCCGGGTGTGTTTCGCAATTCATCCAAAAGTGAACAGCTGAATTGATTTTTCCGCTGGGTCGTGGCCATCCGCTGTTTTGAAGATTCCACTGGAAGCCTATGCGGAACACATACACTATCTTCTGTTTACATCATGAGAGACTATACATTTTGCATCATAAGGATTGGAAGTATATTAAAAATAGAGGCATGTGTGCTGCTTGAAGTTCGTACACTGCGAGCAGGACAGATTAGCAGTGGTGATCTCACGCATATCACTGCTAAGACATCGACCGACAAAATCCAATCTTACTTTTTATAGCTGTCCAGGTGCCACTGAACTCGTCACGATAACGTCGGTGACTCGCGGCCAAGCCAAGCAAAACTGTAGTCAAAAACATGCTGAGGCGGTCGTGCCGGAAAAGTCCAAGTGCATGCACGCCCGCATGCACTAATACCACTGGACGCATTTAATGGTAAATTAGTTCGCCAAATATACCTGCAATGCTATTATTTATAGAGCAGCGAGGAATCACGACTTAAAGTCCTGCTGATCGTGCGAGCAAATATGTGCTGTTGCAGGCACGACAAAGATGACGTCAGTTTCGACGGGCAGGATCTCCACGAGGACAAGTCTCACTGTCTCGCAGACTGCGAGCCTGTTCCGCACGTACGATTTCCAGCTGATTGGGGCCATTCCAGCTGAATTTTGGCATCCAGCGGATCGAAAAAGTCTGCGCGTTCCGCATGGTTCCAGCGGAATTTCAGGCGAAATCAGCTATCCATCCTCTAAACGCCCGAATTCGGGCGGATTGAGGGGTATGGCAATTCCCATACCACAGGAAAGTTGGTAGACAGTCGAAAAAGCACAGAATGCTTTAGTCAATGCAAAGTCATTGCCAGCAAAGACTACCGCTACCACCACAAGTGTCTGCGGCTGGGGCTGGTGCTGCAACACTGGCCCACAAATTGAGCTCAGAATTGCATTCCGGCCGCATCATGCGGAGCCGCATCGCCGCGGTTTTGATTGGACCCGCAAATAACCCGCGGGACGGTTATTTAGTTGTGTGAAATTGGCGTGGCACTTCACTGCACTCGCCCTGCCTGTCATCCCGAACTTCGCTCCGTTAGCCACACGCCTCCAACTCCCAGCGTCACCAGGATGTTCATGCTCAAGAAGAAGAAACCGCAGGTGGACAGCACCAAACAGATGAAGGCTATTGCCTGGGACCTGTCCAAGATCGCTCTCGTCTTCGTCGGCATCCGCGCCGCATCGGTTTTCCTCAACCAGGAGAACTAGGGTAGACCAAAGAGCGCTCGTCGAGAGCTCTGGGCCTGGACGCCTCGTCGCCTCGTCGCCTCCTGACCGAACACAGTGGCCTCAAGCAAGAAGCAGCTGCGACACAGACGATGGCGCTAAATAGACGCATAGGACAACGCAGAATTGCAATAAGACAGAGGCTTCCGGGTCGTTAGTTTACCAGCACGCAGACGAGATGTTGTGGTATGCATGCATATATTCAGTCGGCTCCAAGCACTCTATGGTCGGTCTACTCTTCCTGATCCTCTTCCTCCTCCTCTTCATCGCCCATTTCCTCGTCCTCATCCACCTGCGTGAACGACTCTAATGCGATGTTGCACTTCTCGGCAAGCACATTCAGAGCCTCCAGCAGCAGCTCCTCGGGCTTGATCATTCCTACTGACTCGACGCTAAAGATGAAGTGATCGCTCTGACGTCCAAGACGGATCTTCTCGTTCCAGCTAGGCTCACGAATACAGTTCCGGCACATGGTGCAGGCGCGCTGGTCCTTCACCACGGCAGTAGGGACACCGCCAATGTCTTCAATGTCGAACAGGCCAATCTGGCACTCCTCCACTAGGCGCTTTGCGTCGGCTCCCTCTACCTTCTCTGTGAGCTCCACCTTGGGCATCAGACGGTATGATGCTGTGGCAACAGGGGAGAACTTAGCGTGGTCCTTGCCTACGCCCTTGCGGCAGTGGGCTTCCAATGCAATGCTCTGACCAGGTCGCAGCTTTGCGATCAAAATATCTTCGTATACGGGGCGAATCGAGCCGAAACGCTCCTCTTGGTTTCCCTGTGGCACCCACTCGAGGTCGCGCGAGTACACTGCAAAATACAAGTTGTATCAGCGTGATGATAGGCGTATATCCTAGAGCTCAGCAAACGAAATTAAGCGTACCGGAAGAGTGAATCGCCTTCGTCGGGTCCTTCGGGTGCTCGGGGTCAAACTTGCACGTGACGTCGAGCTTAAAGACGATGGTGTTCTCGTCGGTGGCCTCGGCCTCCTCGTTGTCCGGGAAAGCCTGGAACTCACGCGGGTCCACATTCAGCGGCACAAGGCCAAGTCGGTGGGCCAGCACCTCATCCTGAATAATGGATGAGTTGTTCCAGATGTATACGTGCTCGATGGCCATGGTGGGGACCTCGGCCAGCAGGATGCGGCGCAACGCGTTGGCGATGGCAGCGTCCACGCCGATGAGGTCAAACACAATCTCATCGTCTGTCAGGCTCTGAATTTTGACCTTCACTTGGCGTTTGGACTGCTCCACGAAGCTGTAGCTGCTCTCGCTCTCCACATCAGGCTGTCGTTGGCAGGAAATTCACATGGTCAGACGCGATGAAAAGAAATCAAGACACACCAGGCATGACGGCGCAGAGATAGCAAGACAGGTTCTCACCTGGTGCGGCGCGTCTTGTCCCACACGGATGACTTTGGAAGACTTGGCCATGCCTGTCGCGTTGTGTCTCCAACTAGGGCAACAACTTTTATCCTGACGGGATGAACAGACACAAAGCCGAAGCGATGGCCAGCCATTCGAATCGTACTTAGTGCGTAACATTCGATACGTCCATTCGATCCTAAATCGACAGTGCATTCCTCATGCTGGTGGTGCTGTCACAAGGCCAAAAGATATACGTGCTTCCCTCAACAAGACTCGGCAGCTTTCGTTACGTGTGTGTATTTTTTTTCAAGTTTTCAAGTCCTGCTACTCGCTCGTCACCTCCTCCTGTCAGAATGCCAAACGCCACTCCTCCTTTATTTATTGTTTCGACGGTCGGTCTCTCCGTGCATCGTGTGCGCTGCCTGTCTGTATCCTTCCTCTCTCGCTCACTCGCCCGAGTGAGGAGAGCAAGAGAGGTCGCTTGAACGCTCCATTCGTCTGGAACGAGTAGCGAACCAAAGCAAAAAGTACCTGACGCCTGCCTGCTCTACCATTCCTCGCGTCGACTGACCGTCGCGTCACCATGCATCGGTCAAAACCTCCAGCCTTACTTGGTGTAGGTGATTTTACGGGTCTTGAGCGGAGCCCATTTCAGGCGCTTGTAGTAGCCCGTCAGTGCGCACAGAGCCAACAGGGCAATGGTCGTCTGCATACCCTGCTTCTTCCGCACGTCGTGCTCAGGCTCGGCGGCCCACGCTAGGAAGACCGACACATCCTTAGCCATCTGCGAGGTCGTGCAAGGCGTGCCGTCCTCGTACTCGATCTGTCCATCCTGCAGCTGACGCTCCATGGCAATGGCGCCGCCGCCAAAGTACGGGTTGTAGTACAGACCAGGCAGCAATTCCATGCCCTCAGGAGGGTCCACGTAGCCCGTCAGCAGCGCGAACAGGTAGTCGGCGCCAGCGTGGCGAGCCTTGGCCATCAGCGAAAGATCAGGCGGAATGGCGCCGTTGTTGGCAGCGGCGGCAGCCTCGTCGTTCGGGTATGGTCGGGGAAGCGGGTCAGACAGCTTACCGGGGCGGTCGAACATCTCACCCTCATCATTGGGGCCGTCGACGACATCAATGTCGGCCGCAATTTCCTTGAGCTCCTCCTCCGTGTGGGTCACACCCACCAGATTACGGAAGCAAATACGGTCCAAGCTGTGGCACGACGCACACACTTCACGGTACACCTGGTATCCACGACGCACGCTGGCGTAGTCAAACGAGGACAGCGGACCCTGGTGGTCGAAGCCGTAGTGCAGGGCTTCGATCTGGTCGCTGCTAAAAGCTGTGACGCCAGTCAGCACTGATCCACCCAGCAGAGCGCCAGCGCCCACCTGCCCCAACACAAACAAATCATAAAGACAAGCGTCGACATCAGAATTGGACTGTCATTTTGGTGGTCCAGCCCCGAGGACTCAAGCAGCGCAGAAGAGCTTTGCTTCGCGCGGCTGTACAGCGGCAGCAGCGCGTCACGAGCGGCAGGTGCGGCTACATACCTTGGCAGCGCGTTGAAGCAGCTTGGCTCGGTTCATCATCGTGCTCAGCTAGCTCTCAAGTTGCTCGAGAAATTCCGTGTCTGTGTGCGTGTGAGGCTGCGGCGAGTCGACCTCGAGTCCCCCTCAGTCTCAGCCGTACATCGTGCGGCCTAGCCTTGTCGAATAAAACCTTACTCAAAAAACCTCGGGTAGTTTCCTTTCTAGCACGTCGCCCCTCCCAAATAACTATTATAGCCTCGCATTTCCATCTAGGTCATGGCTTTGGTGTGTACCACACCGTTTTGGTGGTCCAAAGATAAGGAGCCAAAGTTTTCGGTAGGTCACTGAAATACTGTAAACTTGTGCTCCTTAGTTGCTCTAATTATCTTGCAAAATCTACAAAAAGCAAGGGGAAAATGGTAAGTCCACTACACGAATGCCGCTCTGTTTATGAGGGGGAAGACTGACGGCAGTGGCTTTGTGTTGTAGTCGGCGCTCTTCAGTCTCCAGGGTCTGCTCACCGTCATCTTGCTCTTCATCTGCACCTGCACCTACATCAAGATGAAGTTCCCCACGCTTTTCGATCGCGGCCAGCTGCCGGGAAAGCACGAGGGCCTGGGCGGCCTCTGCTGGAAGGCCTCGCGCATTGGGGAGCGCAAAAGTCAATACGTGGCCGGTGCCCTTGTCGTCATGGCCGTGCACACGCTCTTCTTCTCGTAGGGAGGATATGATTGGATATCGCCTGGCAGGGTCTAATGCGCCGCGCCACGTTGCCTGACAATTCGGCGTGGCTGCCGCGGTGCTGGTGAAACTCAACAAGCCCCATTCGTGGTGGTGATGCATAATATACGAATAAGGATATCTCTCGAGTTTAAATGGAACTGTCCAGCCTATTGCCGATATGAATGGGAGCGGTCTTGTCCTCGACGTTAATGCGTACCATTAAAGCTGCGAGATGGAAATTCGTCTTTACGTGTGCAAGCATAACGGTGGTGGTGATATACTGTACTAGTAGTATGAAGCAAGTGAAAAAGGCCAATGTTGCAAAGTCTTGCTGGTTTTCCCTTATTGCAGATAGCTAAAATCGTGCCTAAATGCCTCCAGTTCACATCACGCGAGCGTTTTCTAAAGACGCAACGAGACAGATTCCACTTCGACCGTCGGGCTTCTCTCGGCACCGTCCGGCACGCGCATGGCGCTCCTCATCCGACTGATTTTAGCTCAGCAGGAAAAAGGCATCGATAGAAATGACAACCAGATCGCCGAGGTCTTCATACCGACAAGAAGCGCATTTAGTGCTTCTTGGGGGCAGCGCCACCGCTCGTGCCCATGCCCATGACCGTCTTGAACGTGTCGTAGATCCACCACTGAGCACCCGTCAGCGTACCGATCATAATGATACGCGTGCCAAGACCCTTGGTGGCCAGGTTGACAAGGCCGGTCTCACTGGCGATCTGGCCGAAGCCCTTGCCCTTGTTCTCAGCCTTGCCCATGAGCGACACAACCGAGTCGGCGGGGTGCGATACAATGGCGCAAATGACACCAGCCAGGTAACCGGAGGCGAAGGTAACACCGAGCTGCGTGCTCTTGGGGTACGAGCTCTTCGGCTCCGTGAACACGTACGTGTAGAAGGCCTCCACCACCTTCTCGAAGAAAAAGAACTTGGCCATCGTGTAAGGAATCTGGCGCGACCACAGGGGCACCAGCGAGCCGAACGGGAAGCGGGTCTCGGCCGAGTTGGCCTTCATGGCGGCCACAGCGGCTCCGAACTCGACGGGGAACGTGCCGGCGGGCGAGGTCTGTACCTTCACCTTAACCATCTCCATGGGGCAGAGAGCCATGTCGGCGAAGAACTCAGCCGAGGCCGAACCAGCCAGGTAGATGGCGCCACGGTACTTGTAGGCGTTCTCCTCGCCGGCCATGCTGCTGTAGAAGTCCTTGAAGAACTCGTAGAAGCCGAACTTGCACATACCCTGGGCAGAGTAGCCGATGGCCGTGGGGGCCCAGCCCTTGAACAAAGCGCCAGAGCCCTCCTCCGCGGCGATAGTCTTTAGGCCAGGAAGCAGTCCATTGTACTTGCTCGGGTTCACCTGCATGTTACACTTGACCACATCCAGCGGGGTGATCCCCGTGTGCGTGAGGCCGCACGACAGGATGCCTCCGATCATGCACTTGCCGTAGTAGGCGTTGTCGTGAATGGGGTCGTGCGAGAGGCGAGCGTCCCACTTGGCGGCCGAGGTAGCCAGGACCGAGGCCGGGCGGGCCTTGGGGGCGGCGACCGACGGGACGGCAGGGTTCAGCGACGAGATGACAGGGAAAAAGGCGCTCATGATGAAGAGGCTGCTGTGAGGTCGACGGGTGGATGGCGAATGACGTCGAATTTGGGAGGCGAAGGGCGAGATCTGAGGCTGAGGAGGCGAGCAGTTTCAAACAGCGTTTTATTTCTACCTGAAGTAACGTTAACGGATTTTTGAAGTAGCTATTTTCAGCGCCCATCACGCTTATCAATTTATTGCTAACTGAGCATTGATCAGTGCTTTTGGGGGGCAGCGCCACCGCTCGTGCCCATGCCCATGACCGTCTTGAACGTGTCGTAGATCCACCACTGAGCACCCGTCAGCGTACCGATCATAATGATACGCGTGCCAAGACCCTTGGTGGCCAGGTTGACCATGCCAGTCTCGCTAACAATCTGGCCGAAGCCCTTGCCTTTGTTTGCAGGCTTCCCCATGAGAGAGACCACTGAATCAGCCGGGTGCGACACAATGGCGCAAATGATGCCGGCCAGGTAACCGGAGGCGAAGGTAACGCCGAGCTGCGTGCTCTTGGGGTACGAATCCTTCGGCTCCGTGAACACGTGCGTGTAGAAGGCCTCCACCACCTTCTCGAAGAAAAAGAACTTGGCCATCGTGTACGGGATCTGGCGCGACCACAAAGGCGCCAGCGATCCGAACGGGAAGCGAGTATCCGGGTTCGCTTTCATGGCAGCCATGGCAGGAGACAGCTTCACAGGGAAGGTGCCAGCGGGCGAGGTCTGCACCTTCACCTTAACCATCTCCATGGGGCACAGCAAGACGTCTGCGAAAAACTCGGCCGAAGCCGAACCAGCCAGGTAGATGGCGCCGCGGTACTTGTAGGCATTCTCCTCACCGGCCATCGTCGAGTACATGTCCTTGAACACGTCGTAGAAGCCGAACTTGCACATACCCTGCATCGAGTATCCGATGGCAGTCGGAGCCCAGCCCTTGTACAAAGCACCGATACCCTCCTCCGAAGCGATGGTTTTCATGCCGGACAGCAAGCTCTTGTATTTAGTCGGGTTCACTTGCATGTTGCACTTAACTACATCGAGCGGAGTTATGCCTGTGTGCGTGATGCCGCATGACAAGATGCCACCGATCATGCACTTGCCGTAGAACGCGTTGTCGTGAACGGGGTTGTGCGAGAGGCGAGCATCCCATTTGGCAGTCGAGGTGGCAAGAACAGTAGGATGCGCCACTGGGGCGCCAAACGTTTGCCTTCGTATGGTGGCCGGGCTCAGAGCTGAGATCACTGGGAAGAAGGCGCTCATTGTACCGATCAGACAAATGAAGTTCCTGGGGTGCGGTGTCCACGGACGAAAGGCGAATGACCTGGAACGTGCGCAGCTCGCTGCAGTGTCAAGTCCGATCCAGCAGCGACAGACACTGACAACAACACGGACCTCTCAAGGCTTTATCCAACAAAATCCGTCTCACGTCACAGACATGCCTTGTGCCCTCGCTGCAGCAACTTTAAAGAGGCAACATAATAAATGATTGCGCGCCACCTCCAAGCATCCTGATCTCCCATCCTGCAACGATTCCAAGCACCAAACTGGAGACAAGTGTCTTTGGGGCCCGAGGCGTACGTAGCTACTTCAAAAAGTAAGTATGATTGCTGTTTCTGCTAATGCACGACTAGCAAACCGCCACCTCTCGATCGCATCGGCGAGTCGACAACGATAACCTTGCACGCTATCATGATCTAAAGCTCTGTACGACCACCCTGCAGTGTAGGTTGGAGCGTCAACAGAGCCTGCAGTAGCCAAACCGGTTGCGGTTGCTCGATGCTCACGGACGGATGCTTTGCCGCTGAGAAAAATATTTTGACATTGCAAGAAGATTTATTGGCTCTACGAAGCAGGTGCTCCTCATGTAAGGCTTACAGAATTTTATCCTACCACCAGCAATGCACTGCATGGCTGCCCTTTGTCTTTCTACATGTAGTCTGAGTTCAGCCGTTTCATGGTGATAAACAAACGTTTCCAGTAGTGTCACTTCTTAAGTGAGAACTTACTGCTACTTTTTGTTTTAAACAGAAGTTTTTTTCTTAGCAAAACTGGGACGCCACATCAAGATCAGGCGCTGGCCGATTTCTCGAGCTGCGATTGCCGTCAGCCGGGTTGACCCGGGGTATGAGGGAAGCAGGCTGTAGGTAAATTGCCGCAGTATGTTCCCTTCTACAGTACTGCACTAGTGTGGTCCTGGTAGCCAGGAGGACCAGTGTCGCTGATATGGCGAAGGCGACTGGTCTGGAGGCGGGGTGGTGTCGGCCGTGAGATGATGTTTTCTTCTTGTGCAATGCCAAAAAGTCGCCGGTGCGTTTTGGAATAACCTCAGTCACGCTACCTTCTTGTTTGCAGTGGTTTCGAACCGATGCTATTTGTGTGGAAACAGTAATATGGGGAGAAAAGTCGTCAAAGGCGAAACTTTTCTTCGCTCCTGTTCGCGAGAAATACTAGCTGTTATGATGGCTCAGCGAGTGTGGCTGCTTTTTGCTTGGGCAATGGCGATGTCCCTGGCAAGAGTGCAAGCCGTGCAGACCAACGTGTCGAGCATTTGTTCACCGTCCGATCCGGTGCCGCTCGTCGTGAAAGGAGCCATCACGTACGTGTGCGTCAACGTGAACAACGAATACCGTACGCTCTTCACACCAGTTGCAGACAAGTTTACCGTGCTACGCATCAGTGACTGTGAGTACCTCCAGCAGCTAGATCCAAATGATGGAACTGATCACTAACTGCTTCATGGTTGGTATTGATATACAATTTGTTTCAGCCTGGAATGATACTCGTATAGGTGCCAACCCCTCGAGTGCATTCCTCACAGTATCGAGTCTCAAGTATCGCACGAGCTACAAGCTATACTCGTCAGCCTCGACAGGCCGCATCTCTCCGTACATGACCGCTATCATTTCTGTGAAGAAGGGCGTCGTACAAGGCGTGAGTTGGGACGAAGGCTGCTACTTTTGCACTGTTGATATGTGCGCCTATAACCTCTTCTCAAAGCCCGAGGAAACGACATCAGCGCGGCTAAGTGGTCAAGGTAAAACGTGCTACACTTCAGTCGATAACTGCACGGGCAATTCCTCCAACTCATCTGATGCGAGCATCAATGTTGGGGATAGCACCACTGCTGGCTCGAACGCCACTAGCAGCACTACCAACACGACTGCGCAATGCGACATCACGATCTACGTGGGCTGGACGGGCACGGACAAGAATGGAGACTACCTTGGCAGTGCCTCGCTGCGTATGTCCCAGTTCTCAAAGTACTCAATCGGCTCATTTTTTTCGAATATTGGCGCCAGTCTGTCGAAGTTGAGTCCGACTAGCCGTAACGAAGATTCAAGTTAGGCATCGCAAAATATAAGCCCTCAGCTGTTCTTGTTGTTCATGTTGTATCGACTTTGAAGTGCACACTTTCATTGTGTGTGCTGGTTCTATTAGGCGCCATGGGCATCGAGTTCGAATAGAGCATGTGGATGTCTAGCGGTAGTCGTGGATTTGACGGTCAGAGTTGTCCTTCTCCAGCACCGCGTCCAGGTTGTCCCACCAGTGCGGCAGCAGGTTCGAGCCGATGAGATGGAACCACGGTGACAGCTTGCGCGTGGAATCATTGAGGAGTGCGGGCAGGTTCTCACGAGCAACAAACTCGACCTGCTCCACCTCGTTCTTGTTCACGTTGTCCAGTGACACGTCGCCACGTGCAAAGAGGATGTGATCCATCTCGTACTCCGTCCAGTTGGCGTCGGACGCAGCCTGCAATCAAAAGCAGCATGAGTGTTTTGCACCTTTACTAGTGCGGTCATAGCTCTGCAGCCTACCTTGTACATGACTGTGGAGACGTAAGACAAGTCGTCGATCGCGAAGGTGGAGGTAGGGATACCGAGCTCGTGCTCCAGCTTGCGGATGGCCGCACGCTTCACGCCGACGCCGTCTTCCAGCTCTCCTTCGGTGAAGAGCGGATGGCTGCGATGTCAAATAACAAGTCAAACTTCTCTTCGGCCTACTACCGCAATGCAGCAGCACTTTACCTGCAGCACGTGTTGGCCCAGAAGCTCGGAAACGTGATCTTCTCGCTCGCACGCTTCTGGATCAGCAGCTCGTTTTTTGAGTTGAAGACGAAGACGCTGAAAGCGCGGTGCAGTACGCCGTCGTGGATGTGCGCTGTCCAGATCAATGCAGCATACTTAATCAGTCTACCACCTAGGTAATACTCCTGCGATTGCGAACTCTACCGTCTTTCTTGCTGATGGGGGCCACCACGTTGTCCTGTTCGTCCACCTGCACGATCTGTTCCTTCATGAACTGCAGCTGTTCGGCGTCGGCGCCGGCCGTGAGCTCCTCGAAGGTCACGCGGCCCGCCGAGCTGAAGGCTGCCGCGCCGCTGCGCACCGCCGCTCCCACCAGGGCGCTGCCCGCGCGCACATTCGACAGTACCATGTTATCCCGTGTTCGCTACTCGTGCTCCGATTGACAATCCTCCGGAGCAAAATGGGTTTTCAACCAACCAATCACCGGTAGCTGGGGACATGGTCAAGGCGTCTCGATTGGTATATTATAGAGAGAGCTTTATGCAGGACGCCCCACGTCCGAGCGACGAAGAGGAGGCCCAGCTACGTTGTAACTTCCTAATCCCAGTCTAGCTTCGCTGTTGCGCAAGTGGTTGAGCGTCCAACACAGAAAAGTGGGCCTCTGAGGGTCCACCGCCTTCCATCCGCCCGACCTACAGCGCGACCAGCACTTGGCGCAGCAACCTATTTGTCCTTCGCCTCGTCGGTCGGTGGTGCTTCTTCGCCTGGTTCTTTGCGCTCTAACGCCTCCTTGGCGCGGAAAATTTTGGACTGTAGATAAAAGGAGCCACCTTTGGCCGGGTCATTCGCCTCGAAGTACCTTGTAAACTGCTTCTGGATCTCCTCCGATGACGGCGCCGGGCCGCTCGTGGGGAAGTTAAGGATCTCACGCGCCTGCTGCTTGGGCATTTGGTTCTTGCGCACCACAGTTTTTGCCGCCATAGCGCCGGCGTTGCCCGAGCGCGCGTTGTGCACGGCCTGCTGGTAGGCCTGCACGAAGGCCTTGGACACGATGCCCGCGCCCATGACCACCACCTGCGCGATGATTCTGCCCAGAGGTCCCGACATGGCTTGCTTGCTGTTGTCACTGCCGCTGCTTGCTTGTACGGTGTCTCGATGTCTGTCCTCTGGCTCAGAGGAATCAACAGATCGCACTTTAGCGAAGTCACCTGTGGCAAGTACCGTGAATATTGTGTTTAGTGCAAGTTGAAGCTGGCAGGCAGATCGCCAAGCATAGCGTCCAGGAACTCGGACAGCGTCAGCTTGCGCAGGAGCTGCTGCTCCTCATTCTCGCCCTCCAGTACAGACCACAACTTTGTCGTGAGGTGCTCCGTGCCCCCAATGCGCTGCAGCTCCGCCGTGATTTCGTCCGCTATGCAAAAATCGACATGCCATTTTTTCAGTCAACGACCAACAAGAAACGATCGTTTGACATGCTGATGCTGCGGGAAGGCAAACGACCACTGACCTGAGACGGTTTGACTGCTATCCGTGTCACAGAGCAGGAACTGGATGAGATAGTAGAGCTGGTTGAGCTCGTGCCCGTGCGAATCCAGCAGCGTGCGAACGTAGCAGCCCTTGAACTCCTCCCAGCTCACGCTGCCGTCCAGGTCGTCGTCGACCTCCCAAATCATCCACTGCACTTCGCCCTGCAAGCATCAGTACCGGCAAGCTTAATCCGCCCCAAGCAACAGTAATTATGTCCGACCTTCGTTGCCAAAGGCTTACCTTCGAGGGCACTCGATTCAGGCTCCGCAAGCAAGAGCTCAAGTCCGCCGCGGTGATGACCCCAGACGTATCGCTGCTGCTTGTAATAACCCCCTTCTGCAGCTCCTTGATCTCGCTGCGAAGCTCGTGCATGGTCAGCACGCTGCCGCTGGCTCTTGCAGCGACCGCCGTCGCATTGCGGCTACCCGTGCCCCCGTTCTTGCCACTCGCGACCCTCGCTGGACCGTCTGGTTCCACGCTGGTGGCGAGCAGGTTCAGCTCCGTGAGCAGGTCCGTCTTGTCCGGCATAACCTCGGTCGGCGAAGATTGCTGTAACTCCTCGTCGGCAGAGCCGTCGTCCGCGCGCTGCGACGCCGCCGGCGGTGGGGTTCGCCACGCGTTGAGCTCAGCCGTCTTTCTCGCGATACGGGCCTTGCGGTCGTGCTGCCGGAGGAAGCAGAACACACGCAGCAACTTGGTGGCGCTGTCGGACGGCAGCACCTGCGCTGCCAGCTCGTCCATCGCAGCGCTTTTTTTGGTGGGACACGGCAGCGACGGCCCTAAAGAAACCGATCTTAGTCGACGATTTTCACATTGCCTATTCGGATACATGTACACGTTGATCTTGGCATCAAGACACTGCTTCACAGGCTCAAGAAGACATTTCAGACATCTTAATTACTTCGAAGTACATAATAGACTAGTTTGACTCTCTCTCTCTCTCTCTCTCTGTACACGTTGATCTTGCACCACAGCCAGCAATCGGGCAGGTCGTTGGCGTGCGCAATGGACCGGATTGGCATTGATATTTCTACTGGCGATGATGTTGCAAGCATTGCTCCGCGGCGAAAGCTCGTTTGTGTCCTTTACTGAGGGCGGCAGCGGTGCAGCACTGCGTAATACCAGGCAAAAAAGGAGACAGCCTGGTTTCGTAGACGGAAGTCAGGCTGACTGTCAGCAGGGGCTAGAGGAGTTGAGATAGCCGCAGTCTACCTGTAATTGCTTCAACCAGGGCAGGTAACCAATTTGGTTGCCGACCCTTGAAAAATGACTTTTGCGCGAGAGAAGGTTCCTCGAAGTTGCATCCGAATGGGTCCACTACACTACATGGACGGTGCATTTGAAGTATCCATTCTGTCGCACTCAGCATAGCACAAAATGGGACTGCCAAATCTTGGTATTATTTGAAGACAAATTTCCAGATCCTGGTACTCTGTTTCGTTATTTGCGATTGTCACGATGGAGTATTAGTCTCCCGGTCGCCTCACCTCACTCTGAACTGGGACACGGTTCACCACTCGGCAAGACTCATAAAGGACTTCACATTAGTGCAGGGCAAGCAAGCTCTGCTAAACCCAAGGTGTCTGGGGGGATCGAACATGAGGTGCGGAGGCGCCCATTGGACATGTTGAGGGTGTGCAAATAATCCAGCGCTTGGGCTATCGAGTCCGCGATGCAGTAACTCACGCACGTTCGAGCAGCGCTATGATCCAAGCTCGAACCTCATAGGG
Organism: Phytophthora cactorum; assembly: GCA_016864655.1. Lineage (NCBI taxonomy): Eukaryota > Oomycota > Peronosporomycetes > Peronosporales > Peronosporaceae > Phytophthora > Phytophthora cactorum. Next base: position 217,085 of record NHQK01000093.1, read on the forward strand.
CATCGTTAGCTTAAGACCGTTAAATGACAACCATGTTAATAAAAAAAAGCTCGAACCACGGCAGCGTCTTCGTCTACAGTAGCTACCTGCTAAAATTGCTAAGTGTATCCTCTACATCTCACCAGTCTTTTTGGTTTTGTTTCTCACTTGCGTGGCAATCTCTGCTGTATGCTACTTAAGTACCTTGTTGAAGCTGCGGATCTGGCAAGGCCATCATAATCTGGCGACTATTCAAATAGTACCAGATTTTGGCAAATAGTACGAGCTAAGAAAATAGATCATCCCAAAATGGGCTCTCAGGAACGGGCACGCAACGTTGCCGGGACCGCGACTCATCTCCCGAGCAAATGGAACAATAAGACGTGCGCGTTTATTTTTTTGCCAGATTCTTCTGTTGGACTCGAGCCTTGGAGGCAGGCCAGCTATTATAATATTATACATGGACTAGCGGCTCGGCACCGCGAAATATGCGTCTTCACCGGCGCGTCACTAACAAATCCTACCAACTTACAGCGTGCGCTCGTCGGAGCCATGTGGTACATGTCTCGAAGTGGGTTCGCTCCTTTGACACTCGGATACTTTACCTGCTGCATTATTTAATAGTCTGTGTGAACCGTTCAGGAAATTCCAACATATTGGCCCTTTAAACCTCTATTATTTTATTCACCGGTCCAAAGAAAACTGAGACTGAAGTAAAGTTACTGAGCGAAATATGCACAACAGTCAGATGCCACGACTTCAAAAAAAAGTCGCTTTACTCAGCCCAAAAGCTTCGCTCTGGAGATGATCCGGTTTCCCTCGTATCAAAGAGCCCTCGCAGACACAGCGGCATTTGCTTGGAAACTGCAGCGTTGGCATCAAGCAGAGCTAGCTGGACGGGGGCAGGACAACCCCCGTGGACTAAGAAAGAAGACAGTCTTGTAACGGAACTTCCAACCTGCCAACGCCTTCAGCGAGCCATTTCCCGATAGGAGACCGACAGCATTCATGGTGTTCACCGAGATATCGGCACTGGTCCAGTCGCAGTGGCAAGTGCTGCGCAGTGCGTTCGACGCCGAGGGTCATGAGCGCCGCGTGCAGCAGCGGCAGGAGAAGAAGCAGGCCAAGCAGCAGCGCAAGGCAGCGCGCCGGGCGGCGCGGGAGGCTCGCCGCGCACAGCGCAAGCAGCGTCACACGCTGCTCTCCCCGACGGTTGTCGGCGAGCACACGGACGACGAGCCGGAGTCTAGCAATAGCAACAAAACTACAATGACCGCCCCGAGCGGCCTCGCCTGGGCTCGCACCGCCGAGGCCCTTACAGATGTCGCTGGCGCAAATGATAGCGCTGGTTTTTTCAAAAGTGAGCCAAGTGGACGGTCCCTGCAGGACGCAAGTTCAGAATATGTCGCCGCCAGTGCTGGCTATGAGAAGCCCGCGGTTGCAGAAGCGACCACCTTTACAGTCGCGAATGCGGTCGTCACCGCACCGCAGCTCCCCATGGAGCTGGCACTTGAGATCGAGGCGCAGCTGGCGCAGAAGCAACGTGAGTTCTACGACTCTTTGGGTGGCTACAGCACTGTGGACGAGGAAGAGGACGAACTGAACGAGCTGCTTGCGCGCGGTCGCCGAGCTAGCGACGTCAAGCTGCCTCCAAAGTGGTCAGTCGTAGGCATCAAGAAGGCAGTGGATCTAGCACAAACGGCGGAGAAGGGGGTCTTCTTCAAGGTGCCCGAGGCACCGGAGCAGGAGGAGGACAACGGTGCCAACACGGATGTGTCCCCGGCAGCTTCAACTTCATCTTCGAAGAAACCCAGACCAAAGTCGCTTTCAAGCTCGTCGGAACTGGTGGAGACTGAGCCCGAGGACGACGAGGTGGATCTACGCAGCAGCGAAGCATTCGACGGCTACAGCACTTTCGACGAGGAGGAGGAATCACGAGACCAGTTTATCGCTGACCACGAGTTCGACGGTCTCTGTGCACCGTCGAGTTCGCTTCCTGCTGCTGTAGATCAAACTAGTGGTGAAGCAACGATCGAAGTTCTTGAAATCAAGATCGATCCCAATTGGAGCGAGGTCGAGGTCGAGGACAAAGCTGAAGTCGTCGTTGACATTGACAAACTCATCGAGCGTGATCTGAACGACAAAACGTTGCCGGATATGTCTACTGTACTGGAAGAATTTGAGACAAAGCAGCCACCAATGACCCACGTTAAATTCTCAAGTGAAGATGTATTGGAGACCGCTGAGTCGCTGGATAAGCTTTCTCATGAGGAACCGGTAGAGACTGAGACTGAAAAGGAGATGGAGGTGCTTAAGGTCGTGGAAGAGGTGACGGAAGTGGAGATGAAGGAGGCCCTGCAGGTGGTCGAAAGGGAGGGAATTATGGAGGAGTTGGTGGAGCTACAACCGGCAGCAGGAGACATGTTCTGTCAACAGACAAGTCTCCCTGCTTCACCTTCCCAGTCTTTAGTGAACACGTGCACTTCAACTCCTGGGGTTTACACTCCAGGAACGGTGGACGAGTACGCCTGCTCCATCTACGAAAACCTTCGTGCACGAGAACACCGTTACCACGTTACAGAAGACATTTTTGCCAAACAGCAAAGCGTGAGCTTCAAGATGCGCGCAGTTCTTGTGGATTGGCTTGTTGAAGTACACCAGCGTTTTGAGCTTGAGGCCCCAACACTTTTCCTGACGGTTAACTACATCGACCGATACCTGGCACAGGCGTCTGTGAAGTCACAGCGATTCCAACTCGTGGGGGTCGCGGCATTGTTAATCGCTTCAAAGTTTGAGGAAATCTACCCGTGCGATATGGACGATCTACTGTACATCTGCGAGCGATCATACGTCAAAGCTGACCTGGTGGACTGCGAGAGAGATCTGCTCAACGTGTTCAAGTTCAATTTGGCTGTGCCGAGTGTCCGCAGCTTCCTGGGCTACTACCTGGAGTACTTCGAGGAGGACGACGAGCTCATCAGCCAGCTTGCCAGTTACTTCGCGGAGTGTTCACTGCTCGATTTTACCTTCGGAGCCACGTACGAATCCTCAGTCATCGCTTGCGCGTGCTTGCTCGCTGCTTACTGCTACGTTGAGAACCAGGCGCCTGGTCTTGTTTGGAACTCCCGCCTCGTAGAGCTCACGGGTTTCGTTGTGGAGGCGATTGTCCCGTGTGCACGAGATCTGTGGTCACTTTTGGTTCAACCAAGCGAGTTGACAGCCGTCGCGACGAAATACAGCGCCAAAGAGTTTGGTGAAGTCGCTCATTTGCCGCTGGAAGATCTGGAGATGCTATTGTGTTGACTGCATCTCGGCCACGCTATTCGTGGCATCTAAATAGATATTGTACAGATGTGCGCCCTATATCAGGGCTAGACTCAAGTATTTTTTCCGAAGTAATAAACCCCCATGAACCTATTACACTTTGCCAGTTCGCTTGGATCTGCCAAGCATCAAGCCGCATCAGCACAGAGATAAGGAGTGGGAATCGTTTGCATTTAGTCGACAGTCGTCACGCTCGTTGCCCTCGTTTCCAAAAGCGTATCCAGAAAGCCCAGCCCACCAGCGCGAATCTAACAAACGTAACAGGTGTTCCTGCCTGTCAATTTGCCAAGCCATCCTAGAACCCGTTGCTTGCCGCCTCGCCAAAGAGTTCGTCGATGACTTCGTAGTTGATTCTTCGGCTCTTTAATTTCTGTGCAACGGGAAAAGTGCGAGGTCAGGAATATTTACGAGGAGGAATAGAGTGGGGTGGTCATGCTCACATAGATTGCGTGTTGCGCCGTATCTGGGGGCGGCGCGTTCACATCCGGGGTTTTCTTTCTTCTCTTCTTCTTCGGGGCATCAGGCGCTGACAAGCCAAGTAGACGTTTTTGCTCCTGCCATGCACCCAATAGCAAATAATGTCAGCATATCTACACTCGAGCTACACTCTAGCGTTAACAATACGGACGTACCTGTTCTTGGATGAAATCCTTGTTCATCTTCTCCCACAACAACTTTTTCTTCTCGGCCTCCTCTCGTGTCAGCAATAACGAGTTGATTTCGTCATCATCCAAGTCCGAGAACGTGTCCACCGCTTCCTCCTGGGTTTCTCCTTTCTCACTGTCGTCCTGCTTCTCAGTCACCTTATCCTCGTCTTCTGTGTCTTCCGCATCTTCTTCCTGCTCATGAATTTCGCCACTTGACCTTGATCTTCTCCTCGTTTCCCTACTACTATCAGCTAAGTCGCGTGACCTTCGTCTTCTTATTACCGTGGAAACGGCTTCGTCGTCTGGTGAAGGTGTAGGGCTAGCGCTGTGTTCTGTTTCACCGTTACCATCATCGTCCTGCTCCTTTTCTCCACTTCGGCTAATCCCCAACCCCCGCGCTGATGAATCCTCCTCTAGCGCCATGGTAAGGTCTCGCTCGATCGTCTTGTAGAAGTTCGCCTCCTCACGCTTGCGCATAATGTAGCGAGCTGATTTCTTGCGCACACGAAGCAGAACTTCCTGCGCCGCCAAGCGACTTGCACGGTTAACGATCTGGTCATTAGCGTTGTCGAATCCATAGTCGATATCCTCGTCATCTTCTTCGCCATCGTCGCCTTTGTCAGCAACGGCACCACCTTTCGTGCCCACAATCGCGCCATTACTGCAAAGAAGCGCCTCCGCCTGCTTCTTCTTGTAGTACGCATCACCACTCAAGAAGCGAGACATCTCCTCGTCCTTCAAGCGCTGCGCTTTCTTGTTCAGCATACCCTTGGCCAACGCACCGCCACTCTCGTCGTCTTCATCACTCTCGTCGTCTGAGTCTCTCCTTCCTCTTGTCAGTCGTTTCCGTCCTTTTTGTTCCAGTGGCAACTTCTCCGACTCTAGCAACAGCATTTCCATGACCTCCTTCTCGCGGTGACGCTGGAAACTGGGCGGATCACACTCTACACGCGACATTTCGAGCTTACCTACTTGGTCGTACGTTAGCTGCGCCGTCGGGGTGAGCGAGAACTCGTACAGTCGCTGCTTGAGCGTGCGTTCTCCGATGTTGACGACGTCCATGACGTCGTGCAGACTACACATGACCGACTGAGAGCGCGCCGCAATGAGCAACGCCGCACCGCAGATACCCGACGGACGGCGACCTGTTTCGATCCAATCGCGCTTCATGGTGGCCACGAGACGCAGCGCTGTGGTAGCGATGCTGTGGGTCTTGCCTGCAAAATTCAGCTGCGAAGCGAAGCGGTGGATGTAGAGCGATGGGTCAATGAGCGGCAAGTGAATCTGAAGCAGCTTGCAGAACTTGAGGAAGACACCGCCCAGCACGTAGACGTTGATCTGCAGCTTGTCTGAGAAGTCGATAAGCAAGTGCGGCGAGCGCTCTCTCCTGCAGACGATGTAAAGACAAGCAGCGATGACCGTCTGCGTCTTGCGGCCATGCGTAAAATTACGTTGTAGTGCCAGCGCGAAGAGGCGGAAAGCCGAGTCCACGTAGTGGTCGCCCAGGCGCAGCATTCCTGCAATCTGGCGGATTTTCTTCTTGCCGTTGGCCAGAGTGTTAGCACGCGACTCGATTCCGTAGTTGCGTCCGCTGGTTCCGATGTTCCCATAGGCCTTGGACGCTGTGGCCGACACGAACTGCCCCACGACCGAATGCGCGCCGCCGCCAGACTCCTGGAACTCGATAGACGAAACGATGTTGTTCTCCTCGAGAATGGTGCCGCAGCTCACACACACGGCCTCGCCGCTCACATCCACCACGTCGATCTCCGTGCAGGAGCACGTGGGGCAGATGGTGCTGGCCATGGCTGGGGCTCGCGAATTGTCAAGGACCGAGTTGGTGGTGAACAACCTATTCCGGCAGCAAATATTCAACCTGACTTGAGCTTTGTATGCCGCTTTCGCACCCCTAAATACCAGTCAAAAACTCGCGTGGCATACATCATTTAAACCTGCCATACCATATAGTCCATTTTGACAGGAAATAAGGGAATGTTGCACGACGGTCGCCCTAGGCCAACACAACTTGAGGTCGAGAAGCGAAGGCCGACAGGACTCACGCCTAGCAACAGGAGCCTCCGCCGCCCGACCCGAGTGCCTGAGTGATCGACGCAGCCATGGCCACGCCCAACTTCCACACGCCTAACCAGGAGATGCCGCCACCGGGTGGCTTCAAGCCCGTCAAGTTCGTCAAGAACGGCCCGGCCACGCGCGGACCACCGGGATGGTCGCTCTTCCTCGGCACGTTCCTCGTCACGTCCGTGGGCTACTATCTCGTGGGCCAGCACAACAAGCACCACCGCGAAGTGGCCAAGGAGGAGCGTGAAAACCGCATCGCGCTGCTGCCGTTCCTGCAGGCGGAGGCAGATGTCGAGTACCTGGAACAGGAGAAGCACATTTTGGAGAAGGAGCGTCAGGTCATGAAGAACGTGCCTGGCTGGGTGGCCGGTCAGTCGCCGTACCACTCGGACCGCTACCAGGCGCCGCTCTGGGCTCAGAAGAAGTAAACAGCGAAGAACAGATCGATGGGGAGCAGGAAGATACTACGCTGCCACCGAGTGACCAAACTGTAACAAGACCATGTGAAGGAGAAACACTCTGCGTTCGTCCGCTCGAGGTCGCCTCACTCCCTTTGAGTTGGCGAGAATTTAATGCCATGAATATCGTCGCTGCTGCTCTTCTCAGTGTTTGGATGTGCCGTAAGAGGTTTCTTGCTTTCGATCCCTTATCGGTGAGAGATTGCTCTCACATTCTAGCTTAGAACGAAATAACTGCAGTTATTTGTGTCTGTCAGTAGCAGCAACTGCGGATAGCTAGCATCTTCCTGGATTAAAGCCCTTCGTCCATCTCGTCTTCAATTTCCTTGGCGAGTTCCTCCTCCTGCTTTTCACGCTCGAGACGCTCTTCGGCACTCTCCAGGTCTTTCTTGTAGGCATCCGGCGGGTAACGCATGGCCTTGACAGCTTCGTTGTGCACGTCCAGACAGAAGGTGATACGTCTCTGGAAAGCCGTCTGCGGGTCGTTGGTGGTGTACACATTGACTGTCTCCTTCAGCTGCAGCCAGCCGTTCTCATGGTCGATCACGGCGTCAATCACGCCGTCCCGAATCGCCTTGGCGCACACGAACTCGGCGTTCTGTGCGTTCTCCAGCGCGAGCTTTTCGCAGATGTCTGTGAACAGAATCCGCGAGTACGAAGTGCTGATCTTGCGCAGACCCGTCTTGATGACGTTGTGACGCAAGCTGAGCAGATAACAGTTACGCATTAGTTACCAAGGGCTATCACTGAACAAAAGCCCGTCCTGCTCACCGAAGGATCAGCGTGTACGTATTGTCAGCCTTGAAAACCGCTCCATGTTGCGATAAAACCACGTTGAAGTCCTCCAGGTTACCCACGCGGACAGCCTAATCACATAAATGAAGGCGAAACAATAGTTAGTCAGTTTCCACAGATCATAAGTCCATGCCATTCAGCAAACCTACGTTCGTGAGTTGCAGGTACGGCGCCAGCGCCTTGCGGAGCTCGTCCTGATTGAACACATTACGCTCAGGCACCTCACCCATGAGCAGCTGCACAATAATAGCGAGCTTGTACACCGTGCGCCGGAAGCCGAAGGCCGTGTTAGCCGGGGCCTTGCGGATCGACTGCATCAGCTTCGTGTACGACTCAGTGTACTCGAGCTGCACGGCCTGGATCTTGCCCACGTAATACAGATAGCGCACAAACTGGTTGTTCGACACGGACTCGGGGAACGTCGTCTTGCTCACGAACTTGTAAGCCTGTTCGTACATATTGTCCTTCAAGAAATTGCGCAGCAGCAGGTTAATCAGGGTGGCCTGTCCAGCCTCGTCGTAACGCAAGCACGCCGTTCGGTGGGCGCCCAGTAGAGTGTTACGGATAGCGGCCAGGTCATGGCCGAACTGTTCGTGGATGTTGGAGTAGTACGTGAAAACCTTGGCCTGGAATAAGTCCAACGTGCGGCGGTTGAACTGCTGACAGCGAGCTACCACTTTGTCCACCGTGTCCAGCGCCTCCTGAGCCAACTTGTACTTCATCAGTGCCGCCAACACGTACAGGAACAGGTAGATTTCCACTTCAATGAGATCCACCACAGGTAGCACTACGGTGGCGGGGGCAGAAGTGGCGGCCTCCACCTCCGGCGACGCGTCCGTCATCTCCACATCCTGATCCTTGGTCGCGGCAACACGAGCCTCACTAGCAGCATCTTGGGCTTTGGCCTCGATCTTGGCCAGCAGCGCCAGTAGCACAGGCTTGGACACGTTCTGCGAGGGCAACAACTGCTCCACGGCCTGCTGCAGCTGCGCCACAGACAGCGTTTTGCGCAGCTTACTGGTGGTGCGGAGGATGCGCGGGATCTTCTCCTTGGCGTTGGTCTTGACCACCGTTTCGAGCAGAGTGATGGTCCGCTTCAGTTCTACATACAAACAGCAAGTTAGTAAGCGTCCAGGGGGGGGGAAGATCGCTCTGTCAGACTATTGAGCTATTTTTCGCAGGGACTCGGTGCCCGTTTACCTTCGTAGACAATCGCTTCTTCGGCCGCCACTTCCTTTGGGCTGGACAAACGTGCCTTGTAGGAGGGCGTTTGCGAGAACGTGGACAGCGCGCTCATGTCTTCGTGGAGAGGGATCCCTTCGCTTTTTCTCCTCGTCAAAGATTGCGAGGAAGAAATTTGTGCGGAATTGTCGATATACGTTTTGGCCAATCACTGCGCGGTACCCAAATCGGGACGATCAAAATTTGCAAATCTCAGTTTGCACTAAATTTACAGTCCGGGACACCACTTTCCTGACAGTTTCATCAATACTTGTCCGATGTTGAAACAAAGTCAAGCTTCGCCCGAAGAAGCTCTGAAATTTAGCAAAAGCTGCTCCAAATGTTTTAGAGTTTAGGACTAGCCTGTACCAAAGCATCTCCTGCATGTTGATATAGCAGTAGTTTCACGAACTTAAAAGCACAATTTGTATTAGGCTATGTTTTCTATCATGCATCTTGGATTGGATTCGACTTCGCTGAGTGAAAATCGATAGATTATATAACCTGGCTACAGCGCATGTGGTTGTCCCGGAAGTAGGCGAAATGGGCTGTGCGCGGCAAAAGACAAGAAGATATCGGAGGAGGGGATCGAACCCTCGATCTTGAGCGTGTTAAGCTCACGTCCTAACCACTAGACGACACCGACACTCGACACACAAACACACACACCCGCCTCACAATTTTGCACCGACCATTACGTATCAATCACGCAGCTAGCGCCCACTTCCAACTGCTATCACTGACCCTTTCAGGCTATCCTCGGTCTCCCACCATCCCCACGTGGCGTCGGCCGCACCAGTCATCACAACGGGACCAAGCACGAACCGACTTCCACCACACAAAACCCCCATCGCATTGCCTCACCTACGGACCGGATGCTCCGTATCGAGTCGCTGCAACTGCTCTATACCCGCACCAAATGATCTAGCCGCGTACGACCGCATCTTTGGTTGTGCCAAACAAACGAACAGGACTCATGCGGCGGGCCGGAGGAAGCTGAAAATAGTCTTGTATAGGGGATCGAAGAACGGCCATGAGGCAAGTGATCTAGGGATGTGGCGAACGGAAGCAGCGCACTTTGAGTAAGGCCCAAAAGATGCGCAGAAAGCGACGTAGAGGGATCGAAAAGTAGGTGGTGCAAAAGCGTAAGGCAATAGGGTCCGACAGCTGTGAGATTTGAACTCACGCGGGTTACCCAATAGATTTCTAGTCTATCGCCTTAACCACTCGGCCAAGCTGTCGTTAAAAATATCAACAAATTTCAACCGCCCACCACATTCTCCATATCCAATCGACTACACAGCATATGCAACCACGGGTCGTACAGCAGCCCCCACGACCCTGCTTGCCACCCTTCTGGCCACTCTCCCATCGCGACACGTCCCCACGCAGTTCCATCAAAGCGCTGCCTGCTGCGTCCTCTTCGTTCAGTCCCGGCGTCATGGAGGCTGCAGAGCACTCGTTGCGCCGATTGGCATCGAGCCACAGCCCGACCAGGACGCTGTGACAGAAAGAAAGCTGGCTGCAGCGCATGTGGTTGTCCCGGAAGTAGGCGAAAATGGGCTGTGCGCGGCAAAAGACAAGAAGATATCGGAGGAGGGGATCGAACCCTCGATCTTGAGCGTGTTAAGCTCACGTCCTAACCACTAGACGACACCGACACTCGACACACAAACACACACACCCGCCTCACAATTTTGCACCGACCATTACGTATCAATCACGCAGCTAGCGCCCACTTCCAACTGCTATCACTGACCCTTTCAGGCTATCCTCGGTCTCCCACCATCCCCACGTGGCGTCGGCCGCACCAGTCATCACAACGGGACCAAGCACGAACCGACTTCCACCACACAAAACCCCCATCGCATTGCCTCACCTACGGACCGGATGCTCCGTATCGAGTCGCTGCAACTGCTCTATACCCGCACCAAATGATCTAGCCGCGTACGACCGCATCTTTGGTTGTGCCAAACAAACGAACAGGACTCATGCGGCGGGCCGGAGGAAGCTGAAAATAGTCTTGTATAGGGGATCGAAGAACGGCCATGAGGCAAGTGATCTAGGGATGTGGCGAACGGAAGCAGCGCACTTTGAGTAAGGCCCAAAAGATGCGCAGAAGCGACGTAGAGGGATCGAAAAGTAGGTGGTGCAAAAGCGTAAGGCAATAGGGTCCGACAGCTGTGAGATTTGAACTCACGCGGGTTACCCCAATAGATTTCTAGTCTATCGCCTTAACCACTCGGCCAAGCTGTCGTTAAAATATCAACAAATTTCAACCGCCCACCACATTCTCCATATCCAATCGACTACACAGCATATGCAACCACGGGTCGTACAGCAGCCCCCACGACCCTGCTTGCCACCCTTCTGGCCACTCTCCCATCGCGACACGTCCCCACGCAGTTCCATCAAAGCGCTGCCTGCTGCGTCCTCTTCGTTCAGTCCCGGCGTCATGGAGGCTGCAGAGCACTCGTTGCGCCGATTGGCATCGAGCCACAGCCCGACCAGGACGCTGTGACAGAAAGAAAGCTGGCTGCAGCGCATGTGGTTGTCCCGGAAGTAGGCGAAATGGGCTGTGCGCGGCAAAAGACAAGAAGATATCGGAGGAGGGGATCGAACCCTCGATCTTGAGCGTGTTAAGCTCACGTCCTAACCACTAGACGACACCGACACTCGACACACAAACACACACACCCGCCTCACAATTTTGCACCGACCATTACGTATCAATCACGCAGCTAGCGCCCACTTCCAACTGCTATCACTGACCCTTTCAGGCTATCCTCGGTCTCCCACCATCCCCACGTGGCGTCGGCCGCACCAGTCATCACAACGGGACCAAGCACGAACCGACTTCCACCACACAAAACCCCCATCGCATTGCCTCACCTACGGACCGGATGCTCCGTATCGAGTCGCTGCAACTGCTCTATACCCGCACCAAATGATCTAGCCGCGTACGACCGCATCTTTGGTTGTGCCAAACAAACGAACAGGACTCATGCGGCGGGCCGGAGGAAGCTGAAAATAGTCTTGTATAGGGGATCGAAGAACGGCCATGAGGCAAGTGATCTAGGGATGTGGCGAACGGAAGCAGCGCACTTTGAGTAAGGCCCAAAAGATGCGCAGAAGCGACGTAGAGGGATCGAAAAGTAGGTGGTGCAAAAGCGTAAGGCAATAGGGTCCGACAGCTGTGAGATTTGAACTCACGCGGGTTACCCCAATAGATTTCTAGTCTATCGCCTTAACCACTCGGCCAAGCTGTCGTTAAAATATCAACAAATTTCAACCGCCCACCACATTCTCCATATCCAATCGACTACACAGCATATGCAACCACGGGTCGTACAGCAGCCCCCACCACCCTGCTTGCCACCCTTCTGGCCACTCTCCCATCGCGACACGTCCCCACGCAGTTCCATCAAAGCGCTGCCTGCTGCGTCCTCTTCGTTCAGTCCCGGCGTCATGGAGGCTGCAGAGCACTCGTTGCGCCGATTGGCATCGAGCCACAGCCCGACCAGGACGCTGTGACAGAAAGAAAGCTGGCTGCAGCGCATGTGGTTGTCCCGGAAGTAGGCGAAATGGGCTGTGCGCGGCAAAAGACAAGAAGATATCGGAGGAGGGGATCGAACCCTCGATCTTGAGCGTGTTAAGCTCACGTCCTAACCACTAGACGACACCGACACTCGACACACAAACACACACACCCGCCTCACAAATTTTGCACCGACCATTACGTATCAATCACGCAGCTAGCGCCCACTTCCAACTGCTATCACTGACCCTTTCAGGCTATCCTCGGTCTCCCACCATCCCCACGTGGCGTCGGCCGCACCAGTCATCACAACGGGACCAAGCACGAACCGACTTCCACCACACAAAACCCCCATCGCATTGCCTCACCTACGGACCGGATGCTCCGTATCGAGTCGCTGCAACTGCTCTATACCCGCACCAAATGATCTAGCCGCGTACGACCGCATCTTTGGTTGTGCCAAACAAACGAACAGGACTCATGCGGCGGGCCGGAGGAAGCTGAAAATAGTCTTGTATAGGGGATCGAAGAACGGCCATGAGGCAAGTGATCTAGGGATGTGGCGAACGGAAGCAGCGCACTTTGAGTAAGGCCCAAAAGATGCGCAGAAGCGACGTAGAGGGATCGAAAAGTAGGTGGTGCAAAAGCGTAAGGCAATAGGGTCCGACAGCTGTGAGATTTGAACTCACGCGGGTTACCCCAATAGATTTCTAGTCTATCGCCTTAACCACTCGGCCAAGCTGTCGTTAAAATATCAACAAATTTCAACCGCCCACCACATTCTCCATATCCAATCGACTACACAGCATATGCAACCACGGGTCGTACAGCAGCCCCCACCACCCTGCTTGCCACCCTTCTGGCCACTCTCCCATCGCGACACGTCCCCACGCAGTTCCATCAAAGCGCTGCCTGCTGCGTCCTCTTCGTTCAGTCCCGGCGTCATGGAGGCTGCAGAGCACTCGTTGCGCCGATTGGCATCGAGCCACAGCCCGACCAGGACGCTGTGACAGAAAGAAAGCTGGCTGCAGCGCATGTGGTTGTCCCGGAAGTAGGCGAAATGGGCTGTGCGCGGCAAAAGACAAGAAGATATCGGAGGAGGGGATCGAACCCTCGATCTTGAGCGTGTTAAGCTCACGTCCTAACCACTAGACGACACCGACACTCGACACACAAACACACACACCCGCCTCACAATTTTGCACCGACCATTACGTATCAATCACGCAGCTAGCGCCCACTTCCAACTGCTATCACTGACCCTTTCAGGCTATCCTCGGTCTCCCACCATCCCCACGTGGCGTCGGCCGCACCAGTCATCACAACGGGACCAAGCACGAACCGACTTCCACCACACAAAACCCCCATCGCATTGCCTCACCTACGGACCGGATGCTCCGTATCGAGTCGCTGCAACTGCTCTATACCCGCACCAAATGATCTAGCCGCGTACGACCGCATCTTTGGTTGTGCCAAACAAACGAACAGGACTCATGCGGCGGGCCGGAGGAAGCTGAAAATAGTCTTGTATAGGGGATCGAAGAACGGCCATGAGGCAAGTGATCTAGGGATGTGGCGAACGGAAGCAGCGCACTTTGAGTAAGGCCCAAAGAGATGCGCAGAAGCGACGTAGAGGGATCGAAAAGTAGGTGGTGCAAAAGCGTAAGGCAATAGGGTCCGACAGCTGTGAGATTTGAACTCACGCGGGTTACCCCAATAGATTTCTAGTCTATCGCCTTAACCACTCGGCCAAGCTGTCGTTAAAATATCAACAAATTTCAACCGCCCACCACATTCTCCATATCCAATCGACTACACAGCATATGCAACCACGGGTCGTACAGCAGCCCCCACCACCCTGCTTGCCACCCTTCTGGCCACTCTCCCCATCGCGACACGTCCCCACGCAGTTCCATCAAAGCGCTGCCTGCTGCGTCTTTCGTTCAGTCCCGGCGTCATGGAGGCTGCAGAGCACTCGTTGCGCCGATTGGCATCGAGCCACAGCCCGACCAGGACGCTGTGACAGAAAGAAAGCTGGCTGCAGCGCATGTGGTTGTCCCGGAAGTAGGCGAAATGGGCTGTGCGCGGCAAAAGACAAGAAGATATCGGAGGAGGGGATCGAACCCTCGATCTTGAGCGTGTTAAGCTCACGTCCTAACCACTAGACGACACCGACACTCGACACACAAACACACACACCCGCCTCACAATTTTGCACCGACCATTACGTATCAATCACGCAGCTAGCGCCCACTTCCAACTGCTATCACTGACCCTTTCAGGCTATCCTCGGTCTCCCACCATCCCCACGTGGCGTCGGCCGCACCAGTCATCACAACGGGACCAAGCACGAACCGACTTCCACCACACAAAAACCCCATCGCATTGCCTCACCTACGGACCGGATGCTCCGTATCGAGTCGCTGCAACTGCTCTATACCCGCACCAAATGATCTAGCCGCGTACGACCGCATCTTTGGTTGTGCCAAACAAACGAACAGGACTCATGCGGCGGGCCGGAGGAAGCTGAAAATAGTCTTGTATAGGGGATCGAAGAACGGCCATGAGGCAAGTGATCTAGGGATGTGGCGAACGGAAGCAGCGCACTTTGAGTAAGGCCCAAAAGATGCGCAGAAGCGACGTAGAGGGATCGAAAAGTAGGTGGTGCAAAAGCGTAAGGCAATAGGGTCCGACAGCTGTGAGATTTGAACTCACGCGGGTTACCCCAATAGATTTCTAGTCTATCGCCTTAACCACTCGGCCAAGCTGTCGTGTAAAATATCAACAAAATTTCAACCGCCCACCACATTCTCCATATCCAATCGACTACACAGCATATGCAACCACGGGTCGTACAGCAGCCCCCACACCCTGCTTGCCACCCTTCTGGCCACTCTCCCATCGCGACACGTCCCCACGCAGTTCCATCAAAGCGCTGCCTGCTGCGTCCTCTTCGTTCAGTCCCGGCGTCATGGAGGCTGCAGAGCACTCGTTGCGCCGATTGGCATCGAGCCACAGCCCGACCAGGACGCTGTGACAGAAAGAAAGCTGGCTGCAGCGCATGTGGTTGTCCCGGAAGTAGGCGAAATGGGCTGTGCGCGGCAAAAGACAAGAAGATATCGGAGGAGGGGATCGAACCCTCGATCTTGAGCGTGTTAAGCTCACGTCCTAACCACTAGACGACACCGACACTCGACACACAAACCACACACCCGCCTCACAATTTTGCACCGACCATTACGTATCAATCACGCAGCTAGCGCCCACTTCCAACTGCTATCACTGACCCTTTCAGGCTATCCTCGGTCTCCCACCATCCCCACGTGGCGTCGGCCGCACCAGTCATCACAACGGGACCAAGCAAGCGAACCGACTTCCACCACACAAAAACCCCCATCGCATTGCCTCACCTACGGACCGGATGCTCCGTATCGAGTCGCTGCAACTGCTCTATACCCGCACCAAATGATCTAAGCCGCGTACGACCGCATCTTTGGTTGTGCCAAACAAACGAACAGGACTCATGCGGCGGGCCGGAGGAAGCTGAAAATAGTCTTGTATAGGGGATCGAAGAACGGCCATGAGGCAAGTGATCTAGGGATGTGGCGAACGGAAGCAGCGCACTTTGAGTAAGGCCCAAAAGATGCGCAGAAGCGACGTAGAGGATCGAAAAGTAGGTGGTGCAAAAGCGTAAGGCAATAGGGTCCGACAGCTGTGAGATTTGAACTCACGCGGGTTACCCCAATAGATTTCTAGTCTATCGCCTTAACCACTCGGCCAAGCTGTCGTTAAAATATCAACAAATTTCAACCGCCCACCACATTCTCCATATCCAATCGACTACACAGCATATGCAACCACGGGTCGTACAGCAGCCCCCACCACCCTGCTTGCCACCCTTCTGGCCACTCTCCCATCGCGACACGTCCCCACGCAGTTCCATCAAAGCGCTGCCTGCTGCGTCCTCTTCGTTCAGTCCCGGCGTCATGGAGGCTGCAGAGCACTCGTTGCGCCGATTGGCATCGAGCCACAGCCCGACCAGGACGCTGTGACAGAAAGAAAGCTGGCTGCAGCGCATGTGGTTGTCCCGGAAGTAGGCGAAATGGGCTGTGCGCGGCAAAAGACAAGAAGATATCGGAGGAGGGGATCGAACCCTCGATCTTGAGCGTGTTAAGCTCACGTCCTAACCACTAGACGACACCGACACTCGACACACAAACACACACACCCGCCTCACAATTTTGCACCGACCATTACGTATCAATCACGCAGCTAGCGCCCACTTCCAACTGCTATCACTGACCCTTTCAGGCTATCCTCGGTCTCCCACCATCCCCACGTGGCGTCGGCCGCACCAGTCATCACAACGGGACCAAGCACGAACCGACTTCCACCACACAAAACCCCCATCGCATTGCCTCACCTACGGACCGGATGCTCCGTATCGAGTCGCTGCAACTGCTCTATACCCGCACCAAATGATCTAGCCGCGTACGACCGCATCTTTGGTTGTGCCAAACAAACGAACAGGACTCATGCGGCGGGCCGGAGGAAGCTGAAAATAGTCTTGTATAGGGGATCGAAGAACGGCCATGAGGCAAGTGATCTAGGGATGTGGCGAACGGAAGCAGCGCACTTTGAGTAAGGCCCAAAGATCGCAGAAGCGACGTAGAGAGGATCGAAAAGTAGGTGGTGCAAAAGCCGTAAGGCAATAGGGTCCGACAGCTGTGAGATTTGAACTCACGCGGGGTTACCCCAATAGATTTCTAGTCTATCGCCTTAACCACTCGGCCAAGCTGTCGTTAAAATATCAACAAATTTTCAACCGCCCACCACATTCTCCATATCCAATCGACTACACAGCATATGCAACCACGGGTCGTACAGCAGCCCCCACCACCCTGCTTGCCACCCTTCTGGCCACTCTCCCATCGCGACACGTCCCCACGCAGTTCCATCAAAGCGCTGCCTGCTGCGTCCTCTTCGTTCAGTCCCGCGTCATGGAGGCTGCAGAGCACTCGTTGCGCCGATTGGCATCGAGCCACACCCGACCAGGACGCTGTGACAGAAAGAAAGCTGGCTGCAGCGCATGTGGTTGTCCCGGAAGTAGGCGAAATGGGCTGTGCGCGGCAAAAGACAAGAAGATATCGGAGGAGGGGAATCGAACCCTCGATCTTGAGCGTGTTAAGCTCACGTCCTAACCACTAGACGCACCGACACTCGACACACAAACACACACACCCGCCTCACAAATTTTGCACCGACCATTACGTATCAATCACGCAGCTAGCGCCCACTTCCAACTGCTATCACTGACCCTTTCAGGCTATCCTCGGTCTCCCACCATCGCCCACGTGGCGTCGGCCGCACCAGTCATCACAACGGGACCAAGCACGAAACCGACTTCCACCACACAAAACCCCATCGCATTGCCTCACCTACGGACCGGATGCTCCGTATCGAGTCGCTGCAACTGCTCGTATACCCGCACCAAATGACTAGCAGCGTTACGACCGCATCTTTGGTTGTGCCAAACAAACGAACAGGACTCATGCGGCGGGCCGGAGGAGCTGAAAATAGTCTTGTTATAGGGGATCGAAGAACGGCCATGAGGCAAGTGATCTAGGGATGTGGCGAACGGAAGCAGCGCACTTTGAGTAAGGCCCAAAAGATGCGCAGAAGCGACGTAGAGGATCGAAAAGTAGGTGGTGCACAAAGCGTAAGGCAATAGGGTCCGACAGCTGTGAGATTTGAACTCACGCGGGTTACCCCAATAGATTTCTAGTCTATCGCCTTAAACCACTCGGCCAAGCTGTCGTTCAAAAATATCAACAAATTTCAACCGCCCACCACATTCTCCATATCCAATCGACTACACAGCATATTGCAACCACGGGTCGTACAGCAGCCCCCACCACCCTGCTTGCCACCCTTCTGGCCACTCTCTCCCATTCGCGACACGTCCCCACGCAGTTTCATCAA
>NHQK01000094.1:0-215207 GCA_016864655.1 Phytophthora cactorum
GTTAGAAAATAATGTGGCAGCTTATCAGAAGTATGGGGATGCTATGAAGCGGTATGAAGCTGCTAAAGAGGCTGTAAAAGGAAATAACTCGAAGGCTGCAAGATCAGCTCTGAAGGCTGCAACATCTGCGATGAAAGCAACAAATTCACTATTTCAAATTAAGGCTAAGGCCTTTAATGATAAGAAGAAGGAACTTGAGGGTAGTGGAATCAAAAAGAAACTTACTGGTCGCGGACTCAGGGGTGCAGGTGTTGCTCCACTCGAAGGTGTAGTACGCCGCGGTAGAACCTACAACCTCAATGAAATTCAAGGTTTAGCTACACCATCGGCATTACATACAAACAGCTTGGAAGTAAGTATATCAGAATCCCTGATCTTGATAACAAAACGCTTGTCATCGTTCAGCCCAACCGACGAAAATGTGGTCCGAAGAGACAAATTGGAGGAGGTTGCAATCCATGATTCGAACGCTCGCATTCAAGCAGCATATCGATCAAGCGGCTTATGATAAGCTCAGTATTGATGATAAAAAGCTATTCAAAGAGATGCTTGCGATTACTCACCTTCAGTACAATTTCCATGATCGGCTTCAAGATCCGTTAGAATCTCTTAGAGCTGAGTATGATAAGCTGAAAGGTGAGCTGGAACTCGGGAATGACAACCCTTCAATCATCAAACAGCTAAAGTCTCTGTCGGTAGATATGTACTCTAATCGTCTAATTTTCGATTCTGAGTTCAAGGATATTATCGTTCGTCTCATATAAGCATGTTCTTTTTCAACCCCCGAATTATTTCAAGCTCTGGAGGGAGCTATGGCGATAACGCCGACCTCAATATCGCTGAACTCAAAGCAATCATGAAAAATCTCATCATTCGGGATCGACCGCAACAGACTCAAGCCGCTGTATGGGCTACTGATCTTGATAAATCAAACAAGAAAATTGATGCATCAACTCAGACGGAAGGTGGGCGCGTATGGGCGTATCAACCGAAGAAAAAAAATAAGGTAGTGAAGACATTTGCCCTATAAGATCGAAGATCAAAAGGTCGAAGGCCTGCGATCAAGATCTCTAGCCCTCTCTACTCGACCGGGTCGAGGGGTCGCAGCCACAGGCGAATGATCCGTTGGGCCATATCACCAGAGCGGCAGCTCTATACGCTTATACCTTCACGAACCAGTCGATTGCGATATCCTCGATAGACGGATATTTTTTATCGTGGATCGATACCTCAAGAATAGCAGACTCACCATCGGGGTTTGTAGTAGGGAGGAAGACACTATCCCCGAGTACGACGATCTGATCAGCTCTTCGTAGAGTTGATCCAACAACCTGATCTGGATCCTTGGGGGAAACGTTCGTTTTCAGATCTTTACTTGGTCCGCAACCCATGATTATACTCTACCAGAGATATTTTTTAGAAAACCAGTCAGCCGTATATGGCTTATTCTCGTCGATAGGCCCGTGCCGTTTATAGTTTCGCTCTCTGCGACTCTTATCGTTATGATCATATTCGCTGTACGCTCCTATACGGTCTCTAAACTGTTGATAAGGCTGACCATCTCGCTTAATAGCACCAAAAGATACAATTCGACCATCATCAAGCAAAGTATCATACTTCTTACCCTTGCGGTTAGAAACACGAAACGATACCATTTGCTCTATATCAGCTCTGAGATTTTTTTCTCCAGCTCATCAATTTTTGTCATCAGATGCTGTATCATAAGCATGTTATAGGCTGATATGCGACTATAATCAACATTGAGTTGCGTTTTTGCTGGTTCAAGTACTGGGTCTTCACCCGCTTCGATATCATCACGATAGAAAACGCTTGTTAAATCAGTAAGAGATGCTGATACGAGATCCTGAGCGATCAATCCAACCTCCTGACCATCACGATTCTCCGATTCGATCCAATCGTATAGCTTGACCTCGCATTGATCATAGAGTCTCTTCACCGGATCAACTGGACATTTTTGGATGTTTCGTTTGAGTCTCCGATCGGAGGTCATTGTCATTGCAGTGCATGATATGTATCCTCCGAATATAGCCGCTACACTATGTGATTGGACCAAGAGCGGATTCTGTAACTCCGCTATCAGTCTTCAACCGATACACTGTCGTTCCTCCTGATCCGAATACAAAATTGTTGCTCCCTGAAATATGTAAAGGCGCCGATGGCGACACCGTACCAACGCCCAGTCGATTAGTGGTTGTTAGTATCATCGCTGTTGTACTATTGGTTCCGAATCTGAGATCGTTGTTAGTGTAGTTGCCTATCCACGTTGCGTTCGAAGAGGTAGCGTTCGTACCATTATGAACCTCGATCTGAAATTTCACAGGAGTTATGTTTGATCCTGTTAATGATAACATTCTGGTATAGCTGCCATCAAGATAGTCAAGACCAGATCCGATGATTGAAAAATACTCCGTTGCAGGGGTTGAGTTGATACCAAGCTCCGAAAGCGAACCAACACTTGTAATCGCTGATTGGTTGCCATAAGCCAAGAAACCATTGATAGCACCTCCAGCTGTAATAGCTCCAGTCGTAGATAGGGTGTTAATACCTGAAATACTCCCAGAGCTATTAAGAACTAATGCTTTATTATTTTCAGCAGTACCAGGTCCTGAAGTTAAGTCAAGGTAATTTAACTCAGCTGCCGTTGCCGTAATTGCATTGAGCTTTGTCAGATCAGCTGATGTAGCAGACGTGCCGCTAACCATATTGAGGTTAGCAGTAGTACCCGTGAAACCATTGAGAACATTCAACTGAGTAGCAGTCGCGGTCAATATGGTTCCTTTGATCTGAAGTGTGGTTGGATTGATATTGAGAATATTCGTAGTCGTGTTAGCAACTATTGTATCACATGCAATCGAGGCGATATTGGTTGCATTCCGAGATGCATCAAGCGTTAGTACCTTTGATGCTTGACCAGTACCAATGGTAGTGATCGCAGAGATGATCGTCAAATCAGCAATAATACCTGATCGGTAAAGATTAGTGCAATTGACGGTTCCATTCACGTTGAGCTTGTATGTAGTCGTTGTCCCTCCAATTGATACATTGCTTGTGTCCTCGCATGTGATCACACGATCACCTCCAACCATGAGAACTGTTTTCGTTGATGCTGAGGTAGATCCAATGAAACATTCGCTCGATGCTGCTGCTCCAGTTTTTAGTTGTATTTCTGCGGTAGCTGGATTAGCATCAGCATTACTCATGCTAAGGAGTGTTTCAAAAGCTCCAGCGGTTGTAGAAGTAGCAAGTAGTGAAATCTCGTTGATCCCTGCGATCTGTTGCTACCATCAAGAACGAGTGCTTTGCTTGGTAGCGCTGACCCGGGCGTAATACCAACTACGTATGATGGCGGTGCTATTATAGCGGAACCACCCACGGTTAGGCTGCTACAGCTCAACGCACCAATTCCACTGATATCACCATTAGCACCTGGTACGAGAGCTACCCCTTGCGTTGCAGTACCGACGGTAAGACCCGAAATATATGTCAATCTATAGTCAGTTTTACTGAGGTACAGAGTCTGAGCATAATCATAACTTAAGAACCCACTTGCACCTAACGTTAGATAGAATGCCGGGTTGTAGATTGGAGATTGAAAGATTGGTTGCGGATATGAAAAACCAGAACTCATTTTGTCTGAAGCTATATAGATCGAACGATAATCATGAGCGCTATTCTGGATTTCGCCGCTTCTTTGCCAAAGAAGTTTAAGGCTTCGTCAATGAAAGACATTCAAGATTTGGACATCAAATCACTGTTCAGAATGATTGTTCTGGTCCCTTCGTTTAGCGGTAAGAATAATCTATGTATGTTCATTCTCAAGCATTCTCCTCACGTATTTGCCCATCTGACGATCATCGCACGTAATCCACACCAGGAATTATATGAGTATCTCCGTGATAAGTTGGATGGATTTATCACATTCGCTGATTCAGATACACCTCCAAGTGTTGATCAAGTGCGTCATACCCCAATGAGCTCCAACAAACCTGAGTTGGTTATCATAGATGATTACAGTAACGATAAGCTACTCCAGAAGAATCTGTTCTCACATTACTTTACTCGTGGGAGGCACTTTAAGCTGAGTACGATATTCCTTAGCCATAGCTACTTTGCTACTGATAAGATGATTCGCTTGAATACTGAGTATGTCGCTATTCTAAAAGCTAATTCAAAGCGTGATTTGGTCATGGTTGTCAAAGACTTCAATATTCGGGGAGTTGATGAACGTAGCATCGTCTATTACTACAACAAAGCCACTGAGCGTAAAGGCCAAATGCTGTTTGTAGATTCCGTCAAAGGCCAGCTTCGTTATAATTTCAATCAACCGATTACTATCGATAGTGAATAATTTGAAAATATTTTGATTGGATGAATATACATCAAACATGGCCTCGTTTGTTGAGCTCGATTCAACTAATCTCGTCCAGGACGGCTACAATTCGACATGGAAATACTTGTTTCCTGGTTCGGCCGCTGATTTCAAGGATGTTGTCTGAGCGGTTCAGAGCATATCCATGTATAACTCCGAGTACAACATTGACTCAGCTCAGTTCTTTAATAATTCATTCAAGATCGAAGTCCCGACAGCTGCTACAACTTCTACTTTATCAATCACCTTGCCTGATGGTTTATACTCATATGCTGATATCAACCGGAGCATTCAAACGACACTCGTAAACGCTGGTGCCTATCTCATTGATTCATCGGGAAACAACGTTTTCTATCTCCAATTGAGTGAGAATAGCGTATATTATGCTGCTCAGTTTGGTTTCAGTGCTACTCCAACGTCTCTTCCTACTGGCTACACTCGACCTGCTACTGGCCTATACAGCTCTGGTGGAACTGGATTACCTACTACAACCCGCGTTCCTCGCATCATTATCGATAATGCTGCCTTCGGTAAGGTGGTAGGTTTAACAGTTGGTACGTATCCATCTGCTCCTGCAACAGTAGCCAGTGCTCAACTTTCAAATACTATCCCTCAGATTCATCCGAGCTCGAGCTACGTTGTTCGTTGCGATCTCATTAAGAATGAGTATGTGGCTTCTGGTGATATTTTGAGTGCATTTGATCGAGGTGATGCCCAAGTTGGTCAGCTGATTTCATACAAGCCGAGTCAGTACGCGTGGATGAATTGCCACAATGGTTCTCGTTCTTCAATCACTATTTCCATTTACAATTAGAACGATCAGAAGGTCAAGTTCCGCGATACTTCAGTATCGATCATGCTACTTCTGAGGCCAAAAAAATAAGCACTCAAAGGTAAAAAAAAAATTGCTTCTCACAATCTAAAACTGCCTCCTCGACGCTTAGCGCGAACAGCTGCCATACGATCCTTTGCTTCTTGCGATCCCTTAGCAGGTCGCTTACTCTTAGCGACGCCGACACCGTAGTGACGACGCACTTCACCACGTACCGATTTGATAAGTGTTTCGTGTTCCGGCTTCGTTGCTTTGCTTAGGAGGTATCTCTCAGCTGCATCTACTCCATCCGTGAGTACTCCTTTTCTCTTTGCGTAGCCAAGAGCGGATTTCGCTGCTTTCTTAACATCTGCTACCGATACGCGCCCGCCGGTAGGTCCTTTACCCATTTCACTATCGCTATCTCTGTCATACAGACCGATACCGGTCATAGACTTAATGGCGGCTCTGGCCGGAATAGCTGCTTGAGGGGCTCCCAACGCACTTGCCAATGTTGGTACTGCTGCATCAGCTGCTTTACTAAGAATGCCTGAGTCCTTAGCGAACTTGAATGCTGATTTGATGCCTCCCCAAATTTTACTCCATACAGATCCGCCTTGGGCCCTCTTGTATCCTTTCTTGACTTCGTGTCGGGTGATATCCAGTCGGACATCTCGTCCAACCTTACGAGCCTTAATAGCTTTTTCATAAGAAGTTGGGTGAAGGTGAATTACAGAGCCACTACCCTTGAGTTCGTTTGCTGTTAGTGAGAGCTTACCGGTCTTGAAAGCCTTGGTTAGCCTTCGAGCAGGTACGTCGCTGGAAATAGTTAATTCGCGATACATTATTGCTATATAGCTTGAAACATAATTATGAAAGAATAGTCAAATTCAAATCTTTCATATTTTTGAAAACATTCGGCGTATGGTATTGTTTCGAATAGAGCCATAGGATACAGAATGGACCGCAATAATCTCCATATGTTCCTTGGTATTGCTTTGGATTGTACCTTCCGATTCCATACTTTGTTGGAGCTGCTTCCCCCATTGAATAAAAATATTTACCATTACAGACTGCGGTCCAATGACCTACATCCGTATTAGGTTGTCGTAGGAGAATGAGGAAAGAACCTTTCTTTGGGAGAGGAGAAGTTATCTCACTTGATTCAAATATGTTGTCAAGTCTCACATTCATTTTCTCAGCGAGCTCGATGAGGTCATGATCACTGGTGATTGGCTTGATAAGACTCGCCATAATAATTAATTTTCTAAAACTATATTAGAGACCATATAGATTCCACTATGAGTTAAACACAACTTTCCGACCAGTATTTGTACCAGAGCTCTCTAAAGAGCGACCCTGAGATCAAGGTATCGACGGGTAAGCGAGTACCTTTCGTTATCGACCTTAACCAGGGCTCGTACCAAAATGGTGTTATTACGATTGATGCTACGGCTCAGCTGAATGGAAGCGAGGGCTTTGCCTCGCTCCGCGACGCTTACATCATGCTACCTTACAAGGTCTCGATGAAGAATGGATCTACTGCTCAAACCGCCGCTGCTAACCGCTTTTGTGCGACACTGAAGTGTGGCAACTGGAACGTAATCGACTCGATGTCTCTTGAGCTTAACGGTAAGACTATTGTTTCAATGGCTGACTACAAGCTCTTATGGAACAATATTCGAGCTCAGACTGGATACAGTCCTCAGTACGTTGAGAAGCATGGTGCGGAGTCTTTCCTATACCCCGATGCTGCTCAATCTGTTTCGTACAGCTCGGGAACAAATTCGTTGAATGGAGACGGATACTCGAACACTGCAGCTTTCTCTTCATCGTTTGGTACTTCTAATCCCCCAGGTGGTGCTACGATTGCTAATGATGGTCTTGTTAAACGTCTTTTGTCTAACCCTCCTACGGCTGGTGCGGACTTTACCTCCACCTGGCCTTCTATTGGAGAAACTGCTGCCTCTACTACCATTGCTAACCAAACGGCTCGTGGTGCTTTTGTTGCCGGCGCTGCAACTGCTAATGCAATCATGGGAACGTGGAACTACATGCTCAAAATCAAGCTTGTTGATCTTCACCCGATTTTCAAGGAGCTTGATCTAATGGCTAACCCTCAGATTCGGCTTCGTTTCCATGTCAATGAGGGCTCGTCTGTTGTTGCTGTTGATTCTGGTAAGGGTGTGTCTCTGACAAGTACCACGCTTGCATCCGGTAATGTATGCCCTGTGATGGTTGCGGCTTCTTCTACCGGTAATCCCATGGCTGGTGTGCTCGCTGCATCGGCTGGATTTAGCATTGCTTGGGGAGCGGTTGTTAATTCACTTGAGCCCACGATTGATGGAACATACATGCCTTTCACCAACGGTCGTCTATACGTTCCGTTTGTTCATCTTGAGAATCCTCAGGCTATTATCTCGAAGCCTGTCAAAAAGGTTCGTTTCAATGATTGCTACGCTCAGTGGTTCTACCAACGCGCTGGTACGGGTAAGCAATCGACGCAACTCAACGCTGCTTTTGATCTTCAGCTATCTGCTTCAGTTAAGAATGCTAAGTACGTAGTACTACTTCCTTTCGCTGAACAGACAGGAAGCTTTGCTTCTGCCGCTGTTCAGGAGTTCCAGAGCCCGTTCGACTCTGCCCCTTGGACCCTTCAGCCAGGTTCGTCTATTCGCAACTTCAATGTTCGCATTGGTTCGACTCAGTGCTTTGATATCTCTCACGATTACGACTTCCATCATTTCACCAATGAGATTGCCAAGATTGGCGCTATCAACGGTGATCTAACTCCGGAACTTGTCAATGGTCTCCTTGACTACCAGACATGGTCGCTAACTAACCGTGTTCTAATTGCTGATGTATCGAGACTGACCGAAAAGGACGTTCCCCAAGCTATCCAGATTCAGGAAACTAATGCCGGCTGCCAGGGTGTCAAAATGTTTGTCCTTGTCATTAGTGAGCAGGAGCTGAGTTATGATCGTCTGACAGGTGAGGTTCTTGATTTCACCACTGCTTAAGCAGCAAATTGATTTACTATAATTAATTTATTTTTTGAATATGTATCTGGGTAGGTATATAGATACCATGAATTCGACACTTACATTCGGCAAGTACAAGTCCAAGACTATTGAAGAGGTATATTCCTCTGACCCATCCTACTGTCGATGGCTCTCTCATCAAAAGCAATTTACTGATCTTGAGAATGATCCTATTGCACAATTCCTCTACATCAAATTTGGAAACGATGATGGGTCATTTATGATGACGTGGGGAAAATATAAAAATAAGACAATCAAACAGATCCAATCGATTGATCCGAATTATCTCGAGTGGCTTAGCAAGAATGACTTTGTTAAGACCAAGTGTCCTAAGCTTAAGGCTGAAGTGGGTGCACTTCTGGCTTAAGTTCTTAAAGTTTTTTTTATAGCATCATTGAAATATCGAAAAAAAATAAGGGGAGGTAAATCGCATTCATTACTTTTCTTACCTACTCCTAATTTAGGAGTCCTAAAGACTTGTGTCCATCGCATCATCCAGAACATGTGGAACCGGAGCTGCCGCTTCGTTCAATATATCTGTTTGTATCTCATTATAGCGCAGTCTGGCGCTGCTGTATTTAATCTCAGTCTCGAGCTGCGCTCTCATCACAGATTGAGCTTGCTTTTGATCAGCGAGCGACTTCCTTTCAGCATCCTTCTCCTTCTGCCACCACTCTTTAGCCACTTGATTGACTCTGTCTATGGCCTCCTGCTTCGCCTTCTTCGCCTTCGTGCGCGCATTCTCGCATGATTTCTTCATTTTGGCATCTGCTTCTGTAATAGCAGCTTCCATGTTCTTCTTCGCCGCTTCGTTTGCTTCTTCAGCTACTTGTTTAGCTTCCATTGCTGACGCTTTTGCCGTGATGTTCGCATTATCTACCTCGATCTTCATTTGTCTCAACGCCGCTCGAAGTTGTATCTCCTGCTGCTTGAGCTGCTCCAATTCGTTGTTGCGCTCCATCTCGACTTGAACTGGTTAAATGGTGAATGAGGTGAGCTGGTTGAGCTTGTGACTCGAGAGTGGGCGTCTACGAAATTAACAGCTGTGAGATCTCAGCGGTCGAGCGGTTATAAAACTACCCTAAGATCCAAAAGACGTTGCTTTCGCTCTCAGGTGGTCGAGAGGTTGCGTCATCAAAAGAGCAGCTGGTCCGAAAGAACGTTCCAAGAATGTTCTCAGTGGTAAATTACGGAAAGTAAAAAAACTGCCGCTCAAATGTGCCGCAACCTACTACTGACGGTGATAACCACACAAGTACTTGATCTTAATGCATGTAACGCGAACGTCGATCATTTCATTTCAGATGTCGGAACCTCTGTATTGAGATAATACGCGGGATAGTTTTGATCGAGATGTATCTAGCCCCTACGTGAAGTACATGTTGTAGTGCCTTGGTCAATGCGTTGCATTGCGTCGTGGATGTTGGCCCCGAAGAGGCCGATCCAGTGGAGGGAGCCACGAGTATTGTGACGGGAACGTTCGAAAACTCCGTTTGCCTTCCTTTTCCATCCTCTCTACTGCTGTGAGCACTCTGGTCGCTCTCCTTCTTTCGGCTCTTCTTGACTTTGAGCAGCTATCGCGTTCAATTCGGTTGTTGAGAGCAAGAATCCGCCTGCTCTGATAGCGCCTCCTTCCTCTTGCTGCTCACTACTGGTGTCATTAATCACATTCTTCTTGGATTCCTTAGCGGCATCGGCATTATCCTCGCCGAGCGCCTTTGCAGCCGCAGCAGCAGATGCGTCGTAAGTGCCTGTGTCTCCCATCGGGTCGTCCGTGTCGGGTATCGCCATCGACTCCATTCGCTTCTTGAGCTCTCGGGTTTTCACATGCAGCTCAAGGTTCTCCTTTTCGAGGTATGCCACGTTTTCGCGCTTCTTCGCCATTGCATCCTTCACCGACGCCAGCTGCACCTCCAGCTTCTCTACTAGCTCCATTTTCTCCTTCACCAAGGCCTGTATCTCCTGTATCTCATGCTCGGCCTTATCACGCTCGTCCTTGAGAGCTTCTCGCATCTCCGCCTTGTGTTCTGCCGCCTTGTGCTTTTCAAATCGTAAAGCCTTATTAAGCTCTTCGACTTGCGCCTTTAGCAGCTTCAGTTCCTCGTCCTTGTGCTCCACTACTCGCTGCTCTGTGCTCTGTTTCGTAGCTTCAGTCTCAGCTAAGTCCTGTTGTGCTTGAGTCAACTCCTTCTGTAGCTCCTGAACCTTCGTCTGCAATTCCTCTCGGTCCGATTTCAACTTACGGAAAATATCCAGGATATCTGTCGTCATCTTGACCTTCTCCAGCTTGTCGAGACGCGCTTTCTGCTTTTCAACGAGCTTCTCCAGATTTTCCTTGGCTAGCTGAACTTCCACCAGCTTGTTGTGATACTTCACAGCCTCCATCTGCGATGCCTTCAGCTTTATCTGTAGGTCGTTCATAAGTGCAGCATCCGTGCCAATTGAAGAACTCCGCTCGAGTGACGCAATCTTCTCCTCCAGCGCTACTTCTTTTCTTTCCGCTGTAACAAGGCGCTGCTTGCTCTGAAGACGCATCTCCTGCTGTTCCTCCCGCGACCTCATTAGCGCATCCGTCAATGTTGCTACTTCCTTCTCCTTCTGCTGCTGCGTGAGAGCTGCCGAGTCGAGGTTTGTTTCCAGCTTCTTTATCTTCTCCAGCAAGACTTGAATCGTCGCAGAGCTGTCCTTCGCCTCCTTACGCAGCACAGACAGGATTTCTTCATATGACTCCACGTCAAGTCGGAGCTTTTCGCGCTCTTTGGATTCCACTTCAAAACGCTGTTGTAGCTGGTCCATCTCAGCTTTACGGTGGTGCATCTGCTCGCTGATCATGGTACGATTCTCGACGCTTTGCTCCAGCTCAGCCTTGCTAGCTTCCAGGGATATAATTGCTGACTTCGCCTCTTCCAGCTGCGCCTGTAGCGTTGTGATTGTCTCCGAGGAACACGAGGCCGCTTGCTCCACTTCACGCAGCTTATTCTCCTGCTCGTCCGCGGCAGCCGCAAGCTTCATTTTCTCCTCGGACACTTCCATCAGTTGGGACTCCAAAGCCCGAAGCTCCTCCAGACAGTCATCGCGCTCACGCGAGCCGTTCTCCAACGCTTCAGAGATCTTCTTGTATTCCTCATTGAGGATGTCGTAGCGCTGCTGCAGCGATTCATCAGGTGAGCCAGTCTCCTTCAACTTGTCAAAGTCGGCCTGGAGTCTCTCAAACGCAGCCTTGAGCTCACTGTGTCCAAGAGAAGCCTCCGACGATGCCTCCAAGCGCTCCTTCGTTTCCGCCAGCTCGGACTCGACAGCAGAAAGCGTCTCGGTCAGCTGCTCCACTTCAGAGCGCAGTTGTTCAGCCTCGTTATCCACGTCTTGCTTCTCGGTAGGCGACTGTTTCTCAGATGCTCCATCCTTCTCAGTCGTAAGGACTTGGGTGCTCTGCTGTAGTGATTCGAGCTTTGTCTGCATCTGAGAAATCGTCATGACCTTTGCATCCAGCTGCGCCTTCAGGACTTTAGCGATGTGCTCCTTCTCCATCAAAGTCTCGCTCATCTCGTAGCACTGGCGTTGCGAAGCCTCGAGTTCCTCGCTCATTCTCTCCGTTTCCACCTGAAGCTCCTCATTCTCCAACACCATTCTCGCAGCGTCTGCCTGCAGCTCTTCCTTCTCCTGTGCCGTTCTCTCGTAATCAGACCGCACCTGCTCAACTTCCTGCATGATGTTCTTTAGCTCTTCGCCGAGTTTTTCCACAACGGCATTCTTCGTGTGATCAGCAGTAGACGTGCTCTGGTTTCTTTCCTTTTCTTCCAGCTCTTGAATCTTCTGCCCAAGCAAGTTCTTCTCCTCCTCCAAGCTCTTTACACGCGACTGCAACTCCGTCTCGATGTGTTGAGTGTCTTGCGCCTTCAACGAAGCGATCTCCTCATCACGCTTTGCCACCGCCAGCTGAAGAATAGTCTGCGATGCTTTCATTTCCTCCACGAGAGTCTCCAATTCACCTCTTCTGCTGCGTAGATTGATGTATTCCTCAGCATCTGGCTGTGGAATTTCTGACTGAAGCGTCTTCAGAACAGCTTCGAGTTGGCGTTTTTCAGAGTCAAAGCGTTGCTGGGATACGGTGGCCTCGAGCTTCAGAGTCTGCAGCTGAGAACGAAGAGAGTCTAGTTCTTCTGCTGCCATTTGCTGAGAATTGGTCTTCTGCGTCACCAACTCCTGATTGCGGCTCTTTTCCTCCGCTAATTCCTCCTGGGTGGCCACCAACTCAACCATCAACTCTTCAACGAGGGAGGAATTGGCATCTCCGTCGACCAACTTTGAGCGCAGATCTCTCACTTCCTGTTCCAATGTCAACTTTCCATCCACAGCAGCTTTCGCCTGCGTGTTCTCCACCATCAAGCTTCGTATCTCCGCTAGCACATCAAAAGCTTGGGGACGCTCAACGTCATCAAGAGATGCGCTTCTCTCGTTCGCCATCTCCTCCACTGCTGCAACTGGGTCCTTACCGTCGCGATAGCTCCGGAACACAGATGATAAGAGGTCGAGGACGTTATTGCTGCTATTGGTGCTGCCCACTTCTGTTCGCTTGGAGCTGCATGTGGTCGAGGATGAGGCGAACGCGGGGTTTTCAGCTTCCTTGGCCGCATTCTCATCGACATCTTCGTAGACGCGGAACAAAGACTGAGGGTCAACGTTCTCTTTGGCTGGTGAGTAGCGCTTCCGTGGGGGTAAGAACGAGCCTAAAGCCTTCGTGTTGTTGGCAAGGAAATCTCCCGGTCCCCAAGTCTCTCTCGTGCGTTGCTTGCGCTTTTTCCCCACCGCTGCCTTGGTTACGGAAGAGCTGGAGACGATAAGTCCCGTGAGTCGCGCCATTTCTTTCTCCTTGTTGTTCTTCTCGCTGATTAGCGCTGCGTTCTCCGCTTTGAGTGCGCTCAGAGCCTCCGAGTTGACGAGTTTCTTGAGCTCGTGCACTTCTCGCTTGAGCCGCCGGAGCTGCGTCTGGTCGTCCAGTACCTCGTTCACGGTAGCCGACGTCTGAATGTCTTTGGCTCGGGCTGCAAACTGCAACGTGCTCTTGGTTTCCTCAATGAATCGGTCGCTCGGAGTCACGCAGCAGACGATGAGTGTGCGCGTGTTGCCGCCCAGTGAGTTCTGCAGCAGCCGCGTGAGTTTGCTGTCTCTGAAAGGCGCGTTCTGTGCTCGTCCTCCGGAACTCGCGAGCGAATTGATGACACGCGAGAGCGTCAGCAGCGACTTGTTGATGTTTCCAGCTTCTCGTTGTCGGATGCCCTCGGCGCCAGTGTACCGCAAACTCTCGGAGCCTGCGAGATCCACGAGGTTTAGACTGGCCACCAGCACAGCTCCATTGACGTCCTCCTCCGAGTGACGTCTGGATTCCGCCTTCTCTTTACTCTCAATCACAAGCCTGAAGACGCTGTGAGAGCGCGAACTCTTGTCGTTCATTGCCGTCTGGCCCGTGGTTCTGTTCTGGTTGCCAGTCTGCAACAGCGTCACAATGTCCTCGTAGTTGGTGATAATCTCCTCTTTACACTCGACGTACACGCCCTTGCGAGGGTCTTCTCGGAGCTTGAGATTGGCTCCTTTCTCGTTGGCATTTAGTAGGTCTTTGACCACTTCGTTGTAGATCTCCAGGAACGACACTCGCAGTAGGAAATCCCTGTCCACGCAGCGCTCAATGTAGTTGAAGATATCCTCCACTGCCAGCTGCAAGATGCCAGGGCGACAACTCTCCGCCTCAGGCTCAAAGGGCATCCCGCCATCGCCCTGCATCGTGTACGTTTTGCCCGAGCTCGTCTGTCCGTAGGCGAAGATGGTGCCGTTGATTCCTCCCAGTGTTGAGTGCACGATGCGCCGCGCCACACGCTCGTAGATGGCGTGCGAGTCGCTGGCGGCGTCGAAGATCTGATCGTACTGGAACACGTTGCCTTTGCCTGTCATGGGCGCGCCCGTCTCGGGGTCTGTCAGTGACACCACGTTGAGCGCCGGCACACAGGCAAGCGCCGGCTGGTCGTTCGCGCGCCTCTCGCGGTCGTTCATGGGCCGCACGCGGATGCACACGGCGATGTTCTCCGCCTCGGCAGGCGCGGAAGCGGCGGCATCCATCTGATTCTCGAGTGCAGACTATTCAAAAATGGGTTTGGCGCGCTTTTTCGGATTACTGGTATGCACTATATAACAGGTTAAGACACAGGATAATTCAAAACTTTGAAGACAAAGCGCTTTGTTTTGGCAAACGACACTTTGAGTTGATTTCACTATGCTGTGCGGAAAGTCGTGTGCCAGAACAAAGCGCTTTTGGTGGCTATGTGCACCACACTACCTTGTGTTCACATTGTATAAATTGCAATTGACTGAAACAAGCAACACATGTCAGAGCGGCAAGGTGAGGACTGCAACGGCTACTGTGGATAATTGGCCAGAGATGCTGACGGTTGGCGTTACCTTTTAACTATATAGCAGAGAACTACAGAGTGCCAGTGCAATGCAGGACCAGCAAAAGCCGCCGTCGTTTCCGAATCTGCCCAAGAGCGCGCGTTCGTTGACATAGTTTGACTACAACTCTGTGACAGCTAGACTAACGTATTTGATGCGGTCGGTTGCATTGATGCTGCTCGTTCGACAGTGTTTTCCAAGCTCGAAGCGTTCCTGCCGTGATGGCCGTGGTGAACAAGAAGTTGAGCGAGGCTGTAGCAGCCGGTGAAGGTGCCAAACACAACATCGAAGTGGAAGAAACCGAGGGGCAGAGTGACGACGACAGCGACGACACTATGACGGCAGGGTTCTGGAAAACCCATATTTTCAAGAAGAGAGTGAGTAGTGCGCATAGGGGACAATTTTGTCATGTTGTAGTCTAACCTCACCTCGCTATTCATCCGCTGTATAACGTATACCCACCTGTATACCCGTCCTCACCACTCATTGGAAAGAAAGCGTGAGAGCCCAGAAGCGGGGGAACATGGACCGCGATCTGCGCGTGAAGGCTGTGGCGAGGGCTCCCAACCAGCCAGGCTGTGATACTGCTGACGAATTGTCCGACTACTCGCCGTCTCCACCTCCCGTACTCAAGCGAGGAGGTATGGGTAGACTATGCGGCCGAGACCGCCAGCAACACGAGCAGCCACCCCAAGCAGGGCCGTTCAGAAGGGCTGGCCCACCTTCGTACACACATGCTGCTTTATTTATTCATTATGCGTTGCTCATGCCGGGCTTTATACATGGCATATAGAGCTTCCGGGTCCGCACTAACAATACCGTGACTGTCAGGAACAACAAGATTCGCTCAACTGGATGAAAGAAGCCCCTGGTGCCGCTTGATTGGAAGAACTACGGAAAGACGTACATCTGCACGCATTCGGTGAAGTACAAACCACGTGGGAAAGGCACGAGAAAGTGGCAGCAGTCGAGAGCCATGGAGTGTGGTGCTCAGGTATGCTTCTTTGTACACGGTTGGGTTTCGTTGGGCGTTATAGACGTCATTTGGTCAAGTTGGGTATGCTAGTTTAAGTAGGGACTGACTGTTATGTGGTTATGTTACTGCTACAGATCAATGCGTGTGTTCAAGTGCACGACAAATTCTCCCTGCGTTGGTTTTGAGGGTTGCTTCGGCAAGGCTGGCGCACAATCATGCCCTCAGCAAACACACATTTAACCAGTATCCACACAATCGGACTGCGCTGGAGCCTGAAATGGTGACCACGGTGAACGAGCTTCGTAACGCTGGAGCAAAACAAGAGCGCATTCTCAAAAATATCTTCGACAACTCAAAATGTAACCTATCCAATAAAGATGTTTACAACCTAGTTCGAAAGCAAAAGAAGCAGAAGGACACGGCCACCACTGGCGCAAAACGGCTCAAGCAGTGGATGATTGAGGTTTCTGAGGAACCCGGTAATGTTGGTCGAAACTTCGTGGATTCCGTGAAGAATACGGTATAATTATATCTCATTAATGTCGAATCTGAACTGTCCTAACGCTAATTAATTCCAGACGATAGCCACGTGTATTACGTTGCAGACCAAGCATATGCGCGAGTTGTTCGAGCGATTCCCTGAGGTTTCGATGATCGTGTGGTGTTGGAAATCCCACGTGAACTCTAGCTACTAATGTAGTTAGGTAGTTTCCACAAAAATACGTCTACCAGAACGGTAAACGATCGTTCGGGCGGACCTAGCCAGACAGCTGTTGAAATCCTCGCCACCGAAGCAGATATCGTCCACGAACGATCGCCGACCGAATACAGTCATCAACGAGGATTTCGTCGAGTTCTCCAGTCGTAAACATGTCTGCAACGGGGCTGTTGACCAGTTGTAGAACTGGGTCAGTCTCCACCGAAGCTTCGCGGTCTGCAGTTCTGCCCTTGCACCGGGACAGACTGGACCTTGTAAATCGCTTATATAGGCCAACCAGTACAATACCAACAACAATATTAGCACGAGCAAACTAGTACGTGTTCTCACACACTTAAATCCTCGTAGTCCCAACAGCGGATGGATACCAGGCACGGGTAAGCCTTTTACGAGGGCGCCGAGGGTTAACCTCGGCTGAAAGAATAGATAGGAGGCGACACGCACTTCCCAATCGGGCAAATAGGCACAATAAACCCGTCCCGTAAAAACCCGATACTAATCGGCCACACACACACTTGGCCTTGCCAGATGAACCCTCGCTACGGAGCTTCGATTCCACCGACAGGCATAACACACTCAAACAAGCTTGGCCAGACGATTACCTTGAAGCCGGACGTCGCTCGTGTGCTTGAGTGGAAATTCTATTATGTATTTATGTTTGCCCCTTCGGACCATGTCCTAATATACAATCCTAATCAAGTATACAACTATCAAGTGAACTACGATCCGTTATGGACCACTTCGTATGCCAAGCGACTCCTCAGAGCTCAACGACTCTTCTTGAATCATCGCCGAGCGTTCAAACGGCCGTAGTGCCTTCCCAAACGTCGCTCCCAACGGCCACCGAGTATTCGTACCGTGGCCGTTAGTTCTTGGCCGCTGAATGCGAATCCAGCCAGTCCCATTATTATTGATAAGGACAGCCTGCCTTGAAGGACATCTTGGTCATAATGGAGCACCGACGAGCCATCGGTAGTGACCTAGTCAAGGTCACTACCGAGTCTCTTGAACCTCGAAGTCGCTTTCTGTCACATGACCGAGGGTTTGTAGCTTGAGTAACTTGAAGGTAGTCTTGGCCTTGCTCGCTGATGGTCGTCAGCGATCTCCGAGAAATCACTACACCACAATCGACGCTACGCACGGTACCAATGTGTCCAAGTACAAGATGTTCTCGATAATCGATGCATTTGGAAAGGACCACCTTCGTAAGTGCATGGAAGCTTAAGCTAGCAAACTAGGGTCGGTTTCTTAGCCCAATTCATAAGCTCACAATACATACGTTTATTACAACTACGTGTTGTGGTCATGCAATAGCTCGACATGGTGCAAACGTAAATGTTGGTTCGATCGACTTGGTGCTTGCACGCAACGCTAAGTCCTTGAGCTCTCACGACAAATTTCTGCTCCACACAGCTCAAACACCAATGTGCGACTCCCCGGCTTTGTAATCTTGCGCCATCCACATCCGGGTATACGTATAGAGACCTGAACTGGATTTTTGGGTTGGGCACCACTTGTGTACTGTATGGGTGTCTGCTGGACATGTTCGGGCACAGGATGGGTATACCGGTAACTGGTCATGGTTGGGTACAGGTGGCTCGTCTCAGATTTTTTAGTTGGGCGCAGCAACACGTGCCTTTTAAGAAATCTAGGAGGGTTATAAGATGGTCTGGGTGGCATCTTTTCAAGGAATCTAGGAGGGTTTAAAGATGGTCTGGGGTGGGTGTATAAATGGATAATCGTCCCCTAACCCCAATTGATGCCAAAACCTCTATCCATAAATACGAATGACTTCATATATATGTAAGATAAAATGCTAATAGTTATTGTAAATTACTTTAAAAACAAATAACCCCAAACTTAGACATCCGTGTTTGTGGGTGGGTGGACTAAAAGGATTATTCCCGACCCATTAAACCCCACTCTGGAATCCTAGAAGAAAATACTCTTTTTTTTCAAGTTCTTGAGTTGCACAAAGATATTAAGTTGTTTCAAGGCGAAATTTACAGCGCTCGCGTCGCAGCGCACAACAACGAAGCAAAATAAGAATTTTGAAGGTTCTCTAAACTATCATTTTCTGCAGGACATTACGGGTTATTTCACGCCAGCGAGATCGATGAGTGAGTAGTGTTCGCCAAGTTGAGGCACTGGGGTGAGCGAGCACTAAGCCCACCGCTCGCTGTATTCTGTTCGCTTCCCATAAGATGATTCAAGGTCGTAACGCTGTGTCGTCCTCCACCCAACGCTGTGTAGTAGGTGTCGATTCCTCCACCCAGCGCTGAAGAGATTTCCAAACCAATGGCCTTAATCTGTTCAGGCCCCCCGACGGGCAGAAAAAGTGGCTGCTATCGGATGCCAGGGCGATCTAGTACCGGCGTTGCAAAAGGAGTTCCTTACACAACCCGAAGTTCCCACCGACGTTTTCACTCGCTACGTGCGCGCCCTGCTTCATATATAAGACGATCGTGTACTGCTGTGCAGAGGGCGATGAGCAACATCGCTCCTGCGTCGTGGAACATGGCGTTTGCCGCTTTGAAGGTTGAGCTGAGCACGCTGGACAAGAAAGTTCACATGGCTCCGTGTTCATATAGCGGCTCACCCAGCGGCTATTGGAATGGCCCCTCCTGCGTAGGGTAAGCGAGATCCCCCCTGCTGGAGGCGTTGGTGCGGCGACAGGAAGGTCGTCGACCGGCGAGTTCGTCAAGGTCCACGGCACGTTCGTTTTGGTTCACGCCAATTCATTTCGCTTTCCATTTTCACACAAGATATATTGGGTTCACTTGGTACACTACACCTTTGCCCGGCGAAAGTTGGGTTATCCCACAATCAAAGCTGGCACTTTTTATTTTAGATAGTCGGATAAAAGATAAACACAGTCACTAGCTCTGTAACAGGGTTACACACAAGTGGCTACACGTAGCCACTTGGTTACATGGAGGGTTCTCGAACGTTGGTGTAAGACACACCAATGGTTACGCTTTGCAGACCGCTGGTCTGTATGCATTTAGGCTTCCTATTGGTAGATAAGCATTTCTTTCTACCAATTAGATTAGCAGGGTTCTGACAGCCATCGGATGGCAGAATACCTTTCATATAGGATACCAGTTTTAGGAGGAAACCCAGTCCAGACATAAATCATAAATAACAGTTCTCATTTTAACCCAAAACGGCTTTTAGCTTTTCTTATTTTAGTAAATCTATACTTTCGGACGAAAGTATAGTTAACCTAAGTTTAAGCAAACTATACTTCCTCGTACACGTGCGCTAACGTGTAAGCCGAAGTAGTGGGCACAGAGTTGGCCCATTACAAGCTCAACCAAAGCTGTCTAATCCTTAATCAAAGTTGTATTACGGTATGCACTCGCGGTTAGGGCCTGGTTTGGCTCTTCGTGCTCCTTGTTGGTGTTTCACAACTACGCTCCGTACACCATATCCTCCATGCGAACCGCCGCACTGACAAACTTAGAGGCGTGCAGCTCCATTTTCTGCACCATCCGCTGGGTGATCTTGGTCATGCAAACGTGCGCAGCTCGCTCAAGCAATTGCATGCGAGCCTCCGTCTTTGAGATGGGCTCACCGTTCATGGTGAGAACCGGGTTGTTCATCTCGTCCCGCATCAGGGCCAGGTAGGCCTTGATGTGAGCCTTTAGAGAGCTGAAGCAGTTCTCGATGGGGTTGCACATGGGGCTGTACGGCCCCAGCCTCAGCAGGACGAGATCGTCCCGTTTCGTCACGAGCGATTCGGTTTGGCAATGGGCGGGTGCGTTGTCGAACACAACGTCAATCTTCTTGTCTGTGTATTCATCCTTGTACACGTCCGACTCCTTGATCACCTTGTACAACCCCTCTACAAAATCGGCGTTCGTCTGCATTTTGATGCTGCCACGGTGGGTGCGGTACGCAACTCCCCCGAACGCCGACGACACTGCGCACTGAATCTGCAGGTTGGCGCCTTTCGAAGGCGGCAGCTTCTCGATTGAGCGCTTTCCCTTCTTGGCTCTGCCGCGAGTGCGCTTGGTGTACAAGTTGTAGTTCGTTTCGTCGAAGTAGACGACCAAGTCGCCCTTGACGGTGTGGCGAATGAGCGCCTCGGCGAACTCCTTCCTCTTCTCCTTGTCCATCTCGTTGTTGCACGTGGTCGGCTCGACGCGCACCTGCTTGATCGTGTACATCATGTCGATCAGGTGGCGGGAGATAGTTGTCTGCGACAACTTCACGTTGATGTCCTCCACCACCAAGTTCTGCAGAGTACGGAGCGTGAACGTGCAGCACTCGTTCATCCACGTCTCTAGCGCTTCCTTGATCTCTGGGGTGACCTTATTGGCTCGGGCACCACCTCGGGGAAGGTCCTCGGCACGACCGTGACCCACAAGGTACTCGGCGGTGGTCCGAGGAAACCCGTTGTAGCGGGCGATGGCGCGCCAGTCACCACCCGAGGAGTACGCGTCTAGGACGCGGCGGCGTTCTTCTGGGGTGTGACGCTTGAGACGGAGCTGGGAAGGCATCTGGGAGCTGCTGGGCAAGTTCGGGAAAGAGATGCCTGCACGGCACCATTGGCAGTCTCAAGATGCGCGGGAAAATCGCTGCAGTCATGGCAGCCAATGATTTTCCCGCGCACTTAAGACATCAGCCAACTTTGATTATGGGTTAGACAGCTTTGGTTGAGCTAGTGACTGTGTTTATCTTTTATCCGACTATCTAAATAAAAGGTGCCAACTTTGATTGTGGGATAACCCAACTTTGGCCGGGCAAAGGTGTATATGCTAACGATCAAAACGCCAATTCAAGTCAAAGATGTCTCATATAACTCTACCCGCGTAGAATGCGAGAGCCTCCTTTGACCAGCGCAGCGGCCTTTTCGGCGGCGAAGGTGACACTGCCATCGGTCGGGTACGTAAGGTGCGCCATCGTGTTAGCGCCGTTGCCACACACGGGATCGCCCTGGTTACAGAACTCAATAGCTTTGGAGCCGTACGTCGAGCTGGCACTGGCGATGGTCTCGCCCATGAGCTTCAGTGGGTTGCCAAACGTCACGATGGCCTTGATTCGCGACGCCAAAGTGTCAGGAATCGTGTCGCCCGAGCCGAGCGTCGTCTTGATGCCAATAGCGATGTCGGTGACGCTGGCACCCTGAGAGTAGCCTCCAAGCACGAAAACCGTGTTGGGGCATTCTTGCGCGACAGACACGACGTGGTTGGTCATGTCGGTGGCGCCAGGTCCAGCGCTGGTTTGATCCATGGAGGCGAGGTAGCTGACTGCGTAGGAGGACACGCTCATGCCAGAGAGATCCGAGGTGATTCCACTGACGAGAGGTTCGCCGCAGATGCCGAGTCCCGCCATTTCACCGCTTCCGCGAGCGAAAACGACGTGGACATCAGAGCACTCTGCGCTGACGAGGTTGGCGGGGTTAGCCAGAAGCAGTAGGAGAAATCCAAGGATCGTCGGATACGGTGCAAAGAACTTCATCGTTGAGCGTCTTGGGGAAAGTGCGGTTGAACGCAAAATGAAGAATGCGGTGGTTTGCGCTAGCAAAGGCCTTCGTCATGAACGAAGAAGCTTTCTACATGTAGCATTGTCGATGGAGAGCCTTTGCTTCTCGTTTTGGTAGTAGCTATTTACCCATTTGCATATGGCGGATTCAAGCAAGCACGCACACCAAGACAAACATGGCCCTGTTTAAGTGTTTCCTCTCATATTTCGGCGCTGCAAGCGTAGCAATGCTTGGTAGTGGGTGCCAATTTCCATGCTGCTGAAAAGTGAAGGTAAAACTTGAAGTGTCCTCCTGATTGTGGGCAAACTGTAACATGGGCTTGTTCTTCATGTTTGAACAACCGGTAATCGGGCGCTTACTCAATGCACACTCAGTGTGGCCACTGACTTGTGAGGTCCTCATATCCGAAGTGCAACACATTTGCTTTGTTGCTGTTGTAGGATTCGCGCAAGCGAATAGATTTTGGTTTGTTGTAAAGCGGCCAAATGAGAGCGATCATTGATATCGCCGATCAACACTGGCCTGAAGGTAATCGTGCCGAATTGCGACACATACCATCAAGACACAAGCCCACGTGGTGTTTGCACTGCAATACGAAGTCGATTGTCATCGCTTCTGTTGCTCAAGGCTGCTGTTAAATTAACCGTACGTGTATATAGTATAATCCCATCTCTTGCTCTCTTTCACATGTAAAACAGCAGATGCTTTGTTCGTCGAGTTTACCTCTATAGTATTTGTATGTTGCCTATCTCACTTCAACGTACAAATTCTATCACCGATAAGATCGATCGCGGGCAGCATGTGCACGCGTAACACAGCCCACGTCAGAACAGAGCGGCCTCCATAACAATGAATACACGTAGCACTTGAAGCGCGTCTACACACACAGAGCTCGAGCAGAGATAACTGGCACTCGATCATTCCTCAATTTCGCTCGTTCTACACAACTCGCAAGCATCACGCTCAGCACTGCAACAACAATGAAGTTCGCTTCGACCTGCGCAACCATCATCGGCTCTCTCCTTCTCCTCAGCCCAACCAACGTCGTTCAAGCCCAGTGTTCCGACGTACACATTGTCTTCGCTCGTGGTAGTGGCGAGATGCCAGGACTTGGCATCTGCGGTGAACCGCTGGTCAGTGGCATCACCTCCAACCTTGGCGGCATGAGCGTGTCCTCCTACGCTGTCAGCTACCTCGCCTCCATGGATCAAACCAGCGCTGGACCTGGCGCCACCGACATGACCAACCACGTCGTCTCTGTGGCTCAACAATGTCCTAACACGGTGTTCGTGATCGGAGGCTACTCACAAGGTGCCAGTGTCACCGACATCTCGCTTGGCATCAAGACCATGCTTGGCTCTGGTGAATCGATCCCGGAGACTCTGGCGCCACGCATCAAAGCCGTTGTGACGTTCGGCAACCCGCTTAAGCTCATGGGCCAAACGATTGAGAGCTCCAGCTCGACCTACGGCCCAAAGGCCATCGAGTTCTGCAACATGGGCGACCCAGTTTGCGGCAACGGCTTCAACACGATGGCCCACATGACCTACCCGATGGACAGCGTGCCTGGTGCGGCCGAGAAGGCTGCTGCGCTAGTAAAAGGTGGCGCGAGGAAGCTGCGTGCGTAACTCAGAGGAGGTTTGATTGTCGTCTTTGAAAACGCCTGTGGTTCCTCGTCATTTCCAGTGTAGTTTACTCCTCAATACAGTATGTGTTCATTGTAAATTGGTCCACGTTCCAGAGATCCCGAACGTTTTTCGTCTGAATCATTGATGTTAAATATCTATATCTTACCTTAAACGCTTCGCCTCGCGCTGGCGTTCATTAGCGTTTATGAAATCACACCGTATCCATGTGGGGAAATGTTCAGAGTCTGAGGCTCGGACCCCATGACTGTGCTGCCCGAGAAAGATATAGTTGTACAGACTGAAGTAAAGTAGACTTGACGCATTCAACAAATATATTTTCTTGTCACGATCTCTACATATAGTTCGACAAACCTGTGAGTTTTACGAGATCTCACGTGGGCAAATTCGACAGTGGCTTACGCACGCAGCGCCCTGGTACTTCCCTTCACCAACGCAGCAGCCTTTTGGGCCGCAGTCGTCACACTGCCGTCGGTCGCATACGTCAGGTGCGCCATGGTGTTGAAGCCGTTGCCGCACACCGGGTCACCCGTATTGCAGAACTCAATGGCCTTCGATCCGTACGTCGAGCTGGCACTGGCGATGGTCTCGCCCATGAGCTTCAGTGGGTTGCCAAACGTCACGATGGCCTTGATTCGCGACGCCAAAGTGTCAGGAATCGTGTCGCCCGAGCCGAGCGTCGTCTTGATGCCAATAGCGATGTCGGTGACGCTGGCACCCTGAGAGTAGCCTCCAAGCACGAAAACCGTGTTGGGGCATTCTTGCGCGACAGACACGACGTGGTTGGTCATGTCGGTGGCGCCAGGTCCAGCGCTGGTTTGATCCATGGAGGCGAGGTAGCTGACTGCGTAGGAGGACACGCTCATGCCAGAGAGATCCGAGGTGATTCCACTGACGAGAGGTTCGCCGCAGATGCCGAGTCCCGCCATTTCACCGCTTCCGCGAGCGAAAACGACGTGGACATCAGAGCACTCTGCGCTGACGAGGTTGGCGGGGTTAGCCAGAAGCAGGAGGAGAGATCCAAGGATCGTTGGAATCGGGACAGCGAACTTCATTTGCGAGAGTTTCTTGATAGAGTTGCTAGTCCAGTGGAAAATGAAGACTGAAACGCTCGACGACTAGCAAAGTGCTGCCTTTTCAAGATCGATAGGGCAGATCTCCGACGATCCGTTTTGCATTTGAGTTGACACCTACCAGCTTGCTAGTCGCATTTTTCCTGCGATGCCTTCATCTCTACCAGCCGGCAAGCGAGCTTGTGGTCCGACAGCTTTATTAGGTCTCGCATTTCTACGACCGAAGTACTAAG
This sequence comes from Phytophthora cactorum, assembly GCA_016864655.1. Lineage (NCBI taxonomy): Eukaryota > Oomycota > Peronosporomycetes > Peronosporales > Peronosporaceae > Phytophthora > Phytophthora cactorum. Next base: position 24,821 of record NHQK01000094.1, read on the forward strand.
CACTACAGACGCAGGTTCGAACAGTCAGAAAGGAGTACCGAGCACGAAGTATTTGGAGGCCAGGTGACGGCTCTGTCCGGAGTTTGAAGTGCTACTATGTCAGTGTTGGTCAAATCGCCACGGCCTCGCAGGCAGTGATTTTAAGCGCGACTTGCTTCGTTGAAGGGTTGTTGTGTGCCTGTGATCATCAAGACGAGCGTATCGATCAAGACATGGCAAGCATCCACTGAGTGAATATCGTGAATAATAGTGATCGGCATCAAACGACAAGAGGAATACTATTCTATGGAGTTCCAAGACCCTGGCCACCGTGCTGCTCTATGGCATTGCAAAAAACGAAAGCATGACAGCCTACCAGACTTTTCACAAGATGTCGCCATCACGATGCTTGAACACATGGGGGGTGCCACAGCCGAATGAAGATTGGAATGAAGACGGCAACGCATGGTGTGCCCTTTCATATGGTCGTATTTAGGAGACCACACAAGTTGCCCGTAAACTGCTCCGAGCTCTTCTCGTGACCGTAGTAGTATCCGGCAACCTCGATCTCGCTTTTACGAGCACCAAAGTTGTCTGGCGACTTGGTATCCTGTTTCATAGCGTTCATTGATGGAGTACGCTTTCAAGCATTAGTTCTAGTGAGAACCAGCTCCGCAGGCTGGCCCGCCTCATTGCCGTGAATCAAACTGCGGTACTCGGAAAACAGCCGGGGTTTTGACTCACTTCGATACCCAGAGAGTATTTAAACTACATCAGGTACGATAAGATCGTACATCCATCCAGGGTTTGATTGCGGACAGCACAAGTGCAGCTACCAGCGGTTCCGCACGAGCGGCTTGTCGTTAATCACCAGCGACTCTGGTTGAAGGGGGCAGCTCGAATTCTCTCCATACAAAACTCTTGACGCAGTGCCATCCAGCAACAGGCACGAGGGTAAGAAGTTTTGCCATTCCAGGTTTTGCCGCATCCTGTTCAAGCTACACGCAAACAATTCCAAGGACCATGAAGCTTTCCTCAACCTGCACCATGATTCTAGGGCCCCTGCTCTTGCTGTCCGCCAGTCTCAGCAACGTCGTCAATGCCCAATGCTCGGATGTTCACATCGTCTTCGCCCGCGGAAGTGGCGAGATGCCAGGCCTCGGCATTTGCGGTGAACCGTTGGTCAGCGGTATCACCTCCAACCTTGGCGGCATGAGCGTCTCCTCCTACGCTGTCAGCTACCTTGCGTCGTATGACCAAACCAGTGCGGGACCGGGTGCTACCGACATGACTAACCACGTCGTGTCGGTCGCGCAAGAGTGCCCCAACACCGTTTTCGTCCTTGGCGGCTATTCGCAAGGTGGCAGCGTCACCGATATCTCAATCGGCATCCAAACCATGCTCGGCTCTGGCGAAGCAATCCCAGAGACTCTAGCTCCTCGAATCAAGGCCATCGTGACGTTCGGTAACCCACTCAAGCTCATGGGTCAGACTATCGGAAGCTCCAGCTCGACCTATGGCTCCAAGGCTATTGAGTTCTGCAATACGGGCGATCCAGTGTGTGGTGCTGGTTTCAACATGATGGCTCACCTGACGTACGCGACGGACGGTAGCGTGACCACGGCGGCTCAAAAGGCTGCTGCGTTGGTGCAGGGCGGAGCTGCCAGGGCACTGCGAGGTTAAAAACCTCGTTGTCTACATGTGCTGTTGTGTGTGTATGTGATAACCTTACGCCGATGTGAAGACGTACATTCAATTCAATTGTGTTTATCGATAATGTTGAGATCCGTGTGTCCACGAGCCTGTAAATTCCCGGCTTCAACACGACCTTATTTTGAAAATGGTACGAGTGATTGCCACAGTAAACAGCGTCGGCCCCACTGCCTCCAATTTGCCAAACACTGTGCGTAAAGAAGGGGAACAGGTGCAGGCTCGATCCGTCTGAGACAAGCAGGGACAGTCTGGATAAATAGATGAAGGATAGATTACCAACGGGAAGGAAGATTTTGAGGCAATCAAATTTGAAACTCGATGTTTCTTAATTTGTAATTGTCCGTAATATACCGGACGAAAGTACCAGTGTACCTGTTGTCGTCAGGACAGGACGTCCGGAAAATTCTGGTTAGCGACCCTTAGGATGCTTACAATCTTTTATATAAACAGCTTCTGGCTGAGAACCACGCTCCTTTTTCAGAACACGATGGAGACAGAGCACGGCTCTTTATCGGTACTAGAAGACGAAGTTACTAGTGCCCGCGCTAGTACGATCTCGTCGAACTCGCGCGCTTCCTACTTAAGCTCAACAACTCGCTTTTTGGAGTGGATGTTCACTAACAAACGCTCGTTGATTCATGACAGCTTTGCTAATGCAATTGTGCTTGATGCAAATGGGAAAGCAACCAGAAATTCGATCAAGGCCGCACTATCCTCGGCGCCCTCCAACCCCCCGATTCACTTCGACCGAATTACTGCGCGCGACTTCATGACATGGATTGTCTCAATGAAAAATGCTAATGGCACCTACCACAGCTTCTCAACTTACGCTGGTCATCGTTCGGCTTTCTACAACCTTTTTCAAGACTATCATCAGGTGATGTCGTTGGATCTGGCACGTGAACTTAGCAGCCACTTCAAGGGCTTTCAACGCAAGGTAGCTGCAGCTGTAAGTCAAGGGCGCGGCCAAATCAAAGTCGGAAAGGACCCCATGCCTCTGGGTCTGTATAAACGTATTTCCATGGCAATGCTTACGAGCCCATTGCGGGACATGATATTTGCCCGGACCTTCATGATATTGTCATGGAATTTGATGTCAAGTGCAGCAAATACTGCCCCTATTTGCTATGGCCATTTGGAGTGGCGCGGGGATATATTATGCCCACATGAAAAATGACCAACGAGGATCGCGTCCTCGGGATCCCCGTCACGTGTATTCAAATCCGACAGCTCCAGAATCTGCCCGATTCTCGCGCTCGGTAAGTGATTGGTCTGCATATAAATTATCGTGCATGACTCACCCATATTGGGACTTGTAGGCATATACTGGGCATCGTACGGCATTGATGCCAGTGATATGCATTTGTTTCCTGGGAATGATCAATATGAACGCTTCAGAAAGGTGCTAGGGTGCGTATTAAAGACCACATCAATCGATGATGAGCTTGAACGCCGGGGGAAAAATGCCAGTGACATTGAAACGCGCTCTATGCGAAAAGGAGCTTCTACGTTTTGCTCTTCTGGGTCGACGGCATGTCCACCAGCTGTAGCTGTCCATCTCCGAGCGGGTTGGTCGATGGGTGGTGTGCAGGATCGCTACTTAAGACACGACGCAGCAGGTGACATGTTTGTAGGTCGTACTGTGAGCGGCCTTCCCATTTTACAGCCAGAGTTTGCAATGCTTCCTCCCCACTTCGCTGCTGATGACGAAGTCGTCCAGAGAGCCAAACGACTCTGTTTCCCTGGATTACCAGAATCTGTCGAATTTGTTGCCGAGTTCGCTCTCGCATCTTTTATTTACCACTTGGGGTTTCTCCGCGAGCATTTACCGGAGGCCCACCCTCTTTTCCACTCACCCCTGTTCGCTAATGCGGATTTGATTTCGGGATTAAGCTCGATTGTTAAGACTAGCGGGACAGGATGTGAGACCCAGCCTACCGGTGTCCCGCCACACGTAAAAATTCTGGCTGAAATTCGCGAGGCAAGAAATGAACTACGTGAGGAAATAATTGCACGAAAAGCCGACATGCAGAAAATTACAGAATCACAAGATGCACTATGTGGTCGTTTGGTATCCGGCGTCTCCAAAATATTGGAAGAACGCGTCTGCCAATCTGGTGTTCCGACTTGTAATAGCATGACCGACTCGATAATGAAGCGACTGGAGGATGCAGGAGTGCTTCAGCTTTTGCGACCTAGTGACAACGTAGCTGCTTGTGATGATGCCCTGGATACTGCTACGGAAGCATTAGAGCCTCCGCTCGAAGAAACATCGTATCCTGTGTACCACTGGGGCGGAGGCATGCATCTCTTTCCTGAAGATATGGCGCTTCCCAGTGGATCAACAGAGCAAGCGTGGGTGTATTGGTGTTGTGGTAACACCGCAAAGACTCTCCCTCCATACCGCCAGCTTTGTCCATCCGACTTGAGCAATCGAAACCAGCGCAAACGGTTGTGCGAGTTGAAGTTCTTGATGAAAAAGATTGAGCTGAGAGCTCACGCACTTGGCTTGTCAACGACCAAAGTGTCGTTCGATGAGGCTATCGACGTATTTCAGCAGTGCAAAGACGTTATTGATCTACCACCAGAGACGACGAACAGCAGAAAGCGGCGCCGGGGTCAACTCATATGGATATCAGCGGCAACTATCCTTCGAAAACAGGCAAAAGTTGCCCGTGCCACTTCTGCAAACGCCTCAACTAATCCACACTAAAACAAACTCTCAGAATTAATCTACAGTAATAAAACCTCTCAGAACTAGTCGTCCTGAAAATTCCGGTAAATTCCGCCCACGAGTAAACATTTGTTAGACCTTTGTGCAGTGTTTGTACTTCGAAGTATTGGTTTTTATAGCGTGCTCCTCTTGAACAGGTAAATCTGAGCCCCACAAGAAAATTAATCCTGCGATCAAGATACCAGGCGGTTTTCAGACACCTTTTAACCAGGACACGAATCCTGTACGGTCTTGAAGTTACCTTGAGAGGTCATTTGTGTGGCTTGCAGATTTTGTATCAAGTACACTAAAGAGGGAAGCACGAACAGCAAGAGAAAGAGAATCACAGGATATCACTGGAAATTGTAAAAAAAAAAAAAAAAAACGAGTTGAATCTCTTTGGCCCCTTCAGCGGTAGCCTGTCAGTCATTTATTCAAATTTTATCCAAATTGTCGTTGTTCCAAAGCTGGCGCAATTCAATAACTGAAGTTTTCTACTCCTCTAGTGGGGAAGTCAAACTCGACTATTGCCTCTACGGAAAGGAACCTTGAAGTAGTTCAGTTGTGTCCAAAAACAAATAGCCGATTTAGACAAGTAAAGGTTAAACAGCTTGTGTGTCACAGCCAACGCGCGATATCGCTATAGACCAACTATAATTAGTGTTGTTAAGATGCATGGATTTTATTTGCATCACATGCATCATATTCTAACTCCAATATAAGCTCCAATACAAGCTAGAATAAGATGCATTTGATGAAAATAAAGGCATCTTAACAGCAGTATCTATAATACCGGCAAGGGACTGGAGCAAAGCACATTTTAGAAAAGGTTGGTGGTATACGTAGATAATGGTAAGATCAAGACGAGGTTCCAACAGCTCACGTCTCAATCGCATCGGCGAATTACATCGAGTCATTCAGGAACTCCTTGATATGTGTTCAACAAACTCGACGATGTCGAGAGTCTGCCGGTGAACTGGGAGAAGTTATATCGTGTAGGGTATAAAGAGGAGGGTCCTATATTTATCAATCTCGTCACGAGAATGAAGAGTTATTAGGCCCAAGATTCTCGTAACGCTTGGGTCACCACTGCCGTTATCATCAGCGATGACACCAGCCCAGGGTCAGCATCTTGAAATGCACTGATTCGTGTTACAGTAGCTTAACAAATTCTTCGAAGTACGAGGAATTTCTATAATCCAGTACATACGTACTGTTTTGTCCCAGGACCGATGAATAATTACACAGAAACAGCTCGATTCCAGTACATTTAGGTAAAGTTCGCAGCGTCATGAAATCCAGTGCATGTGGTTAAGTGCGCACTATTTTGAGAGCTTCTCCATGAGACCCAGGTTAGTTTAAATCTTCGCTGGAGCAGTCTTATCAGCTTAAAATACGAGATAATGCGCACTGCAAGGGCCGAAGCCAAAGCACAACCGAAAACAGGCCAAAAATGCACTATAGTATTAGAGTAGGTGAGAAATGTTAGGTCTTCTCAGAACATTCTCTAAATTTTACATTACACAGTGCATTTTCCAGTTTGTCCAGTGGCGTGTGGGGCTACAAAATCGAAAAACTAAGCTGATAGTTTGTTAGTGCGGCATTAGGACTGCTAAAAGACAAAAGGAAATCGATTCTAACTCAAAACTGACGGAGTAGTTAGATCTCTACGAATAGGCTGAGCAACAAATCGTCCAGATTTGCGCATAGAAATATCTAATTAAAATTGCTAAATTTCAAGAGTTTCTATACAACATAAATGAATTTCTAAATGCCTATTTGTACATTTGAATCGCCAGCCAGCAATGTTCATTCTCGGTTTACCTACGATGCACTCAATAATAGACAACGACACGCTCGCAATTTTCAACGCCGACTTGACGGTTTTTGGACACTTCGTCTTAATAACAATCTCTCCGTGCGTCGAAATACGAAGCAAGAAATAGCTCGCAGAGGAGGAGATTTATTTAACGGGACAAGGGCACGATGAGGGCGCAATGGCCAGGTTTACGACATCCAGAAGGTGTACGCTAAGCGCTGAGTTAACCAGCTCGAGTTTTATCTTATACAGTGGACTGGATATGAAGACTTGACGTGGGAGCCCGCTCAAAACCTGTCCTGGCAGTTAAAAGTGCAGTTTGAGCTGGAGACTATTGACTTTGTTTGGTTATATCAGTCTACAAGAGGAAGACGTCGTCGTGGGCGAGTTGCAAATGCTGCAACCAGGCGAAGTGTACGCCTTAACGGCTCAGACAATTAGGCTCACTGCTAACATTCATTAAGTACATTTTAGTTCTTTCTAACTTAGAGTATGTACTGAGTCAGTAGATATAATTCAATGTCCGTCCTGGGCCAAAACAGTACATATGTACTGGATTATGGAAATTCCTCTCGAAGTACAGTTGAGGATCTCCTTAACAGTTAAAAGGGAGTCCTCTTGTACCTGCATTTGTGTTTAACAAAAACTACTGTAGTATAGGGAGCAACAGATGGATAGCTTACCAATGCCAATGCGTGACAAAGCTTTGTTTATGCTACGTGACTCAACTCTGCCGTGAGTTGATACCAAACGACTCACCAGCACCATACTCATTTCACTCTTACAATTCAAGCGTCGAGCTCACCACTTCCCACCATCACCTGGAGACGATGAACATCAGCAGCCTCCACCCGCCCAACTACGAGAGTTTATCCGAAGCCGTAATTTCCGATGTTGTCCAGCGCCCCAGTGTGAAGTCCAGACCATTCTCCTACACACACACCGCGCACGTGTCAATCGACTACACTTCTTCCAGAAGCGAATACTTACAGACGTCTAGCCAAGGTGCCTCTCCAAGCCACGAGGAGAGAAAGCTGATCAGCAGTACCATATCTATGTCTGCCGAAGGCGCGATTCTACTCAAACGACAGCAACGCCGTCAAACACAACAACGATACAGGAAGAAGGTTCGCGAGAAAGAGGGTACTATCGACTGCGAAGTTCAAATGCTGCGAGAACAAGTCAAGAGACTCAATGGTCAGCACAAACAGAATATTGCACAGAGCGTCCCGTTGGAAGCGAAACGCTGGGGCGTTGTAGCGGAGTACTTTCGACTGTTTGGAAGAGGCCTCGCCACCAATACGCTACCTACGGTCAACAATTCTGCTTCAAATATGAAGGTGCAGAGAGGGTTTCTCCAGGCAACCATGGCACCCGATGTGAGCGTTAATACTGGTTACGGTATTGACAGGCTGCTGTGGGGCTGGGAAACGCTTTCGCGGTATTACCCAGACTGCGATGTCAAGCTTGTGACGCTGGAAATTGGTGCTGGGAATTCCCTGCTTGCCACTACGAAGGCGACGCGTACCATTACCGAAGACACACTGAAATCCGTGTTTCAGCATTTAATTGGCGATGCCAGAGGGTCATTGTTGGGGGCCAAACTGCTAGGCAAGCAGCTTGTGGTGAAGGGCTCGGGATTTTTCATCTGGGACGATGCGAAGGATCGTGTAATAAGCACGCTATACAGCGTTGATATGCTGACACCGATGCTGGAGTTGTTGGGGAGTTTAGAGGATGTGAGTCACGTGCTCGATAACTCTCGTTATGCCTGAGTGCAGACTCGCCACTCAGCGCAAGGCAGTTGTGTGAGAATACAACTTTGAATCTAGGGAATCGACCAAAGCAGCGATGGCAATACCGGTAGCCGTAAAAAAAATCTACATTGGACACTGTTCTTGAACTTCAGAAGATTCTCCATTTTCTACGTATGAATTGAGCTGCCGTGCCTTGGCAGACATACATACATACGCCCTTGACCCCAAGTGTTGTCACTGTTTCGGTATTCACTTCATGGCAAGGCGACTGCCCTGAAGCGATTAATGAACACATGTCGTCTCAGAATCAAGCAAAAGCGATATGCTCTCGTCAAGGAAAGGTTGTTTACTTCTGCTTTCGCACAAGACCGAACAAGTGCTTGCGTCTTGTTTTAAGTACTACAGTAGTATTAATACCTGTACTTCAAGTCAACGGTGAGATCACTCAGCAAAAACTTCTTCTGTCACAATGCAACTCGAAAACAAAACAAAAAATCTGTCTCTGAAATCGGCTCTGAAGCAAGAGCTCACCGCCAGCCTCAGAACCTTCGGCAGCGTGATCCATGAGACTCACGAGGTCCACGGTACCGAAGGCTCAGTTCTTTTGTCTACATGTACAACTTCAAGACAAAAGTCGGATAAAGTACAATGCCAAGCACAACCACAGTTATGAATGTTCACATGCACAATATTCTATTTCGATTTTCCCAGGTTAACGAGCGGCGCATACCCACCGACATCAGCCAGTGTTTCTTGAGTCTACCAGTTGAGATGGCCATTGGCCGTCTCCTGCTCCTGTTCGTACTCGATCTCGACGTACGGTCCCTTGGGTTTCTTCTGCTTCTTGCTGCCCGTCTTGGAAGGAGCCGGTGCCTTGCGTTTCTTGGACTTGGGCGCGTTTTCATCGTCGCTGTCGGACTCGTCGCTCTCTCCGTCGTCGTCCACCGCGAACTCGTCCGCGAGGTCCTCGAGGTCGCTCTCGTCCTCGTCAAAGTCCTCGACGTACTCAATCTGTCCAACGTCGTCGTCGTCGTCGTCCTCATCTCCTTCGAGCTCGTACTCGACTTCTTCTTCGTCTTCGCTCTCCTCCTCCATCGTTTGGCGCTTGCCCTTGTCGGCCAGCACCTTGGAGAACTCGCGCTCGGGGAAATTATAAATATCACCGTACGTTCCCTTTTGCAGACGCTCGAGCAGCTCCTTCTCGATGGAATTGTCGAGCTTAGCGGCCACCATGGCCTTCTTCTCGCGGCGCTTCTCACGACGATCGATCTTCTTGTTGATTACCACGAGTTTGGGCTTGGTCTTCAGTGTGAGCTTACGCATACGCATCAGATACTGGTGGATCTTGGTCAGTCTCTGCTTGTTCTTGTGCACGAGCTTCTTGGGCCAGAACTGCAGCTGCTCGTCGATTTGCGCTAGGGACTTGGTGTAGTTTTTGCTCAGCTTCACACGCTCCCACAGACGGTTGGGAGTGTGCGCGCGCTCGATGGTTTTCATGTACAGGTAGCACACACCGTCCTCCTCACGGATGGTAGCGTAGCGACTGTTGGCCAGTGGGCACGCCGACCGATTGCACAGGCCCGTGACGTTGTACGGGTTGCTGCAGAACATGTTGCCTGTGCCCGGCAGTCTGTGTCATTGGCAAAACATTAAAGTCGTTGTCAGTGGGTTTTGCCACTTGATGAAAATGGCAAAGTGGCAAAAACCGAAAACGCGAACGTACTTGCTCTTGAAGGAGCAGAACTGCTTGGAGATGACGCTCCATATCACTTCGTCGTGCTGCATCTTGGATCACGGAGCTGCGAGCGGCACGAGGCACACGGGGGCTGTTGCTTGCGGGGCTGCTGGGCTGTTGCTGTTGCCACTCAAGTCGCAATTGCTGGCAACCAGTAAAATTCGTTGATGGTTGGTGCATGACCGGCCACGTTCATTGGATAAAATGCAGCCGAATATCAGCGAATAATATGACGGTATTTAGCTCTCGACTTTAACCGATAAAATGGAGGACACACACGGACAGTTTGGAAGAGAATATTGCATTTTAGCGATGGACTGCAAAAATTTCACGTTGTATTACTTATCGCTCGCACGCGCTCAAGACGTTGAGCTCACAACACTCAAACCATCTTCTGGTCTCTGCCTCTCTTGTTGTTGGGCCTGCGTCGCGGCCGGGTCGATCCGTCGTTCATCGATGTCGGCTTGGTCTTGATGCGTTCCTGTAGGCTCTGACAGTCTGCAGTTTTGATGGTTATCATCTCTTCTGCACGCGACTATCGTCTTATAGCTGCTTCTCATTGGACACGTCCACCTTGCACAGGAACTTGATGTCCTCAATCATGCCAGTGAAGTCCAGCTTGGGACTGTAGCGCTTGTATGGCGTGCCGTCGGGGCTGATCAAGAACTGCAGGCAATATCAACGAAAGAGTTAGCAATTCCATACGCAGGCAAAAAAACACTTCAAGCGCAGCGACGCACCTTCTCGAAGTTCCAGCTGACGTCTGCGCGCGTGACGGGCATCCAAATGAGACGCATGGGGTGAGAGAAGACGCCACTGGGCGTGGACATCTCGTCCAGCAGCGTGCGATCACACGGGTAGGGAAGCGTGATCCGCAGGAAGTTAAAGAGTGCGTGGGCGTTGGCACCGTTCACCTCTACCTTCTCCGTAAGCTGGAAAGCCGGCTCGAAGCCCTTGCCAGGGCGGATGTGTCGTAGACTCTGGTAGATCTCCTCTCCATTAAGATTCTCCTGGTGGCCGAACTGGTTGCACGGGCAGCCGATGATCATGAGCTCGGGGAAGCGCTTGGCCAGTTCGTTAAGCTGCACGTAAGCTTTGGTGGTAGAGTTGCAGTGCGACGCCACGTTCACGATGAGAATCGGCTTACCAGCGTAGTCGGCCAGGCGAAGGAACTTGGAACCCGTGAGCGATCGGAATGAGAAGTTGTGCGCCGTCTTCCGGCGGGGTGTGGAGTTGGAGCGCATGCGGTCGGGGCTGGAAGCGGAGGAAGAGACCGGCACAGCCACCGCCACCGGGAGGTTGTGGTACTGCTGACCCTGCGAAGCCGGGCGCAGCACACCGTTGGCGCAGTCCTCGGACTCCTGCGACCCGTTACTGTTGCTCGTCACAGCGGCGGCGTCGTCGCCGTTCGTAGTCTCGCAGCCGTATCCCGTCGGCAGCTTCATCATACTGGCAGCTTGCTTTTCCGACTAGTGCGCGAAAGACGGAGTTTTGGCGAATGAACGAGAGGCGGAATGTCCTATCGTCTTACACCTACGTAGGTTAGAATCAACGTTTTGGTTGGTCAAATATTTGATAAATTCGAGATCAAGTCACTTGAAAATTGTATTGGTTTTTGAAGCTGTCCCATCTAAATACAAAACACAGTTATTTTGAGATTAGAAACAATAGAAATTCAATTGCTCTCAGCCAATCAGAGTCGGTCAATATTTACATACTTAAAGTAGCGAACAGTTTGCCATTGTCTACAGCGCGCGAGTCTCTACTGCCAGTCCTGCATGGGCAGCTCGATGCCAAAACACTTCCGTAGGACATGGGCGGACACGGCTTGAATCCGATGATATGGAGTGAAGATGCTGCTGGCGGTAGGCTAGATTAATTTGGCACCGTTTCGACATGTTTGATAGTACCAGTAATTTCACTTGGTGCCTCGACTCTACGGAGCGTGTGGCACGTCGATAGCAGGGCACGCGCACGTGGCTGACAGAGCTGCCGTTCGGATGGGATGTCCAGTGTGTAGAAGCCGAGGAGGGCCGCGAGTTTGAGCACGATGTATTCGATTGCTTCTCAACTTCAAGCCCTGCAATTTCGTAATTACGTAGTTCTGGTGGTGGATCGGTAGTTCCCCACGCTCAGCGTTGATCACGAAGCTCCTTTAGTATAATCCCCCTGTCTCTTGCAATCGCCAGGTGCGGGGCTGTGGCGGCAACACAGGTGTCGTCAGACCTCGACACGTTATCACTTGTTACATGTACATCTAAGGCCCTGGTTTCTCCGTCGGGGTCCATTTTAATAATGTCGACGGTTGCCGAGGTGTGGAAGATGTTAAGCGAAAGGTGTACTGTAGCCATATTTGCTCGTCAAACTTTTACGTTTGTGCTAGGCAAACGGTAAATTCGATCTACTTGTCCTTTGAAAACGACGTCGTCCGCAGCAACAGATAGGCTGAGCTTGTGCTAGATCGACTCCAACGCCCTCGAGTTTCAAGTAAATCTCGACGTTTTTTTAGACGAGCTCGTCCTCCCCTCCCGCACCACCAATACGCAAAGCTAGCCAATGAATCCCTTGCGGCGAGATACTATAATTCCAAGCCTGTGCTGCAGCTCACTGTGACTTCGCTGTGCTACATGTAACCCTTCAAGATCGGCGACTACTGTTGCTGAGACCACAAGGTAACACTATTTTTTTGTTAAGGAGGTCCTCTATTTGTGTGTACTAGAAACTGGTATCACTGCAGGTTGGTAGGTCGACACTAATCAGCGCTACCACGGCTATCGATAGCTTCACGCTATAGGACCTGGCTAGACATCGTTTCTGGCGACTGGTTCCTCCCTTCTCAAGTACGAAGCCCTTGCAGCTGCACGACTAGCACCAAGCGTCGCTGTCTGTCGTGCAACCGCCACCTACAGGGGAACATAGCATTGCTCCAACCTTGAGCAAGAAAACTCCATCTCTGAAGTCAGCAACGGCTCCAATCTTAGTCTGTGGTCCTTGCTCACGAAACGGCGCATGTCACCGGCCAGATGGACACCATTGACACGAACATTGTGCGTCAAACAATTACTAGTAAACGAAAGCGCAGAGGCAGTAAAAATAATGGCGCCGGTGCTCAGGCGGTCACCACTGCTTTGGTGCGCGGAAGCGCGCGCTCTACTGTGCAAGGTACATGTAAGCTTACACGTAGTCGGCGGCTTCAGATGTCTTGACCATTATGCTCGAAGATGCGCCGAAGCCCGTAATCCGATGATTGGAGGAGGTGGTGAACTTCACCGCACATCCACCAGTGGCAGCGATGGTCAAAGGTGATGAAACGCGGTGGTTGGGTGAAACGCGCTCAGCTGCAGCAAAAGCGCCTGAGAAAGTCGAGCGGTCGCGCCCGCAAAAAGTGAAGCCTGGGTTGAGATACGAATCGCATCTCGAAGGCAAAATCAGCGCCGAACCTTGCCGACTTGCTTGGTATCGCCGCCGCCGCGTACGCACTGTCAGGTCCGCCGCGGCATCCACACACCCACACACAGCTATCAGCTCGACACTATCGAGCCATGCTCCGTGGCTTTTCAGTGAAAAATGAAAAAGTTTTCAGATGGCCCGTCTCTGCCACGAACACGTCCACCAGTTTCAGTCTTTGAAATGGGCCAACAGAACCGACCCGCCACAAAGACCCGCCCGTAATAACCGCTCGCTTCTCTTCTTTGCTGAACTGCACTGCGAGTGAGTGTCGCAACTTGGCAAGCTCCCCCCAGCGCCTAGTTTCGCATTGGCTGTGTAGCGCGTAGGTCGCCGCTCGAAGCTCCTCCGGTCGTCCGTGATGCCACCCAGCCTGATGCTGTCTCCGCAGCCGCAGGACGACGCGTCGACGTCTCTGGCCTCGGGCAAGACGCCGTCCAGTCCGCTGCTGGCCAAGCCGGCGCTGGGGCTTCCCCCGCGCCCCACCACGGCCAGCGTGAACCCAGTCAAAGCCACTGCCGCCGTCACGCGCGCACGTACCCAGAGCCTCCCGAGCGCCGGCGAGCAGCTGATGGGTAAGGACAGCCCGTGGATGCAGCAGGCCGTGGACCGCGGGCTTTTCCGCCGCTTCGAGGAGGTCAGCAACGAAGTCGCGAGACTCAGACGCATCCAGAACATGGACGTCTTCTCCTCTGAAGCCGGAGACGTGGCTGAGCCCCACCCGGAGCTCGCACAGGTGCAGACTGAGCTCAGTCGCGCGAGGCACCGCTCCGTCCGCATCCGCGAGGACCAGAAACACATGATCCAGCAGTTTGAGGCCCAGCAGGACCGAGGTGTGCTCAAGAAATATCTGGCTATGGCCACGGGCTCTGCGGGCCACCAGAAGAGAAAGACCGAGGAGATTAAGAAGAAACTGGGCCACCACATGGCCGACGCTGTACGCGCCGACGCCGAGCTCCAGAGGCTCGAGCGACGCTCCAGTGCCCTTGTGGACGACTGGAAGCGCCGCTCTTCGTTCTCCAGTAGTCGCAGCTACTCCGTCCAACCCGAGGGCGAGGAAGACGTGGGGATGAGTGAGAGTCGAGTTGGGGAAGACGACGACGTTTACTTCGATGACGAGGACGACATGGACATCTCTGAACGACTCGAACAGCTCGAGAAGGAGAAGCAAAGACTGTTGGGCCTTTTGCTCAGGACGCTGCGTCTCTCAGACGCCCTGCAGATGCACACTAACGTGGCCATGTACGCCTCCGAGGTGCAGTCCTGTGAGTCCATCAAGAAGCAAATCGACCGCGCCACGGGACTTTATCACCAGGCGCTGCAGCTGCTGCGCATGGCCATGGCCACTGTGGTATCGTCTCAATACTCAGGCTCTGTGAAGGACTTTGCCAATGGCCCGTTCGCTCTCACAGTGGAGGCGGGCCAGCTCATGGAGGCTGCGGGTATCGGCATCCAGCCTGAGGCCCGTCGTAGATATCGACAGTTCGCCCCCGAGCTGCAGAACTTGCGACTCCCCAAGTTTCCCCAGATCGTGAGCGACTTTGTGCGTCGTGCACGAACCAATTTTGACCCCCGCAGTGCGCTGGCCCAGGAAGCTGTGAGGAGGCTCCCGGCATGTGAGACCACCATGGTGATGACGCACAAGATTGTGATCGAGAAGCTGGAGCTGTTGGACCGATGGAAACGCGCAGTGGAGCAGGACCAGACCCACGCGCAGGTCTCTCAGCGTCGTCTAGAGACGTATCTGCAGCAGCGCTTGGCTGTGTTGGCCCGGTCCGTCTCTGTCTGAAGTCATTTCACAAGTTAGCGACGCATGCAGCGAGAGTCTGGTGCGTCGCTTTAATAAGAGGGCGGGAGCTTCCTGCCTTCCTAGTAAATTGTTTATAATTTATGCGTACCGGTACGGGCGACAAGAGATGTGAGAGCGCTCGCCTCACACGATCGAGCGTTCCTGCCATCCAATTCTTATAGATCTACGGGCAGCAACGCTTGCAATATTGCCAAGGAAACAACAAATTCGCTTACATGTATGTACCGGTAGTATTGACATGAATCCCGTCTACTAAATAGTAGCTGCCTGTGCTCTTCTCACTGGCCCCAGTCGTCCATGTTGACGTCGTTGTTGTCGGACTGGTCCATCCCGTGTCCGCGGTACGACCGGCCCATCAAAAAGTCCTGACTCCGCGACTGGTCTGTTTGTTGCTGCAACTCGTTGGCGAACATGTGATGGTCTGAGAGCTGGCGCTGCTGCTGTCCAGGCAGACCCTGCGAGCCAAAGACATCTTGCGAGTGCATCTGACCTTCGTCGCTGTAGAAACTCGTCCGTGGGGCCGTCGGCGCTGGCTGCTGCGCTGCGCTGCGTGGGACTTCGTACGGAGCCCCGCGAATTCCCCCCTGGGCAAAGTGGCTCGAGTCCTGGTGTCGGACCACGTCATGAATATCCATTCCCATCTGAGCTGCCTGCTGCGCGTAGATATCTTGCTGGCTTGAGCCCATACCCAGCATTCCCTTGGGCATATCACCGTAGAGAGGGTGCTGCATCTGGCGAGAGTGCTGCTGCTGTTGTTGAAGTGTCGCTTGCTGTTGCTGGAGCTGCTGTTGCTGCTGACTAAGCATCTGCAGGTGAGACGATCCAGGGGGGGCTACTTGAGGGAGGCTTGGCGCTTTGCTGCGTTGGAACTGGCGTTGCTGCTCCTGCTGGCGGCGCTGAAGTTCTAGTCGTTGCTGTTCTTGCTGTCGTCGCTGCTGCTCTTGACGTTGCTTCTCCTTACGCTGCTGCTCCAGCTCCAGTCGTTGTTGCTCCAGTCGCTGCTGTTCTTGACGCTGCTTTTCCTGTTCTAGCCGTTGCTGTTCAAGACGCTGCTGCTCCAGACGTTTCTGCTGTTCGAGGCGTTTCTGCTGCTCCAGACGCTGCTGCTCAAGCCGCTGTTGCTCCAAGCGGCGCTGCTCCTCTAAACGAAGTTGCTCCTCTAGGCGACGCTGATCCTCAATGCGTTGCTGTTCAATGCGCTGCTGTTCGCGACGCTCTTGCTCCAGTCGTTCCTGCTCTCGACGTCGTTGTTCCCGGCGTTCTTGCTCCTGCCGTTGCTTCTCCAAGCGTTGTCGCTCAAGACGCTCTCTCTCTTGACGCTCTCGCTCTCGTCGTTCTTGCTCTTGGCGTTGCTGCTCCAATAGACGTTGCTGCTCCAAGTGCTGCCTCTCCAACTGTTTCTTCTGCTCATCCAGTTTACGTTGCTGCTCAATGCGTTCTTGCTCAAGACGCTGCTGTTGTTGCTGCTGCTGCTGCTTGTTCAGAACTTCGAGGGCTTGGTCCAGAAAAGATTGTTGGTCTTGGCCGCCGCTTTGTTGGTCGCGCTTGCCACTTGGTCCTTTCCCTCCGCGAATCGAAAATCGGCCAGGCGATGCGTCTGTTGCAATCTTTCCGCTCATGGGCGGAGAGGTGAGAAAGTCGGCCCGTGCGTCGCTTCCTCCTGAAATGTCCGGCAACACTGAAGAAATGTCAGCAATGGCGCGAGATGCTAGTTCTAGATCCGCTTCGCTGTCCTCTTCATTGTCGGCGTGCGACTTGCTTTCGGCTGAGCTGTAGTTGGATTCTTTGGCATCCGAATCTTCGCTTCCAAGCAGCGACGAGATCCCTTTCATGTCACTGAATGAAGCAGCCTTCAGCGGTGTAGCTGCGCTAGGACGGTTGCTAGGTACAGAGTTGCTCAACCGCTGCTTCTTCGCTTCGGGTTCTTCAGCGCTCGCGTCGCCATCGTCGGTACTCTGGTGATCGCGAGCAGCTCGTTCTTCTTCTTCTTCTCGTGCTTTTTTCGCCTTTTCTTCAGCCTCCGCTTCCTCCTTGATCCTCAGCTCTTCTTCCTCCTGTTCAGCCTTCAGGTCCCGGCACTTTTGGTACAACATGTCCGTCATGTTGACGATCTCGTCGCTTAAATGCTCTTCCCGGGCGATCTTCAAGATTCCAGACAGAGTCTTGCGCATACGAGCACGGTTCTGACGAATGGCATTCATGTTCACCTCATAGTTCGCAATCTGGCGCTCAATGAGGCGACGTGACGGAGGGATCTTCACCTTGGCAAACAAGGCCGGGGTCGGCGGCAGCGCGCTTGTCCGCTTCCGCTTCGTGCCGATTAAAGTCAACGACTTGTTCAGACTGGACGTCATCTTTTCGAAATGGTGCTCCATCTTCGTCCACTCGTTTACAGACTCCGTAATGTCTCGGAGCTTCTCCAGCAACACCGTTAGTAGAAGCTGGTCACTGCTCGTGGTCATGAGCTTCGTACTGTAGCGATATGACGGCACAAAGCGGTCGTTGATGTTGGTGGATCGAATGAAGTTGCGGCGGTGGTTGACACTCGCCAGAAGCGCCTCGTTAAAGTGAATTTTCTGCTCACACGAGGTCAAGTCACCGGAGTACTGATCAATCAAGTCCACCACTTTGGAAATAACCCTGGCCTCTGCAGCCTGTGACTCCTCCAGTTCCATTAGCTCAGTTTCAGCGTTCCGTAAATGCTTTTCCGTGCGCTTGGCAAGGGCACTAGTAGTGCGTTCAAACTGCGATTGTGAGGATAAAATCTGGTGTCGCAGGTCAAAGATCTTGATGAGCGCATCCACCTCCGAGTTGGTGCCGCCATCGTGGTCAGCTTCCGCCTTGCCATCCTGCTCTTCATCCTCTTCACTTTCTGGCCGAGTCGCCGCCAGGATTTCGCGTTTGCCATACTCTACGAGTTGGACGAGCTGAGTTTTCTCGAGGTGCACCAGCGTCGCACCGGTGCTGTTAGCGATCAGATTTGCTCGCTCGGATTTTGACGACACTTCCTCGATGAGGCTGTTAATCAGCACGAGGAACTTCTCTTCGGCCTGGAGAATACAGGAACATAACGTTAGGAGGTATGCATGGGTATCATGAACTGTACAGGTCCCACGTACACTGGTGGCATTCGCGTTCTTGGCAACGACAAGCTGCGCGTCGTCTTCCGCGCGTTCGGATGTTGCATCCTCCTTTTCAGCCTCGCTGTCCTTTTCCGAGTCCTTTGCTTGCACTGCTGCTACGTCAGTACTCACAGTGGCGATAGACTCCTGCTTGATGTCCTTTTCTTTCCGAGCATCAACAGAAGTTAAGCCAGTATCTTTCGGCTCTTCTGCTGCAGATGTAGCCTCGTCGGCAGGGGCCTCACTAGCTGCTTCATTGTTGGAAGCTGCCGCGTCTTTCGACTCGTTTGAGCTGTCCACTGGCACCGATGCACTGTCAGCAGTAGAATCGTCGGACTTCTCTTCCGCCTCAGTAGTTATAACCTCTGCATCTCCAGCATCCTTATCCTTCTCTGCATCCTTGTCCTTGTCCTCCTCGGTGGAAGCTTCCCCCGGTGCCTTATCCTCACTAGAAGCTTCCTCCTCAACCTCCACAGTGACATCCTCGCTCTCAATCGCCTCCTTGGGATTTTCCTGAGTCTCCTTTTTCTCTGCGATTCTCTCCACGAGGACTCGTCGTGTCTGCTGGAGGAACTCGAGGATCCTGTTGGCTTGGCCGGTCAGACATTTCTCACAGAACCAAGGCACCGGCGGGGCCGTCTGCAGCGCTGGAGTGGCACACTTGAAGTGTGTTTTACTGTGGCAGGCGCTGCACTCAGCCACGTCCGTCGTGGCTTCTGTCCTGCAGGCTGCGCACTTCTGTACTCGAATAATCCACACACAGCCAGTGCCGTCAGTAAAACCTCTCAGTTGTAATAACTGTCATCACAGCTACACACCGGAGCTGCCTCTTGCTTAGCTTGAGCTGCTACTGCGGCTGCCTGGACCGCCATGCGCTCCTTAGCCGTGGGTGACGGCGTTGGCGCCTTCTTCTCCTTCTGGACGGAGCGCGCGTTTGTGCCTCGTTTGCGGATGTTGAGGCGGTCCTTAATGTCCTTGAGGCTCTCGCCTGAGGCCGCTGAGTACATGGACGACCAGCCTGCGTCTGTCTTGAGTGCTGTAATGTATCGTATCGTAAAGAAGGGGGAAGGGTGAGACTGACTATGGGACCAGTCGTCTACGGGACGGGGGATCACAGGACGTACAGGGATTGAGTGTGCGCTTCATGTGCAACGCACAAGGCACAGGCGACGTGTAGATCTGGTCCTTGAAGCGGATGGAGCCGTCGGGCAGCAGGTCCGCGTACACGCGCTTGCGGTAGTAGGACACATAGAGTTTCTTGGGGCCGGGCGACAGCAGCTTCTCGCTGATAAGCGTCGTCAACACGATGCGCGCGTCTCCCTACAGTGGGAGGAGTTAGAGACACATATAGGGGGATGATTGCGACCAGCAGGGCCGACGTACCATGATGAAGGACGTGGCGAAGGCGGAAACGCGACGCGCTTTGGTTTGCTTTTTATGAAAGGGGGAGTCAGGCAACTCTGCGACGGGTTGTAATTGGCTAAATAGTATAATCTAAGTAAGTATCTTTGATCACTGTACTAACCTAATACAGTGAATAAGGTCAATTGCAAAAGGGTTACCCCTAAATGGCTTCCTAATCAGTAGATATTCGCGAGTTACCAACTGCCCATGTGAAGGTTGCGAAATCTTGCCGTCGGGAAGTTGCCGATACGTAGAGGGCGTTCCTGCGAGCAACTCCTTTGGCGGTTAAGCAATGGAGTGCTGTTATCATAGCGTTTCATGGAATACTTACCTTCGAACCAAAAGGATTCTGCCTTCAGTAATAATTGAGAGTGATTTCGGTCTGCTAATTCGCTCATCGTCGCTGGTCTTGCTATATGCATCACTTTTACTTCAATTGAGTCGAACGCTCTCGGATAGGACTTCAATTGATTTCACAGCAAAGTTTTTCGGAACTTTGCTTTTGGGGTGCAGGTCAATCCACCATCACTCGGTCGAAGCAAAGTCGCATTTTTTCTGACCGCCAGTAAAAATCCTCAATCGATTTTCATTTCCCAATTCGGATCGCAAAGAACGAAGCTTCTTTTCCGACTTAGACCAAGAGCGATGGCCCCGCAGGACATGAAGGTGAAGCTCGTATCGATGGACGGTGAGGCCTTCGAGGTGGAGGCCAAGGTGGCGGTGATGAGCCAGCTGGTGCAGACACTGGTGGCTGACGAGCAGGAGGGCGACGAGGTGCAGGAGATCCCGCTACCCAACGTCAAGGCGCACGTACTGGCCAAGGTGGTGGAGTTCTGCCAGCACCACAAGGACTCACCCATGACTGAGATCCAAAAGCCGCTCAAGAGCAACGTGTTGAGCGAGTCGGTGGACGAATGGGACGCCAAGTTCGTGGACGTGGCGGACCAGGAGCTGCTGTTCGAGCTTATCCTGGCTGCCAACTACATGGACATCAAGTCGCTACTGGACTTGTCGTGCGCCAAGGTGGCCTGTATGATCAAGGGCAAGACGCCCGAGGAGATCCGTGCCACCTTCGGTATCACGGAGGAGTTTACGGAGGAGGAGCAACAGAGGATCCTCGAGGAGAACAAGTGGTGCGAGGACGTCTAAGCGCCTGCCACCGTTGTAGAGAGACGATGTAACAGCAATGATACGATAAATGATCGTTTTATTGCAGGTTATAAAGACTCGGTCTCGTCGTGCATCTTTTTCCTAGCTTAGCTGTGAAATTCTGTTGCGTGCTTGTAGTTTACCAGAACATGTTCCCACCGCTAGGCGCGCTGGGTTTGGAGCTCCGGTAGCGCATGTACTTTTGGTCGTTGAGCTTGTCACCCTGAGTTTTGTCGAGGCCAATCTGAGAATTTGAGACAATCCGGTTAGTTGTGACGATGCCCGCTCCAGCGCTGCGAGCCGGAACCATCGTAGTGCGGATGTTGCCTCCGCGGCTGGGACTCGAAGGACCAATGGACGATGTGATTGAGACCATTTCACCCTTGAAGCTTCCACTCTTAGACGGGTTGAGCTGTTGCATCCTGCTCTCGATGGCCTCCATAAACTGCTGCTGCGGGCCAATGACACTACCCGGACGGCACAGACGCAGCCATCCGATGAGCTCGTGAGCCGAGAACAAGTGGTGCTTCATCATGTAGGCGCCGATGCAGGTGCCCGTGCGTCCAAGACCAGCCTTGCAGTGCACGGCCACAGCTCCGGGAGTCTTCTCACAGGCTTCAATGAACTTCATCAAGATCGGCATGGGCGCGTTCGTGCCGTCCGGGTAGATCAAGTCGATGTGGTCGATCCCGGCCGACAGGAACTTCTTCTCGTCGTACTGCTTGTCATTGAGCCGCACTACCAGCGTCACGTTACGCTTCTTGAAGTACGGGATGTAGTGCTCCGGGGTGAGCATGACGTGGCCCTGAGGAGTGCGTTGATACACGTTGTGCGGGCCAGCGAAGGCGATAAACTTGGGCGAAACCCACGTGAGATCGCCGTTCTCGACACGCTCATAGTGCTGGAACTCGTGCAGGTCAAAGGTCTTGGTGGAGATATAGCCGCTGTTCATCGCGCGCTCGAGGCCCTTGAGGCAGTCGAGGATGGTCAAGTTGAACGTGCAGACCGACGGAGTGGCGTCGTGGAACGGAGGGAAGCGCATGCGCTGGAAGGGCGCGTAGGCCTTCTCAGCACTCATGTTCTGGAACAGCACGGCCCAGCAGCCCAAAATGCAGACGGCATTGGCACGACGCTGTCCCTGAGTGGACGAGTAGAAGTAGACCACCTCGCCCGCCTTGGCCGCAGCCGCCAGCTTCTTGTTGAGCGTCTCGGAGAACACAAAGGTGTGTCCGAGGTTGAGCGGGCCAAAGTCGAGGTAGAAGTTCCAGTACATGAGCTCGTCGTCGATGGAGAAGAAGTGCATACCAGGAATACGAGGCGGCGCCTTCTTCAGGGGCACGTAGAACAAGCGACTGGGGAGGAACTCGATCGCCTCTTCGAGACCGTTTGCCATCGCCGAGCTTGCCATCGTTGCTGTTAAGAGGTAGGTGGGTGGGTGGGGACCTCTGCTCGGAGACGCGAACTCGCAACGGGGTGCGTGCTCCCGCGCTGAAAACGATCTGAACGTGGAAGGAAAGCTGGTTGGTTAGCTGCTGCTAGCGGGGTCGAAAGGGGCGTTGAGGCTGTTGAGGCGGTTGAGCTGAAGCCGACGAATCCGAGAGTGGGAGGCCCTGGACGTTGAGCGCTACGAAGCTGGCACGCCTCCATTCTGGGCATGAAGGTAGGAAGTAAATGCAGCGAATTCTTATCGCAAAACGCCTCCGAGTCTTGAAATAGTGTCCTCCCAAATACTGGCCGAGTCCGAGGACGAGGAGCGTCCTTGTCAGAGCCGTTCGCGGGGTGGAACTAAAAGAACGGACAAAAGTCCGGATGCCCAAGTTCAAAAGCTTCACACCAGCCCTTTTCGATTCCACGTTAGCGCAATAATAAGGTCGCGGCTGAAGTCGTGAAGTCAAACACCAACGGCACTGCAGATCTGTACACAACTTACCACATTCCTGGATGGCAACCATCAGAGTCTTTCAACTGACAGTCAAGCTAGGACTCGTACAAACCTTCATAAAAAAAAATGGTATTCAAATTGAAACGTACTTCGCGCGGGTACCCGCGAACCCAGATAAGTTAGCCTGCTTCGGTGGTAGACACACTAGTAGCCACTCTGCATCACCACTAGTAGTTGCTCCTGCAGCCGCTGCTTGATAGCGGAGTAGAAACGCAGATCAGCCTCCAAAGATTGCTTGTAGCTGTCACTGACGTTTCCCTCGACACTTGACAGCCCACGGTGGCAGCGATCGATGTTCTCGTTCACCTTACGTAGTCGGCTCTCCAGGATATCCCACTCATCTGGAGGCAGCATCATGTTTGTCGGCCGTGTTGCTAGAGCTGTAGAGATGGTCGTCGTCGTCGTGTGAACCCGCTTATTACCAGAGTGAGGAACAATGTCGCTCACGGTCGGAACCTCAACAACTGTGGTGTCCTCCTCTTTCCGTTTCCGCTTCCCGTGCGATGTCGTCTGCGCAGGTTTATCACCAACCGAAGACTTTTTGAGGGCAGGCTTGCTTGCTACTTTCAGCTTAGACGGCGATGCTGACAGTTTCTGCTTGGACGGCGACGCCTTTGGCTTTGTTTCTTTCGCTGAGGCAGCAGAGACCGGCACCTTTGGCTTTGTTTCCTTACCTGGGGCAGCAGTGACAGGCGCCTTGCCTTTGCCGGCAGCTTTCTGAACCTTCTTCAGAGTGGCTGGCTTCTGAGGTGACCCTGTCGGCTTTGCCTGTTTGGCTTTGGTACTCGACTTGTGGGCTTTGACCGCAGCCGTCTTCGCCGTCGCTGAGCTCTTGGCCACGGCGGGCGAGAGAGGTTCTTTCATCTCCGGGTTCTGCATAAGCACTCCGGGTGGTTTAGACTGAGTGGTAGCAGTAGTTACTGCAGCTTTCGTTGTAGGGGCCACAGCCTCCGTTGTGGCAGGAATAGGCGCCGCCGCTTTCGCTTTCGCGGCTGCCACCTTTGCAGGAATAGGAGCCGCCGCTTTTGCCTTCCCTGCTGAAGCCGTTGTGGCAGGAATAGGAGCCGCCGCTTTCGCCTTCGCTGCTGCCGCCTTGATCGCTGCCCCAGGCTTCCTATCAGCAGCACTAGTAGCTTGCGTAGACTGTGTCGTAGTCGTCACTGCCTTGGTCTTGGCCTTGCTCGTGTTGAAAGGCTCAGCGACCGAGAGTTTGCCTGACATGACGAACTCGTAGAGCTTGGGCTCCAGTAGCATGGCCATATGCAGATAGAGCAGGTCCAGTCTGCCGGCGCAAAAGTCGAAGAACGAGTGCACGTTGTCGTTATGATCCGCCGCCTCTTTGGCCTGCGCCACGGCGTTGCGATACATGGCGACGATCTCGATCCACATCTGCTGTAAGCGCGCGGCAGAGTGCGCGAGGATCACGTTGGGCGTGACGTTGACGAAGAGCGCGTCCTGGAAGTGCAACGCGTCCAACGCCGAGTTCTGCGCGATAAAGGCGGCGTGCACGTCCAGCCAGAGGCGGTTCACCTCCATCTTACCGCCGCGGGAGACCATTTCATTCCAGCGCCGGTTGAATTCTGGACTCAGCAGCACGTTGATGATGCGGAAGCGGCAGCCGCGGCGCGCGCGGATGACCCGAGTGGAGTTCATTTGAGTCTGATTCGTGCTCTGATTTCGTCGAGGCGACGTCCGCCTGGGGGTCTCGGGGGTCTGTGTCTGCTCCTGGTCCCAGTCCCGCAGTTGCTGGATGAAGCCCACGCGGGTGTTGAGGCACTGGCCGGAACGGGGGATGCGGATGTGGCGCACGGACAGCTCGTGGCGCAGGTCCGCGTACAGGTAGCTCTCGTACGGCTCGTGCAGCTCGGGCGACGGCGGCGGACGTGACGCCTTCTTCGGCAGCATAAACGACCTTCCTTCGTATCGAGAAGGCGGGAAAAACCAGATGGGCAAGCTGATTGGCAAAGTGCGGGTGTGTGGCGGACACCATATTAGGGCGGACATTTCGGTACGATAAAAAAAGACCATGAGATGGTATTGAGGAAATGCACACGAGGTTTGACCGGCGAGACGCCACAAACGATTCCAGTGTCCTGTAAATCTTGATTAACTCCCCCAGGTCTTTGCTGCACGTATATGTAAGGGCTAACTAACTTTGCCCCCCCCGCCCCCCCCTGAGGGGATTTGAGCGCCTTGAAACACTAGGAAGTTTGTGGACACATCTCGGACTCGCTCCAATAGAAACGCACAACCCCGAAAATATAGTCATTTCAAACGAGATTCGAGAAGTTGATCAGCGAGCTGCTGCATGTCCAGTTGATCACGCGCAGCTTTTTTTTAAATGCATGTACAGTAGTTGGCTAACCCGACAACTATTAAAATAGCTATCGGATTAAGGTGAGCTATATCGGTGAAGGAGTCAGGGTTTTAGCATCACATGTCTCGATCAAAACGCGCATTCCTACACATTTTGTGTGTTCTGAAACCCCCTGGAAGTAGCTTTTGTAGCGCCACCTCTGCAAGCACAGTAAGCGGCAGATCCGGCATTGCTCTCTGCGACTCGCCTCGAGTCGCAATGCAAACTTGAGCTTCGCTGCCAGCGAATCGCAGATGACCAACCAGCCTCGGCAGACAAGACGCCGTCCGAATCTCTCAAATGCCTTTCAGGATTAAATTTTGTTTGCAGATCGCGAATCTGCTCGCGGCGACACACCGTTCGCGTCGTCTGCGGTGCCCTGGTCCGAAGCCATTTCTAAAGGTCTGAAGAGCTTTTGCGGTTGATGTAACAGCAGCATAGGCTCCGATGTTACAGCTCCAAACAGCCGCGATCTAAGGAGCCCTGATACTGCATGACCATCCTGACACCATGCAGGGCTCTAGCGGCGAGTAATGGGGTGAATGCGATTTTTGACTCTGTCGTAAGCTCTGAGGAATGTCTGGTAGGGTTTCAATGAAGCCCTATCTTTCATCCACCTGTAAGTTATGTAAAATAGCTGTGCACGACCTTCATTCATTCTCACCGGAGCACAGCTTGCAAAAAAGCGGTAGGTATTACATGTACAGTGAACACACGCGTCCATGGGGCAAACTGCAAGGTGGAGAAGACTCGGCTCAGGCTGAGGCGGGGTGTGGGGTGGGGTGGGGTGGGGGAGATGGCGTGGCGGCCCACTTCAAGATGAACTGCGGTTGCAGGTCGGAACAAGTGAGTTATTCGAGGCTGTCCATTTGGCGACAACTGGTTTTGAACACGTGCTGCCGTTTAGGCCCACAACGTGGGGCCCTGACGGTGGGGGCATGAGGCCTCATGCAATGTGCGGAGAGATATTAATCGGGTAACAACCACCGCTGTCTTAATTAGAAACGCCGTGTGGTTTGGTTTCTAAGCCCGCAGACGAGGCCGCCGAAATGGCTGGCTACCCGGCGCTTTCGCATTGCGATGCGCTCCAATGCGAATTTTGTCAAGCTAGCGCAACAGCGTTTTGCACTGCTTCGCCGCCGACAGGTGGGAGTCGACGGGGCCCAGATGGCTGGCGCCGCCGCGTTGTGGCGTAGATTCGCTCCTTGACACCGTTTGAAGATTGCCCGACGACAAAGATTTCTCGCGAGATTTGGTGCGTTCCCTGTCTGCTTGGGCATACTGGGGCCTAGGCAATGGGCTCCGGGACGGAAGAAGCGCGTGGCAAGTGCAATTTTTGGCTCAACAACGACGACACACTGCAAATAATGGAGAGGCTTTGCAGGCGATGACTGCCGCAGTGCCTGGCATGGGTCGCCCCGAGATCAGCGTCCACGTGTTGGCTGCAGATGTGTTTGCCTCGGCAGACCAATGCCATGAAAACATCACCATACGAAAACACAGCGAATAGGCCGATATTTTAGTTTGATGGGTTACGAGAACGGCCAGTAAAACTCAAGATATTTGTAGAAATACGAACACCTTAAACTGGGATGTTTTACAGTATTTTGGGATCAAAAATAAGCGTTGGCCATGTTGCTGCAGCGATTGCAAGAGCTCTCGACCTGGTGACTAAGGCTATCGGAGATTGATATTATGGAAGGTAGCGGTACTGCCATTTCATCGTCCGTTCTGGCTAAACCGTGACACGTTTGGCTAGCACTTTGAAATCTGCAACAAATGGTTCAGTGCGGAAAATGCCTCAAAAAGAGTTTTGGCCATAAAAGTGAGTCAGAAGGAATCCCGAAGGAATCCATGCTTCAACGGCTCAGAGACGGGCCTAAAATGTCGCTTGGCCTTTGGCCAACCACATCTCATTTCACAATTGGAAGCGACTCGCCCTCACGTCCCCCCGTGCTCTCTCGAAATGACGGCGCTGCTCGTAAAAAGCTCGTGGAAGCAGCACGAGCCTGCCATGCCCGTCGACGACATTCTGCCCGACAACCAGCTGCAGGAGGCGCGCGCCTGGACCCACAAGCTCCGCCACGGCGAGAGCGCCAGCCCCAGCCCCAAGCCAACAGACGCCGTCCTCTCGCCCACGCAGACTACCAAGCCCATGGTGGTCGAGACCAGCAGTAAAAAGCATCGCTTCTCGCTGCGACGGCTCTTCAAACACGAGCACCACCACGACCAAGGCAAGAAGGCAGCCTTCGTGCCACCCGTGCCCATTCCTACTGACTTCCTCACGCGCGAGCGGCACGGAGGCGTGACCGTCAGCGGCAAGCGCGTGCCCTTCACGCGTGACGCCCACAAGCGCAGGAAGAAGACGACCAAGCCCTTGCCGCGCATCAACGAGGACCGTGCGCTCGTGGCCGTGAGCTCCTCGGTGGAGGCCTATCGCCGCCGCGCCTACTACCCGGCCAAGAAGGAAAAGTCAAAAAAGTGAGGAAGCGCCGCCCCATCGTCATACATTTGGCGGAATGTCGCTCCTCACGTCTCTGCCAGCTCAGCGAGCACTGTCTGCAGCCCAGCAACAGTCGAGCCGCCCTGAGACACAAGTCGCCGCCTCGCATGGGAGGGACCGGGCGACAACATGATCGCCTTGCACTCATCTCATCATACCTCGTCATTTTTGCCTACGAATTAGAATTGCGCTATTTATTGGTTCGGAATTACCAAAACTAAATGCAATAAACTATCAAATTACACCCCTCAACGGCTTCCAAAGATCCAGTACATACATGTTCCGGAGGGTGCCAACACCTTTGAAAGCTCGTGTCAGTAGCCGCGTGGAGAAACGCAGGATCGTGCGTGTTTATCGCCAACCTACTCAAGAGCAGCAAAGCGAGTTGCAGTCACGATAGGAACAGCCTTGTCAGACTTCATTTGGGGCAGCTACTAGTAGCCTACTACCAACCATTCAGGCCGCGTCGTTTCGCGCGAAGATCTCGGCCGTTACCGTCCATCCCCCGCTCGTCATAGGCGCAAATCGCACTGGCAAGGTATTCAACGCGGCACCGCTGGAGCATAGCGCAGTCCTCTTTAGTGGCATAGTTCGCTCGCGCGCGAACATCACAATGAGGATTTATTAGTGTACGACACACGCGTTGGCAGTGCTCTTCAACAAGATCATGTTAGCTGGTCTGTACTGCCCGATTGAGGGAGTCAATGGAGCCAGGTCTTCCTTTCACTGCATTACTTGGAGTTCAAAGGACCTCAATTGCTGATGTTTGGTGCCACCAGCGAGTCAACCTGCCCGCTACTGTACAGTACGTTTCAACCGAGCTACCAGTGGCCACCAGCTATATCAAAAATTCGCATGCAGTGGCGCTATCTTTACTATTATACTCTCCGTGCTCCACAGCGACATGGCAAAGACAGTCACTGATCTGGATGTACTGTCCGTAGTTTGCCGTGGCCACGCGTCGTACACTAGCTGCTCCACGAGCTAAGTTGAAGCCGATAAGTTGCCCCACTTGGCACCCCGCAACATAATCTCGTTACGTTGCTTTTGTCATCACTTCAACACCGATGCACAGAGGTCGCGAGCTGGACGAAGTTGCGGCCGCGCTGGCGGACGTGCAGGCTCGACAGCAGAGCCTCGCGCGGGGCTCCGTTCTGTCTCGCGCGTCGTCTCCGTCGCCTTCAGTGTCTGCTGTGCCGTCTCCGTCACCCTCGCCGCCGCCCGTCTCGAAGGAAAAGACGCAGAGGGCGGCGGCACCTTTCCTGTGGCTCAAGCGCCGCGTCGTGCGCTGTAGCGACCGCAAGGAGAGCGATGCCCTGGAGGATCTAGGCAGCCTCGAGCTCGTGTCCTCGGCGTCGCTGGCCTCGGTGCGCGCGCTCATTGGTCAGTTCATCGTGCTTCCGCCGAGACGCGAGTTCGTGTTCGTCCACCCGACGACGAACATGCCAGTGACCGCTGCGGAGGAGAGCGACATCTGTGCTGGAGACTTGTCCTTTATCTGTCTCGTGTTGCTGCCAGTGAAGGAGCCACCAGCAGCCAGAGACACCTCCACTGTCAGTACTGTTACGATTAGTAGAGCAGAGAGGAAAGCGGAGCAGCGTCGGCCAGAGACGGCTCACACACAGCAGCAGCCAGAGCAGAAGCAACTGCAACCACATACGGTGGCTGCAGGTGTTGCTGCTGCAGTGCCGAGTGACCCGAGGCCTGTGCCTGTTGTGAAGAGAGATCGAGTTTCTCCTGGTGCGGTGAGAACTGGACGAGAGCGGCAAGTCGCGTTGCAGCCTGTGCAAGAAGAACGGAAGCAGCCGAGTATTGAGGCCAAGACGGAAGCTGCACCTCTGCGTGCTCCCACAAAGCTTGTGGAATCGAAGAGGGCAATTGCAGAAGTGAAACTCGCTCTTGACAGCAAACGAGCTAGCAGTGCTAATTTACCGGAAAGACTAAAGCCGCGCCAAACGAAGATTACAGGACAAGACACAACTGACAGGCAAGGGAGTGAACGTTTAGGTCGCAGGCGGGTGGCTAGTGCTGGTAGCGATGCAGTAGCGACAGAACGCAAAGGCGTCGAGGAGAAACTTGCCGTCTCTTTAATTCCCGAGGCTTTGCACGCAGCACAAGACAAGGCTCTTGAAATTGTTGCGACAAGTCAATCATCGCCTAGTACCCAGCAGCAAGTTCGTGAGGGTGATTCTCTACAGCAAACTCTTAGTGGTGACACTAAAATTGCCAACCCAGCACCCGAAATTCCAACTTCTCTAGGAAAAACAGTTCACCAGACACCAGGGCATCTACATCGATCTCGGCGCTTTAAGGCACTCACAGCTGAGAAAAGTTGGGGCTGCGAGGAGCCGGAAGAGCAAGAATTGGCCACTGATGCGGAAGTCGAGGACTTTCTCCAGTCTTTTCTGGAGATTGTTCGTACTGGTCTTGAAGATGTCGATGCTCGTCAACTTGATACGGCGCTTTTATACTATGGAGTTGATTACTGCGCACTGAAATTAAACGGAGTACTGCTAGGATTGGATACCGAGCTTGGTACGCGGTGTACTCACGTACGGGGTGGAGTCGATGGACAGTTGCAGCAGTATTTGCTGAAAATATTTCCCGTGGAGAAGGACAAATCAGTCGATCTTGAGGCTCTCCAGCGCTTTGAATTCGCGCTCAACGTGTTCACTGGAATGAGAGGCTGGCGATCACCAACGCAACTACGAGCGAACTATTTCGAAGAGAAACATCCCCTGCAGCTCATTCCGGCATCTGATAGCAGGAGATTAGCTTTCCTTCATTTATCGGACAGAGATCACCAATTGTTTGCGTTGGCAAGCTCAGATGACCCCACAGTACAGCTCGAAAGCTGGCTGGCAGATGGCATGGAGATAACGTATTTGCTATTGTACGGATTCTTGCAGTCAAGGCGAAACTCGGGTCCGAAATCTCTAGTAAAACTGGATTCCCTCCACTCACGTCAAGATCGCATTCAAGCTGCAATCCAGAAATTATCCTCGTTTAGCTTCGACGTGTGGAAACGATTAGAGTTTCGAACTACCGATATCGAAGATACCTCTATGGTGAGACGTCTGAACGAGGTTATAAGAACCTTCCTGCGAGACAGCAAACGGTACTGTGGAGACCTTGAAGAGTCTGTATTTTTTCCTGCACTCGTCGGATACCTGAATCGAAAGAACGAGCAGCTAGCCCAAAGTTTGTCCGGCCTTCTATCGACTCCTGGCGCTCATGGGCCGCACAAGACCTCTGTGTTGGAGTGCTCGCGACTTCTCCGCCAGCACCTTGAGCAGTCTGAATCCCAATCGACAAGTTCCGATGCGTATCTACAATCTATGGGATTACAGATTATTGACGTGGATAAAATAAATGCATCCCGAAACAGAGCCGGTCTTGGAAGACTCTACGTGAACGGGAGGGAATCAAGTGTAATCCATTATCAGTGCAATCTGATGGCAAACGAAACAAATTTACTGTTAAAGGCTCGGTGGGAGCAGCAGGAACTACTCAAAGGGACAATCTCAAGGTGCGCAGTCTTCCTCACAGATAGCAGCCATCGCTTCTACTGACATTTTCTACGCAGATATTGCTTTCACGGACCAAAAGAAGATGCTTTTGAGTATGTTTTCGTCCGAACAAAACTATCTGCAAGCGCCGTTAACGAAATGCGATGGGAAGACCGAGATATCGTTGGAAGAAAAGAAGCACAGCACGCTTTTGCACTCCTTTGTGGGGATTCGCTTGAGGCGCCTGGAAATGTTGCGATTGGAGTGGGCGTCAACATTATTCACGCTGATCTGCTCCCACACATTACCTCGATGATTTCGCTGAACACAATTTTGCGAGAATACTCAGGGGCAACGTCAATCTCTTTTGGATATTGCTACACGCCAGCTGGCCAGGCTGCTCGTGTGGTGTTTAGAGTCCATACAGATGCCTTTGTCGGGAAGCCTGGGTATGTTCGTGGGTCTTCTGGGAGCTGGG
Organism: Phytophthora cactorum; assembly: GCA_016864655.1. Taxonomy (NCBI): domain Eukaryota; phylum Oomycota; class Peronosporomycetes; order Peronosporales; family Peronosporaceae; genus Phytophthora; species Phytophthora cactorum. The sequence continues at coordinate 56,257 of NHQK01000094.1, forward strand.
GGCTTTTGAGCGCTGTCAACGGAGTAGATCGCTTTCTCAGGTCAGCGCAAGAAGAAGAAGCTAATGCCTTCTGTGAAGCTGATGGATTAAGGTTTTTGAATTCGTTCCTGCAAGAGTGGGGTCAATCATGGACCACAACGAAGTACGGGAAACCCTTCTTTGACTACATTTACGAGAAGAGAAGAGTCGTAATAGCGCGTTTGCGTGAGGATTTATTACAAGCCATGAAACGGGTCATTGCGATAATCCCTCGTGTACCGCAAAGCATCACGAAGACGAACATTAGCATTATTGTCCAGATGATTGAGAGTTTTCCAGACGTGTCAGATGTAGCCGATGAAGCGATTGGTGTACTCATGACGATATGCTCAAATACTCATCAGTCTAAACCCACCAAATTGGTATCTGATTACTTTGCCCCTCGGATGACAGAAAACCAGGTACTGACAAACATCTATAGGATGATCGATGTATGACTATTGGTACTCACCTGTTGGCCTCACTTCTTGCTGTATATACAGAAACAATTTACGAATCAAGCTGGTCTGGATATTCTAAAGAATGCTGCCACGAAGTTACAGAACGTTCCTGCATACAAGGAGTCCGTTGAGACTGCGATTCTGTGTCTGTTGATGACCCACGAGATCAGTGCTACGAAGACTGGATTGCTCATTCACTGGCAAGAATGGCTCAACTTTTACGTCGAAAACGGAGCTTGGACAAGACAGTCAGCAGAACCAGCACTTCCAGTATTTCTTCTCATACAAGTGCATGCACACTTTTTCACTGCAACCTCCATTGTGGAACCAGACGTTGAAAAATGTCCGTGTGGATGTGATGGGCATTTAGTGGAGTTTTCAAAAGCTTTTGTCGGTGTGACGAAGATGTTTGTGAGGCTAATGCTGACAGACGTTGGAGTGACGTGGGCTCAAGACGAAATGTTCGGCCCACGAGATTGTGTAATATTTCTGCTGTGGAGTGCCAATCCAAGTCGCTGGGTACCAACAGTGGCTGGATTGCAGAAGCTAATTGTTTCCAGTTTGTGTGAGTTTCTGGAGCGCTTGACAAGCTCGCACCAATATCTACGTATGCTATCCGAGCTGACACCACCACTACTCGATTTGTTGCGTCAGCACGACTGTATTTCGCTGCACACCGGAGCCTTACGCGTCCTCAGTCTAACCTTTCGACTGGCTGTTGACAAGAAAGTGTGGTCAATCTCGATGGAAACCTTTCTGGAATCTTTTTATCAGCTTCTGGAAAGTGTCTGCGACGACGCTTCTTGCTCAAATATGAATCGTTATATACTTGACGTCCTCTTCAATATGGAGAACCATAAGCATTCTGCAAGACTGTCTACTATTTTGTCGTTGTTGCATGAAGAGCACGTGAACTTCGTCGGTGGGTCGGGTCAGTTGTCCCCTGTCGCGCGATCTCGTACAAAATCTTTACTGCAGACGTTGGTTTCGTTATGTTCACTGACTTGGAACTCGGTTCTCCAGCCCGTTTGCCAGATACCTGCCTTGATCAGCCTCGGGTGGATGCTGACAAACTTGGAAGTTGCTGACGACTTAGCACAACTCGAGGTGGATGATGTCTTGCTTTCTTTAATGGAGAACGAGAGTGCAGTCGGGTCCATACTCGCGGCTCGTGCATACGTTGTATTCCTTTTCCAAGGGCTATTGTCAAGACGTACCATTGACGAATACCGCATGAAAAGATTATGCAACCTCCTAACTGCCGTCTTAGCATCCGGTTCTCGCATCATGCTTTCGCCCAAACGCTCAAGTAATACTGATAACTCGGATGTTATCCAATTCGCTGCAAACCAAGCTGTTGTAAATTCTATTCTTCAGCGGTACATGGATTTTAACCATGAAAGGCAGAGTCACGCTCAGCAGAAAGAACTGGATCAAGATGATCCAACGGTATCTGACCCGTCATCGGTTGGGGTTATCTGGGAGTCGAACGAGTGGAACGATCCCAGTCGAGCTATGGCCGAGAAGCTCGCAAATCATCTAAAGTTGTTGGTAGTTTTGTCGTCAATGACAAGAAACATTGTTTCAATTGGGAACAGCGACGAATTAAGAGAGATCATTCTCCTGCTTGTGGTAAGTAGAACACTTTTACCTGCTCTGCTATGACTGGCGAAGACTAACCTTTTTGTGTTTATTTCTTGTGTTAGCGGTTTGTTCGGGAGCGGATACACAGTGCTTCTCCCCAGACTACGCTGTATTTACTGTCGCTGAGGAATCTCATCTGGGCCACACGCGCAGAAATCCTGAAGTGGGGGATTTCAGATTTGATAGAGCCCTCTTTCCTCCGAAAACTTCTACTTCTGGCCAAGGACAAGTTGTATCAGGTACATGTGGCTGTGCGTATTATGTTGTGAGACGAACTAAATACTGACTCTCGTTTTGATCGTAGGACTTGCCGGCTGGGATTTTATGGGGTCTTGCTGACGCCTACGAGAAATCAAACATGTATTTGCTGTCGTTTGAAGTTGACGATGCGTTGGCAACAGGGAGCTATTTCACAAAGAAGATCGGGTTTGCTGTGATGGTGGACAATTTGGCGTCAAAACTGACGGCTAACCGATCCATTGAGAATGATTGTGGCGCCATGGCTTCCATGATTGCCAACCCGGCCAGCAGCTCCTTCTTCCTTACGAACTATGGATACCCGTTCGTTCTGAAAATAATGGAATCTATTCTACGGTTAATCAGAGCTGGGCACACTCATGCAGAAGACAAGTCAGAAGAAATCTCTCCTGATACAATTGTCGGTGAGGCGTTCGGTCCGATGCTGTCTTACTCGTATGCGATAGTGAGTCAGCAGGAACGAGAGCTGTTACAACTCTGCCGTGCTGCACTAAGAGTCCTCGAGGCAATGCAACGAATTAGCCCAGAGTCCGTTCTGGATGAAGCCGCACGAACGAAAACGACGATTCTCCCACTACTCGACTACCCGAATAAACTAGTGGCTCAATACGCGGTTTTGTGCTGCAGTACTCATCTCCAAACGCACCCAACGCAGTGTGGTAAATTGGTCGAGAATGACGTTCTGGACAAGGTGATCGCATTCTTCTTTGAAGATGAATTCCCTCCTATCCAAGTTGCGGCGTTTTCATGCATCAAGTTGGTATTTGCTGACCATAAATACCTAGCAGCTCTCCAATCGAAGCTCTTTCCACTTCGAGAGCGAATCGTGTCATGTCTGCATAGCCCCGACTTTGAAGTAAAACGAAAGGTTTGTTTATCGTATCATATTCGCTACCAGAATAATGGTATCCTGGCATGACTTCGCTCTTCTGTTTACAGGCAGTATTGTTTTTAGCTGAGGCGGTCTTTCGTCTGGACGATCAAACATTTCTCGATGGTTTTGCTGAAGTATTTGCAGCAGTAGGCAACAACGGGCTGATAATGGAGCTGTTCGATTCTGTCTCGAAGGAGATTGCTCTTAATCCGTCAGCTGATAGTGTTCTCCAGCTACTTGTGCGACTGATGATCAAACTAAATCTCGTGGCTCGTACCGGCGGTGATCAGTTAGTGCATGTAATTTGCCTTACGTTGAAGACACACAAAAAGGACACATTCCTCCGACCTGTGGTAGGGATAACACGCTTTAAGTTCTTACGGCAGTGTTTGGTTCTAACATTGCTGTTGTGTTGATGCAGTTGTTTAACTTCTTACATCTTACCGTGGCACAAGGGGGTCATGTTGAGTATTTGGAGCGGAAAAGCCGGCTGGATGTAGTGACTGGGCTTCTCTCGCAGCAGCTAACGCTAAGTGAGTTGCGGGATGTGGCCAACATCCTCATACTAGTAGCCACCAATCACACTGGCATCCGACACTACCTTAGTGGATTCGAATCGGGCTGTATCCCTAAAATTGCCGGTCTGTTGAGTGAATTTTCAGAGTACAGCCTCAACAGCGACAATTCGAAAAGCTCCTTACCAGCGCAAGATGGCAACCTTGAAGACCATGCGACTGAAATTCTGCCCAAAGAACTGTTAGATGAAGGTACTGCTAAATATCTGCTGAAAGTAACGACAGCTAAGACGGTCTTCATCTCCCACTTCACCGAAGACATTTATGAGCTGGTACGTCTCCAATTGCTTCTCACTAATGCCACAACGCTAACACTATGCGAATCAGTTTCTGCGACTATTACTACTGCTTCTTACTGGTCCCGAGTTTAGTGTTGAGGAGAGATACGGGTGTGTTTGTGAGAGTGACGGATGCTCTAACTGTGATCCGTGTGACATCATCGCAAAGGTACACTCTGCTGGCAGCTTACCAAAAACGAGTCTTACTAACACGGTTATCTGTAAATTACTTTTGATTAGACACGCTGTGGGCACTATATTCTTCGGTTATCAGCCACGCATCGAGTTTTGTGCCCTACTTATGACCTTGAATTCTTACTGTCAGCGAAAGGAGACCCAGCCGATAAAATTTTGAGTCTAATCGTCAAGGTACTTGAAGTCCTTGCGATCAATCACCAGTGTCGTGTGCAAATGCTGCGAGGATCCATGAAGGCAGACTGGTTCTGGGTGCCAGTATTAGCCAAAAATTCAATGATTCCTGGATTCCTAGAGTCCGACGGGGAACAAAGCGAGGGGGCGAAGCATCGTGAGGAGTCTACTGCGGATACGATTCAACTACTGGGTCATTTGAGTGCTGTAAAAGGTTGTGCTTGACTTCAATGATCCAGAATATTTACTCATTCTTACACATTGTGCGTGTTCTTTAAGCAGAAGTGGCCCAGCGACTAATGATCGAAAGACCGTTCGTATCCATGCTTTTCACGTACCTCACACCGACGTGCGTTTGAATAAGGTAGTGTACCCACTAAGCAGTTATGCTAACCATACGCTTTTTTGCATGCCTTTTAGAGACCAATTATTTACGTCAAATGTTGCAATTCGTCGAGCATCAGCATTTACGCTAGCAAGGCTCGCTGAGTTCCCATTAATTGTACGGGATACGTTTTTCCAGGAGAACATGGCGATGATAAGTTACGCTTCATTGGATAATGATGGTCTTCAAGTGTCGAATCCAGAGCGTGACACGGTGGTATTAGCAAACGAGATGATTCTCACCAGAAATCAAAGGCTATTGACGCCAGGACTTCAAGGAAGAAGTGTGGACGATGGGGTTTTGTCTCTCCTAGTTCGCCTACTGGTTTCTGAGGAAAGTGATTCGCAAGAGGTGGGAGTTCTTGCTGGAGATGTGCTGGCCGGTCTCCTTTATTTTCAAGGGAATTCGCGCGATGGAAAGCGCCTTTATTCAGTGCTATGGCACTACACTCGCGCGTTGAGCCCCAGCAAATCTAATAAGGATCTTGCCCATCCATCGTCCAAGCGTCTAACCGCGTACTTGCATAACTGGATCGGACCTATGCTTCAGAAGCTGCGGCAATCCAGTTTTGGTACCTTTCACGAAGATACGGCACAATTGTTGAGTGACGAACTGGCCTATACCGACAAGCATCTGGAAGAAACTTCAGGTCGCGAGCTTCTGCGTGTGTTGGTTTCTCTTCTTCTTTCTCCAACTGGCATTTGTGGAACGATGGCAAACAGCAACAATCTCCGTAGCAGCGATTTGGATATAATTCAGACGTACAGTCACGAGCGCAGGGCACATTTGAGACCACGTAGTCTTCAATATGTGTTTAATGCTTCCGATCGATCAATGCGCGAGTCAAATGACTATAGCTTCCACGGATCCGCCCATTTGTGGCTTTTCCTTCGAAAACTTTGGGAGTTATCGATTACTGAACTCAGTGAACGAAAGCGAGCGAGTATTTCCGAGGTGAGGGATATTGTTGTGGCCATAATCCCCCGTGTTCTTACGAGTTGGAACAGAGAGTGCGCATTTAGGTATTCAGCGGTGGCTTTTGACAGACGAAAGTGCTTTCTTGATTTCGTGATTGCGGTCGGAAAATGGGATCCCAGCGTACTAAGCGTGATAAATGCGAAAACAATCGTGGAAATAGTCGTGAGGAACGGTGGAGATGCGCCTGTCACAATGGGACGCGAGTATTTGCTACTGAAAGAAATGTGCCAACACATTCCAGAAAACATTGGCTTGATGATGAAATGTTTTGGCCTTGACTGCGTCAACGACCCGCGAAGCAAGCCTAGTGATTTCTTCAGAATGTTTTGGAGTCCAGCTCATCTCAAATTGCTCCCGGTGAAATTTACGCTAGCTGTCAAGACAAAGATGACGATTCTAGATCCTTCCCCCGACGCTGAACTGGTGACGATCTTCGGGATTGATCTGCTTAAATTGCTTTCATCTCGAATCCCTCTTGCTGCAAAATGGTTTGTGGACTGCCAAGGTGAGACCCAACTTTTGGACATGATGCTACTGGCTTCAAAGGCATCTGCCCTACAGATGCAACATCCACTAGTACGATCGTTCCTGTCTAATTTGCTGTGGTTGACGAATCAACTGCTCGAACTTGATCATGCCACGTATCAGCGCATTTTTACGTCGGATCCTCGGTTTTTGCGATGCGTTGTGGATCTCATCTATGCTCCCGCTCACGAAGTTCAGACGAGTGCGATAAAACTTTTACGAAACTTGGCACAACAACCGAGAATTTTTACTATGCTTTCGCGTCTGGAAAATGTTATTTATTCCATCGGAACTGTGAGTGCTGACGTGATATCCTATGCGGGGGAGAAGTTAAATAAGTGCCAGATCTCCCCGCCATTGTCACAAGATTGTGTGGCGTTATTTGCGCATCTTTCATTTGTTCCCTTCTTCACGGACCTCAGCGTCACAGAACTGGTAAAACTATCGCTAGGCTTCAGACCGTGTCGACAACCTGAGCCACTCTGCTGGATGATTTTGATGAATGACGGTCGCTTTAGTTCCATCCCAGAATGGATGTTTGCAGAGCAGAGCAATACTACTACGATGGCGTCCTTCACATCCGCTATGAAGCGTATTCAAAAACGGTTTGAAGGGTTTCTTGGAGTTCAACCAGAAAAAGCAAGCTTTTCAATGTACACAATTGACCAAGATACGTATATAACCCATACTTCAGCAACAACACGGAGGCGTGTAGCCAGGAGACTGGACAGTTTACTCAAGGCGTATACTGATGATTCTACGATGTATCGCGGCTCTGTGCGAACGCGTAATGGACTTGTTATGAGGCTAGGTAGGCTTTTAGTCGAAGATCGGGCTGAAATGATTCGCCGTGTGGCGTATACAAAGAGAATTTCTGAGCATGTTCTATTCGAGCAAATGCGAACACGGCAACTCTCCGATCTGTTGCAGTTACTTCAGGAAACACCTCTTTTTAAAGGGATCGAGAGAGATTTACTTGCTAACTTGGCATTTCGTTTGGACAATCCTGTTGAATTTGTGACCGAAGACTCTGCAAAACTGCAGAGTTTGCCGTTGCTTTTACTGTACAATGAAAGCGTCGAGTTTGAAATGCACCTGGCAGGAGCCCAAGAAGGGATTCAAGGTACTGCTTCAAGAGGAGGTTTAATTGGCTTTCCACCTTGGTTGTATGAACAATCTTCAATCACCTTCACAGTTCACAAATGTGGACTACTTGGAACGACCATATCGTTGAAAGTGTTGGAGTCCGAACTACCAGAACCAGCTTTGAAAATGGTCACAGATCGACTATCTCATGCCTATAAGGACGGTGACGTCCAAGCAATCTTGCATTTAATGGGGCAGGATACTTTACCGATACCAACGTCAGGGAAACGCCGCCTACAGTGCTCAGCTTCAGCGCTGATTGTTCAACTCACCACTGCCGGCGTTTTTGTCGAAGGCTTGCTTAGTGATAACTGGGCTATTGGTGTTGTTGTGGATGTTGCGTTGGGGGCCTTGCCCACCGACATTGTACTTGATACTTTGAGTGTGATCGCTGCATTGACAGCAACTGAGGCCCGGACCAAGCGCTTTTGTGCAACGATAATGGCACTAGAAAAGGCAACAGAGTCTATCACGAGCCTTTGGCACCCAGTTGCTGCATTTGTAAATCGATTCAAACTCCGGCTGTGGGAAAATCATCCAGAGATTTTGAAGAATTTTTTTCAAATCCAGTCTCAAATTGCGAGCAATTTACCAGCGTTTTGGACGAATCTAGAGCATATTTGGACTGCTAAGTACTTGCGCGATTGTTTAGCGTTGCTGCGATCCGACCAGAACCGGACACCTGAAGTGGTTGGTTGCCATTTAAGTTGTGCTATTTCTCATCGCGTGGATTTTCTGTTTCGGTGTGGATACGATTTGGATTTGAACTTGGTGGTAGCCCAAGCTCTCGCACGAACTCGCAGTGGGAATATTATTGGCATGCTCCAGTTGTTTATTACACTCAGCTCCAATGAATTACTTTGTGAGCAAGTTTGGGAACACGTTATCAATTCAGCTGATGCGTTTGATCGAGCACTCGAGCTTGTGGAAGCGGCAATTACTGGCTGCTTTGACTCAGGGAATACTTCTGATCTCGAAGTCTATTGCAAGTTTCTTTATATGATATGCACCAGTGGCATCAATCCTCAGTTGGACCTAGCGTTTCGTCACGCAATTCAAAGTCGCTTTGGTATCCTGCTAGTACTTCTTCAGCGGGTACACGAGCTTTTAGAGACGCATTCGGTACGTGTATTTTGCTAACGTGACAACGTTATCGGTTTCTCACAGATCGCTTTATTTGCTTCTCGTTGTAGGTTCACATCGTGCTTCGTTGTATTGGGAGCGTATGCATCGATATACCGTCCAATTACAGCTTAGTAGCAACATGTACCGACGCTGGGAATGAGACGGGGGAATTTGTCAATACTATTGTGAATGCGCTGGCAGAACTGGAAAGCCATTTGCAATGCCAAAATGTTGTTGGGCACTTGGAGATTCAAGCTACATTTTCTTGTATCGATGCAATCACTTCTGTGCCTGATCAAAATGATCGTTTCGAGACAAGGAATCTCGTGGTGACAGCTCTGCTAGTTATTCAATTAATTACCACGCGATCTCATGCACTAGATACTGAAATGACTGTAGCTATACAATCTGTGATGAAGGTGCTGCTTCGTGTTGTCAGTGGCGAAGACAACGACTATCTCGACGCGTTGAATGAAGCAAGAACCTTGACGCTCGTAGCTGGTTATGAACTCATTTCGCAGTGCTATTCAGTGGCTAACGATAACATTCAGTTGCTACGACTTCTGGAATGTTATACGGCCCTTTTGGACGCCTTGGTGACTTCGCCAAACTTCCGTGATATGTTGTGGACGGCTTATTTCAATGGAACTGAAACAAGCAGCTCGTTTATCGCTTGGGTGTACCAATGGATACTGTTTGAACCAAGCGAAAGCCCGCGCATAAACGCACTAAACCCCAGTCGTGCATCCAAAAGAGCTCGAGTACTAGAAGTTGCTGGCAAGATGCAGGCGCTGACCTTATCAGTCGTGATAAGACTAACCGAGCACCCGTTTATCGTCGAAGAACTCAGTCTTCACCCAAAGTTTCCTATGGTAACAGCGCACATATGCACCGCACTCGAGCATGAAACTCGTGCAATTGGCTTTGGACGTGCGGTACAATGGGTGAAATTCCTGTGCTTCGTATTGGAGCAATGGGAGGAAGCAGCTAGTTTGCAGCGGTGGCAGTCTGACCGGGTGCGCATGGGTACAGTAAAGTCATTTCTAGCTCACGTTAAAATCCCAGTACTGCTACAAGCGTGTGGTTTAGCTCAAGCACAGGAGGACAGCTTTGTATGCTACGCTATTCGCTTCTTGTGGCTGATAGTAAAACTACAAATTGACGCTGGTAATGCTTTGGTCTTCGTGGGTGGCTGTGACGATGAATGGATTGAGCTCATACCTCTGGCCTCCGGAATGTTGAAATCTTCATCGTCTTCGATGCGATCGAAATGTTATTTACTGGGGTTGCTAGCAGAACAGACGCTTAACCGAGAGATTTTACCTACAGATATGATTGACGTTGTGGATCTAGTTTATGCTGCATTAAGAATGCTAACTGAAGGAGCAATGTCGAGGGAGACTGTACAAATTGTTGCCTCCCGTATCATAAAAGGCTTTCTGTCTACGCAAAAGTGGGAAAAGAACGCTGAAGGATCTCTGGATGAGGACTTGATTAGGTTCGGTATCACTCTTCAGAGTCAACGATTTGTACTCCACCTTACTAGAATACCTCAGATTCGGACAGCATTATTCCATTCCGAGTCTATTCATCCACTGGTGTGCCAGACGCTTTTCCAGGATGCTATTGCTGTTTTGAGCGTGAAAAGAGAACATGAACTGTGGACCAGAGCACAAGTAGACGCTTGTCAGCTAATTAACAGCTTGTTAAAAGCGGCAGATGAAGTTGACAGAAATAGTGTGCTCCGCTCGTATCGCCTGGTTGCTCGGCGTGGACAGTTCTTGAAGAGCTGCATAAATCTTCTGTCGGAGCCGTGGAAGCCAGAATTTCAGTGCATCATTGTAGAATCTATGATTACTTACCTAGACCGGAACGTTAGTGGGGGCGCTGAGGTTGCTACTCTGAGGAAACAAGGTCAAGGAGACTTGATGGCACTGTTACTATCGATCATAGACGCTGAAGACGCAATACAAGACTATGAAACTCCGAGCATTTCGGTGCTTTGCCTGCGATTGTACAATTCAATCATCGAGTTTTCGTTGGATAATGCGAGATATGCTGTACGTCAAGGCTTTAGTGAATTGTGTCGGAACCTTCGAGAAGCTGCATCAAGACAAGACACATTGGTGAGATGCGATCTCGTTAAAATGGGTTATTTCGTCGTCCGGATGGTCGGTAACTCGAATGGAGACGTGAATCGATCTATAACTAAAGAGATCTGGGAAATCACTACTGCAGTTTTACTGCATCCGTTGCTAACTACCCACTGGGAGACCACAACATTAGTTTTGGAGATTTTACGTTGTTGTACTGGGAGCAGGAAAGAGCTACAGACAATGATCGCGCGTGAGTGGGATGAAAGAGGGAAACACGTCACGTTATGCTTGGCGAACTTGCTTCACGACGAAACACTCTTGAATGATGGCGTTGGTTCGGAACGCGGTGCGTCTATAGCCGAATTATCGATGCAGACCCTGGCACAATTGTGCTTCTCAGGCACACTGTGTGAGTACATAACCAATGATCCTGATATCGTCACAACCCTTGTAAGAGGCTGCGAACATCCGAAAAGCAAGTATCAATTCGATTTACTAAAGGTCCTTTTGACCAGTGAGGACGCAGTTCCCAAGAAGTCATTACTGTCGGAACATCTTTTGGACCAAATTTGCGGGATTATCCTACCTGTAGTAGACCCAGGTTATCGATTCTATCTGTTGGAGCTTTTGCCAGGACTAATTCACGCTCGGGTCGTAGATAATGGTGGGGAATTTTGGACTGATCTGTTGCTCTACGCCATCGAAGAATTGAGCTCACACACTGGAAAAAGTGAAGTCGATGAAGGTCGTTCCATGATAGCAACTAAAGCATTGATAAGCGTCTTGGATGTTTGTGAGTTGCGTGATTTCCCAAGTGAAATACTCTACCGGTTGCACAAAATATTATCGAGACTAGTCGACAATGTAAGCATTTCAGGAAGTGAACTTGACTTTACTGCGGCACTGAAGAATCCACCATCACCACTCGAGTTGCTTGTTTTTTTCAGCCTCGCGAAGCTTTCCCCTTACGTTGAGGCAGATTTAACCGCCAGACAGCATGACATAAGGTGTGTTTCGTGGTGGATGAATTCCAGTATTTGTCGGACTTGCGAAGCTGTCGATAGCGAAACTTTTCTTCTGAGCTCTCTTGCTTTGCATTTCTTGGAGTTCTGCGAGCGTTCAGAGTCACTTGAGTCTGTGCTAGAATTTCGACCGTATTGGCGAATTTTGACCAGAATGTTTGTCTCCTTTCTTGGAGAAGCTGTCCACTTTAAGGCCTCGGAAATGATGCTACAGCTTTTACGCGGAACAAGGAGCTGTGACTACCGATCCTTTGTATCGGACATCTTCAAGGTAGATTTGATTGAAGTGCTATGGTGGGAAGTTTCTACATCAAACAGCAAGGTGGAGACTATGAAGAGCAGTGAGCTACGGGACTTGTGGTATTCTCTACTAAACGAACTATGCTGCAACCGTGACAGCGCCTTAGCTATCATGGAAAAGGATTTCTTGGAGCGGTTCATCGTCCTAGAAAGCTCTCTGTCCAACAGTGGACTACTACAAGACCCCGCCAATACGAGCTTTCTACGTCTGGTTTCCTCGGTATTTCACGCAACGAATCTCTCGGATCATGAACGATATTTCAAGAAAGCAGTTCCAACGATGGAAATCCTCGCGGAGTTGTGCCTTTGTACCATCGTCTGTATCTTCGATATGAACGAGGCTAAGTGGAACGCAACCGAAGTTCTGTATGCTCTTGCGATGCACCAGGACACACTAATAGGCGTCTGGAAGGCATGCTATTTATATCCCACACAGATCTCAGATGCTGCGCTAGTTAAAGGTACAGAGCGACTTTGCGCAGTGTCGGAGATGTTACTGCAGTGTGGAAATAATGTTGCTGACCTCATACTGGTCCTGACAGCCGTTCTCAAAATCTGCAGACAGAGCATCGATATTCTCATCAGAGCACGAAATCTGTCAGAGTGTTGGCCCATGATTAACGTTCTTGTACAAGTTCTCCAGCAATGTATTAGTGATCCCTCGGCATCTTCACGTAGTTATCTCCGCCCAATCGTACTCACGACCAGTAATCCTGCTGATTTTCTCCCGTATTACTTCCCGACGGAACTTCATGTAAAAGCTACTGTGCTCGCTTTACAGCTTGTACAACTTTGCTTGGCCGACCGCCAGTTCACTGAGTCACTGGAAACCGAATCGGATCTACTGCGAAACCTTTTCGTGTGTATAGCTACGTCAAACTGGAGAGTGGCGAGTGCGGCGGCCATTGAACTCAGTACTTTGATTCATTGCGATCCTGATGTCACTAATCCAGAAGACGACGAGGATGGTGTAACACGATACATGTGCGACCAAGGTGACTACCGATATCTCGAGTTTTTCTCCGACTTTGCCACGCAGGAAGTAGTTCGCGTAGCCCCCTCCTCTCGGTTTCCGCCGTGTTTTGTGCTTTTAGTGCGCTGGTTACGCTTTTATTCCGTAAACGTGACGCTACTCAGCGACGTTCAAATGGTTGAAGACTTCGCACAAGAGCTGGAATCTACGAAAGAGTTGGCAGAAACTACGCAGCTTGACGTTCACGAGAAGTTTGCTGGGAGTATTCTTGAGATTCTACTATACCTCGTGGCGAATTATCACTCTGTCATCTACACGAGCGATAATAGCGAGTCGGAGGAAAAAGAACACTCACTCTTTCTGCAGTCGCTTCTTGCACTTTGTCAACGTCGACCTCGCAGCTGTTTGGATAACGCTGATACTTGCATTGTCTCCAGCTGTCGAGTTCGCAGCAGAGCTCTTAAGCTGGTGCAGTTGCTGTGCTCTATTGATTTACCTCACACCCGTTCAGTGCAAGTGTTCTCTAATCCCCAGCAGATGCAGATTTTAATGATGATTGTCGAGAATTCAACTTCGGATGTCGAGCAGAATTCAGCCGCGCAGTTGATGGAAGCCCTGGCACTTAAAGACCCGGTTAAAAATGTGCTAATACGTGACACATCGCTGCTTTTCCGCCTAGGAGCGTGGCTTGAAATCGATAAGCTACAGCTTCTAGCTGCTGCCATCATCCAGAGACTTGCCACCCCATCGAGTTCTGTTTTAAATCGCAGTGTTTTCGGCTTTTCGCCAAGTATTCAGCAGCAACTTGCTCATTTTCTCATTGTCGGAGTGGAACAGAAGAAGCCCAGCCAGGTTTTGCCCAAGAAGAGCAAGCCGTTGCTGCGTGAAGTATATAGATTACGGATCGAAATGCAATTGGAAGAAGATATCAAGCGTTCACCGCGACAGAAATCTTCGACCAGCTTGCTATCGGTTCAATTGAGATTGGAAATCGTCGATCAAAGCGGACTGTGCCTTCGCCAGTTCGAGTACCAAGCTACAGTACGAAGTGGAGACGAGTTCTGCTACCATGAGTTCCTGATGGAGCCAGCCGCAAGTATTGTTCGTTGTACCATCCTTACTCGCAACGCTGCTGAATATGAAGACCCAAAAGTGAGAGAACTTGAACTCTCACGGGGAATTGGATCCTCAACTCATCGCTGTGACTCCGTACTACTTCGATTTTCTGAAGAACCGCTGCGAACGAGTAGTGTCTTATCGGGTATTTTGTCCCGATTATTGAGACAAGAAATTGGTCCTCTGAGCTTCGAGTTCTTCCAAGCGTTATCGGGAATTGTAGCCGAGTTTTGCAGGGATTACAGTATTTTCTGTGACCCCGTTGTTGATCTCCCATCCCAGATATTGGTAGTCCTTGCTACATCGGTGGAGTTTGCTCCTGCTGGGAAAATGGATGTTACGTGCTTAGAAAACTTGACTACGTGGTTTCCTAACAAGCCAACAGTCAGCAATTTCAAATCGATTGCTCCTCCCGTCCTGCATCTCATTCAGAATCTTCGCCAGTTAGCGTGCATCGGCGACTTCACTGAGAATTTAAATTATGGAAGCGTTTTGGACAGTTCCGCTTCTAATTTCCCACAATTTTGGTTTTTGGAAAAGTTCGTCGAGTTCATTGGAGATGTGGAAGTTCAGGATCTTACCGCAAATGTTTTGAACGCTCTGTTCATTGAGAATTCAGATTTGCTCCTATACGTATGCGGCCAATTCAACTCAGAACAGAGTTCAGAGACTACGTTTCTATCGCTCGTGGCGATTGCGATTCGTAGAAATGTTGCGCATTGTCAATCATTTCTTTCGCCTACTGCACAGACGTTGCTTCGGTCGGTATTCGACGCTGGTATCCAGAAATGTACAGCACAGCCAGAGTTGCAAGGTAGTTTGATCTACTTCGCTTCTTTAGTAACTGTACGATTGGCGCGAAGCCCGATTGATGACAACGTATTGAATGGGCTTGAGCTTTTCTCGCGAATATCTTTCGAAATGTTATGCCGTCCACCATGGATTGAGGGCGTTTCTACTGACACAGCAGAGAATTTGATACTGAGCTGTGGATTCTTTTGTGACGGGCTGCCCAAATTTGTAGCTGTCGACCCAGATACGCGAGAAGAAGTGTGCTATGAAGCTTTATTTTCCGCTTCCAACGTTGCTGAGCAAGGCCTTACGATTGTTGAGACTCTTCTAATGTTTCTTGGACGGACATCAACTACCGGGAGTGATATTGGCGGTGTAATTGAAGGCCAGATCTCCTACGACAGCTACGATCGCCTAGCAGCAACAATTCTCGCATCATTGGTTGAAAAACTACTCTCTCGAAAAGCATTCGAACAAACGTTACTGCAATTATTGGACTCACAATATCACAAAACGGATAAATCTTTTGCTACGGCTTTTGAAGAGCAGTGTCTTAGAGGTATGAGGAAATGTATCGCTCTAACGCGTTATGATTTCCAGAGTGAACTCAACGCGCTTAGACTCACATACTATTCAAGCATCCGAGCGGGTGTTCGGACTGGAATCATTCCTCCCCAATGCAGCGGGGTTTTCCAGCGTATCGATCAAGAGCATCTTTTACCAAGTGAAAGTTCCCAGTGGCACAATAATCAAATCGGAGAAAAAGAGAAATTTCATCGTCACCATTCATTTCTACGCCAACCCAATCAGCTCACTGCGTCTCCGAGCAAATATTTGCAACCCGAAGATATAAAATTCGACTCAGAACTCCGTGAACTCATTTTGTTTACCAACGAGCACGCAGAATTGCTGTCAGTTTTGACTGTAAACCGGAAAAAAGCTCTGACTTCAGCCATCCGAGTTGCTACTCAGAATGCGCGAGTGCTGATGGCTTTCCACTCGATGACGAGTCTCGCTCTTGACTTTTACATTGACACGGCCAAGAAGCTGCAGAACCAGAAGAAAAGTAAACTCAACAGCAAGAGACGAGTAAGTGCAATTGTCAATATTGGTAAAACCGAGCAGACAGTTTTTCTGGAATGGCTTCTTCTACTAGAACAATTAGCGGGATTACTCTGCTCCGGGCTACACGAACTCGATGCAGTGTATTATATGGAAATAGTGAGTCAGTTCCGTTCTCTTATCTTGGATTTACCGTTGTTTCTGCGTAAAATGGAGTGTATGGGGACGCATTCAAGACGAGAAGCGCTGATGCTGTTCCTCGACAATTTGCATCGACTAGTGAAGCGTGCCACGAATCGAAACGAGTTGAGAGTCGTGGCCGCCAATGGATCAGGAATTGTGGATCAAACCAAGGCTATTCGGGCGCGTCTTCGTAAACTAGATGTTCATATTTCCACATCTCTAGCCGCTCTTTTAGAAGCACGAGAAGGTATGGAAAACCTCTCAAGATTGCTCCTAGCGATGCAGTATATGTGGCGACGGATGATGGGGACTACTTCAGTTGAGAAGGCAATGGCTAGTTCAAGAGAATCTATCAGTCTTTTGAAAAAGATCAAGGAGAAGTTTGTGAGTTTTACTCACGCTTTACGACGACCCAGGGCAGTATTTGGAGCTCGTCACGAAACCTCTGCAGCTACAGAATTTGATAGTCCGTCCGAGTTACTAAAGGCTTCTCAGGGGACAGAGTCGGTAAGCACTGATCAATCCTCTCAAAGCTCAAGTGAGTATGATGAATTTGGTGTTACGGGTAGAAATTCCACCAGGTTCTCCTCACTTTTCCCGTTTACCTCGCTCGATTTGCTTCTGGATCACTTTGGCTGGGAATCTGTCGCTACAAAGCGAACAAGGCAGCTTCTACAGTCTTCAAGGAATAAAAATGATGTTATTGAAGTGCTCAAGTCGACTTTTGGTATCGGAGAAGAAGCTGTGAAACAAATGACGCCTCTTGATCTGGCAGAAAAGTTTCAGGAACTTGAAGAAACGAAGAAAATATCCGACGGACTGGATCAACTGCAACAATTGATTATAGAAAATGATATGCCTTTCGAGAATTTTCCTTTTGTAGTACACGACAAAGTGGAAATGAGTTTGTGGCGCTTGATGGTGCGTCCGATTCAGCGCGTGCGGCTCTTTCACTTGTACCACCAAACGCAGAGATTTGTGCTCAGTGATCCTACAAAACGTCGAATTATACTTGAAAGTTATCGCCAAGTCTCACCGCAGCGGCCAGTTATCCGTAAGAGATCACGCGATGAACTAAACAGTGAAGCAGAGAGCCCTACGAAGCTCGTTCCAAAGCTAGAAAAAAAATCTACTTTTTCTCGATACTTTGGCACTTTCAAAAAGGACAAACAACGAATTGGAGCTGATCAGATAGTGCAGGAAGAACCTGTACAAACTGCAGTAGCGACCGGACCTTGGAACGCAGCACCTTCACTAAAAGTGGTGATTTCTAGGTCTACACTGAAAGTTTGTGACGGAATTTTCAATCCTGATCCTTTCTCCGACGACGCTGCAATGATTCTTCTCCGTCGAAAGCTTGAGGCTAAGAAGAAAAGGAAAAACTTAACGGGTGTAACGAGATTCCGTGACTCAAGCCGATCAGCTCAATATCGATATGGCCGACAAGACAGTGTTCTTGATAGATTACTTCGTGGAGTCATATTGGTCGGAGCGCGACTGATTTTACTGATCGCATTTTGGCGTCAAGAAGAGCTTCGGACAGATCTGAAGGATCCTATTATGGCCAAAGCATTCGACGATCCTCACGCGCGAGACGAGTACTATCGCTTGTATCACGCCAAGAAGGGCCTTGGAGAGCTGGTGCGAGTCTGGATGCCGACTAGTGGTAGACTGGGGCTCCAGCTATGGCAAGAGCGACACTATGCCCTAATTGGGACACTAGTTAGTGTCACAATCGTGCTGTGGTTGCCGGCCTTCGCTTTCCCTGACGGAGAGACCAATACTGCTTCAAAGCGTAATACTTTCATGACAAGGATTGTGTACGGCTACGGTATTGGAATCTTTCTTCTGGCTGTTGTTTCTATCGCGTTGATCGCTCAGAGTACGCGCGTCGTTCTTCCTGTTTAATTACTTTCGTGTATGGCTTACTAACAGTGTGTGACTACATGTAGATCGCTTTGTACTGTTGGAGCAGACTCGATTGCGTCTCCGACCAGTGTCCCGCTACTACCAAAACGTTCTGGCCGTGACTGCCATTGGAGTCGAGCTCGTTCAAATCAATTCTCTAGCGTTTGATTCAGCTGTGGACTGGGATTCATCCGATGAACTGCCCGCTACTGTGGAATGGCTGGGAAACCAGGGGATCACAAAATTTGGATTCTCGTCTGCTGCAGAGCTGGAGGCACTAGGAGTTCTGCTGCTGTTGTTGTTCTGGTTTTTACTGCTGAAATGCGCCAACAAATTTCGAGAAACGAGCGCTCTACTGCATCGTGTACTGACCAAAGATCTCCCTGCATTGGTGCATGGATTCCTCTACATGAGCACGATCTCCGTCTTTTTCTCGTACCTCGCTTGTATGGACTGCTCGGTCGAGCGCAATTCTACCTACGAAAAGTGCAAGCAAGACCCCCAGTCTCCTCCGTTTTTGATCGCACACAAAGAGATCACCTGCTGGACTGCGGAACATCAATGGTATGCGCTTCTCGGGCTCTGGGGTATCACTTTCTTCCTACCTATCGGGTTGTTGGCGCATGGAATGAGTCAGGTGTTATTCCAACGCGAGACGTTGGATATCAAGTATGCTCCTGTATTGATCCTCGTGGTGCAGTTGGTGAAGGCTGCAGCGGCCACAGCTCAAGCTTTCTTCCCTTCTGACCCCATACTGCTCGCGAGTCTCGGTGCTGTCGGTAATGCGGTCTTACTGGTCCTCACACTGGCCATGCATAGCTACTCCCTTTGGTACATCAAGTATCTCAAGTGCGGCATCTATGCCGCGTCGTGTTGGGCTTCGCTGGGCGCCATTCACCGTCTCCAGTACACTGGACAAAGCAGCACTCGATCGCTGAATATAATTTACTTTGGATGGCTCAGTATTGGACTCACGGCAGCGTCAGCCATTCTAGCGCGAGTTTGGCTTCGAGCACGAGCAAAACAGCGAGATACAGAGCGTCACTTTGCAGCTCAACAGCGTCTGCTCAATGCAGACAAGGCGAGTGGTATACTGGGCGTAGTGGAGCAGAAATTCATGAGCGCGGCAAGCAAGCGCTGCGATGATTCCCTCACACGTGCAGCGTTCATCTCGAACGCGAGGAGACTTGGCAGTTCGTCTCCACCCCCAGTATTGAAAGAATTTATCGCGAAGGCGAGCGCTGCACCCGGGAGCTTGAATGAAGCACGTGGCGTCTTGTTCGTACAGAGTTCACGAGTCTTGGCCAAGAAACTACGTGAACATGAAGAGCTGCGAAGACGGTGGTAGGGCGATCAGTTAGTAGGGACTGTAAGTATGGTTCGAAGGGGCAAAGCTGCCGACTCGCTCGCTGTATTAGGAGCGGTGGACCAATTTTGATGTTATACATATCTGCGAGGCAGATAATTTGTGCATGGGCGTACGCGCATGCTTTCATGAAGGAATTCTATCGACTACTGCTTATATACGTGGACAGCTCTGCAGCTTTTGAGCGGCGAGATGTCTATTAGGACATGCAGCCTCAGGGTTTTTTATCGGTGTGCAGCTCCGGGAAGCGCTCCCGTAGCCACTGGCAAAGGAAAGCGAAGACCTCGTCTCGTTCAGGGTCCTCGAAGACGCTGTGGAAGACGCCGTCGAACACCTTGAACTGTTTGTCCATGTTGGCGATTTTGTCAAAGAACTTCCTCGTCACGCCTTGATCCGCGATGTGGTCTTCCGACCCGATCAGGAACAAGACGCTCAGAGCACAGAAGCCGCTCCCGGGTTGCTTGATGCTCTTGTCTTTCGTCAATCGGTGCATGGCACTGAGTGTCTGCTGCATCGTCCTCGCGGTGATGTCGCTCTTGGTCGCCAACGCGTCGGCTTTAAAGTCTTCTAAAGTGCCGGGGTCTCGCCATAGCAGCTCGTAGTCGACGCCCGGGACAAGACGCACCCGGGGCAGTAGCAGTGCCAAAGGCTGGATGAATGCCGCCTGGACCTTCCAGAACGTCGACATCTCCATGCCGACCGTCGGCCCAGCCCAGAACCCGGCGTAGAATTTGTGCTGGCCCGAGAGCACGACGTGCAGCGCCACGAGCGAGCCGAAAGACGTGCCGGCGATGATCAAGGGCGGCGTCAAGAGGCTAGTTTGAGGGAAGATGGCGTTCTTGGCAAACGCGACGTAGGCGTCCGTGTCCTCCACGAGCTGGCGGAAGCTGCGCACGTGGCCGCGCGTCTTGTGTCCGTCGCACTCGCTGGCGCCGTGGTTCACCATGTCGTACGTGATCACGCCGAAACCTTCTTCGCACAGGCGTTCGTACAACGAGATGTAGCGGCGACAGTGATCACCCGCACCGTGTAGATACAGCACCACACCGCGCAGAGTGCGCTTGGACGGCGGGTAGAGCGAGAAGTAGAAGAGCGCTTGGCCGCGCAGGTTCTGGAATCGGCCCTCGAAGTGGCGCAGGCCCGGCGGCACGTGCACCCCGAAGGAGCTGCCGAGCGACCCCGAGGACGAGGACGACGGCGATGCCCATGTTGCAGCCGACATGGTTGACACCTCAGCTGCTCACTGCAGCAACGCTTGGCTGCAGCTCGAGAAGTGAGGTTCACCCCCGAGACGAACTGTTGAATGCCACGCTGGACACGAACAATTCAGTTCAAGTGTGTTCTTCACGGACTCAACGAATGAGGCGCGCTGAATGCACTTGAGCTCGGACAGGCAAATCTTCACTCGACGCACGCTGCTGTCCACAATCTCCACTCTCTGGCGTCGTGCCGTCGCTGAGTTACAGTGTAGTCAGGTGACTGGGTGCGAAAGCTCCAACCCGTAAGCATTCACGCCGACGATCGTACAGCGCACTGAGCAGCAGCTTCCGACCTTGGGTCAACTTGGCGGGCTCGACGCGAGGGTGGGCAAACTTGAGCTATGATAGGCTATCATTGATAGCACCGCTACAAGATCGGAGACTTTTGGTCACTTCAACCTTATTCCGCCTTGAACACGCCACCGGCAGGAAGCACTGCAGGGAAAATGCCCAAAGGTGTATGAATTTAGTCGGTATGGGCCAAACGTGTAAACCTGTGTCCGTACGTGTATGTGGCGTCCATATGATTAACGTAGGTGTGGATGTAACTGCACCATGATATCACTACCGAAGGGTCGTCGGTGCTCCATTATGACCAATATGTCGTTCAAGGTAGGCTGTCCTTATTAATAATAATGGGACTAGCCGGATTCGCATTCAGCGGGCAAAACTGATGGCCACGGTACGAAGACTCGGCGGCCGTTGGGAGCAACGTTTGGGAAGACTCGACGGCTGTTTGAGCGCTCGGCGATGGTTCAGGGAGAGTTGTTGAGCTTTGATGAGTCGCTTGGCATGCGAAGTGGTATCGGGTGTTTACGGGATGGCTTTATTGTGCCTATTTGCCCGATTGGGGAGTGCGTATCGCCTCCTATCTATTCTTTCAGCCGAGGTTAACCCTCGGCGCCCTTGAAAAAGGCTTACCCGTGCCTGGTACCCTTCCACTGTTGGTACCACGAGGATTCAAGTGTGTGAGAACACCTACTAGCTTTGCCCATGCTAGTAGTGTGTTGGTATTGTAGTGGTTGGCCTATATAAGCGATTTACAAGGTCCAGTCTGTCCCGGTGCAAGGGCAGAGCTGGGGTCTTCGGGTCCGTCCGAACGATCGTTTACCGTTCTGGTAGGCGTATTGTTGTGGGAACTACCGAACTACATTAGTAGCTAGGGGTCACGTGGGATTTCCAACACCACACAAACAGGATGAACACATCCTCGACGACAGCCTGGATTACGAACAACAAGTTCGACCAGAAAGTGATGGAAGAGATCGGCGTGGTGCACCTGAACCCCGTCAGCGCCAGCTTTGTCACGTGTCCGATGGTGTCAATGGTCGGGTGGGTGGCCTCGTAGAAGAACATAAAGAAGAACGTAATGGAGAGCCAACACTCCAGAAATGAATGACCTTTACTACGGGAAAAGACGTTGTTTCGGCCGTCAAACTTCGCTCTGGCTCATGGAAAGAGAATGATTGTAGCTAGGAGAAGTCGCATGGATCGTCGCCTCAAGTGTACGTCGAGAAGTGGCAATTGCATGGTTCAGACGTACCGGAAGCGGCGAACGAACGGCACTTATGGAGAATGGTACATATCATGAATCAGAGGAGAGAACATCAACTGTTTGTCTGTGGTGGCTCCTAGCAAACACCAAATTGCCGCCAACTCCACGTTTCAGAGCGCTGTGAATGCGGGTCCAAAGACATCCGTGTCTCGACTTATCAGCATGGTGAGTGAACGCGACGGTCGCTCTTTGTGGCCACACCGCAGGTCTGTATACCGGGCGCGTGATATTGTGAATGGTATGTCGCTCGAGGCCCTGGCTGAGTCCTATAAAAAGATTCAAGCCAATCTCGCTCAGTTCGAGCAACTAAATCCGGGACCCATCGCCATTATGAAACGGGATAGCGAGAACTGCATTATGCGCGCCATGATCTCCGTGAAGGTGGTTGCAGATTCGGTGGAGCACAATCAACGGGTTCTCGGCATTGACCGCGCACATTCGAAGTCCGCATTGTATGATGGTGTCTAGATGGCCCTGGTCGGACAAGATGGCCACCGCGAGACTGCAATCATAGCCTTTGCACTTGTGCCAGCTGAAGACCTACCAAACTACGAGTGATTTTTTCCGTCAGTTACTGGACGCAGGGCATACCTTCACGGAAAGCTCTATGTTCTGCGATCGACATGCTGCCATGTTGAGTGTAGCAGACAGACTCCGTCTCACGATTTGCTATGTACATTTCACATCATCCGGAATGTTACTAGCCGTTTCAAAACCTTTACCAGGGACCGCCATGCCATGGTCTGGCGGATCCAATCGGCTGACACAGAAGAAATATACAAGGGTGAATCGGGCTGCATCGACCTTGCTCTAGGCCGTGATGTACGGCAGTACCTAGAGGCCATTTCGCCAATCAAGCGGTGCGTTCACGCAAATGTCGGAGTTTGGTCGCTGTACGGTTGGAGGACTTCAATTTTTGTCGAAAGCGTGTTTGGATCGCAGCTAGCCATGGGCCTCCGTGAGTTACCACCACTATAGTTCATACAAGCAATGTGCAGCCGCATACTCGATTGTGTATACATGCGACACGAAAACTCCGAGGGATGGCAACAGAAGTCAATGACCGTCACCCCAAGGAGTATGAAGCTGTATGAAACACAGAGCAACGACATCGGGTTTTATCGAGTTCAAAATGCATCACCTGACATCAGCTACATCTATCGAGACAACGGTAATCTGGCCATAAAAGTACAGAACCGTGTTACTATGAGCAGCAATCACTGCACTTGCGCGATCATCGACCAGCACAAGTTGCCTTGTAGGCACATGGCTGCAGCACTACATAGCCGTGGGAAGCTGGATACCGTGTTCGAGTACTTCGAAAAGGTTTACTAGGTAGCATCGTATGCGGAGGCCTTCAAAAACAAAGTGGTGCACCTACCATTGATCAAGATCTCACCCTGGACGATATTACACTCCCGCCAATTCTACAAGCAAGGCGTGGACGACCGAAAACGCAAGGTGTGGACGACCGAAAACGAAACGCATTAGAAGTCGTGGTGAGGAAGAATTAGGGAGAAGCTACCGTTGTGGCAACTGCCGTGAATTTGGACACAACAGACGTGCAAACGACGTAAGCATGTAGGCTAAGGCTTCTTGTCTACTGCGTATGTGGGTTCAATCTATTCGTTTTATTATAGTTTTTGTGACCGGAGGTGTAGACAGGTGTATGCGGTAATACCGATGAGGATAGGTTTAGTCAGTTCATACACATGTGGCCCATACCGACTAAATTCATACACCTTTGGGCATTTTCCCCTCACTGCAAGGGCGAATGCATGTATTTGCTGGCTAGGCGTTATCCAGCGTATTGGCGGCGCAGTATTTCCTTGCTGCTGGCGCTGCTCATGGCCCCTCATCGATCCAGCGCCTTGAGAATAAGTAAGCTACGAGAAGTGCCTGTGTCTTATCCTCAAGTTGCAATGCGACGACACGGGTGCTCTTTCTGGGACCAATTTCCTCTGACTCTGGACTCTACCTCCAGACTGGAGGTGGCCTGAAAACACAGGCGACAAAATGCTTGGCGTGTAATACGATCATATAGAGATCCGGTTCAAGAAACGCTGTTCACGTGAGTCCGTGCTTCCACCACCTTCGAATCGACGTTCGAGGTCGGAGCTTCGCCTCGGCTCGTTTGCTGCCGGACATTCATGTCACCACCGCTTCTCCACTTCTGAATTGCTCCGTCGCTGCCGACAACGATGAGCGCCGCCGTGATCGACTCGACGTCGCCGTCCTACGGCGCGTACGCGGTGCTGGTTCCACCGGCGTTGCAGCACCTTGAGGGCCGCTTCACCAACGCACGTAACCAGCTTCTCTTCTACTTCGCGCTCTTCCCGCCGGAAACCAAGGCACTGCGCGGCGTCGTGCTTTTCCTGCACGGCTCAGGCGACCACTGCCGCCGGTACGTCTTCCTGTACGAGCGGCTGTGCGAGGCGAGTTTTGGCGTGATTGCCTACGACACGGTCAACCATGGTGCCAGCCACTGTGACTCGGCCAAGACGCGTGGCCACGTGCGCAGCTTCCGACACCTAGTTGAAGACACGAACTCTTTTGTCACGTTCGCCAAGAGGTCCATCTTCCCTCAGATCAAGGCACTTCAGTTCGGTTCGCTTACCGGCTCGCAGAGCTCGGCTAGCAGTCAGACCTGGACGCCTCCGATGATCATCTCGGGAACCTCGTTCGGTGCACTGCTGGGCATGCATACGGTGCTGTCGGGGGTTCACGAATTCCAGGCGGCCTTCTGGGGCGGTGCAACCGTCGGGATGGAGATGTCGACGGCGTGGAAGCTGCAGGCGACGGTGATCCAGGCGCTCTCCCTATTAGTGCCCAAGGTTCGCATCGTAGCGCCACTGGACTACGAAATGCTGTGGCGCGACCCGGGATACCTGGAAGACTTCAAGGCCGATGCGCTTGCGACAACGGAGGATATCACGGCCAGGACCATGCAGCAGACCATGAGCGCTATGAGCAAGCTGATGCGCGACAAGCGAGTCGAACAGCCTAGCAGCAACTTGTGTGCACTGCGCATACTCTTTCTAACGGGCTCTGAGGACCACATCGCGGACCAAGACGTGAGTCGACAATTCTTCAACCGGCTGGCCAACACGGACAAGGAGTTTAAGGTGTTCGATGGCGTCTTCCACTGCGTGTTCGAGGACCCGGAGCGCGACGAAGTGGTGGCCTACGTGCTGCGGTGGCTGCACCGGTGACGAGTTTGTACAATGTTGACCCGGAGTCGGGTACTAGCTTATCTTGTGTGTAAGAATATTTTTTCTTTCCAGCTAAGTTTGCATATATATCGACGTGCTCCCAAGCCAAAAGAGAGCCAACTACTACAGTACAACATCTTCGCAAGTCCACAGGACACGAAAGGTAGCGATATCCGCTCGTCCAACAATGCTGTGGTTGTTGCGAGCCCTGCTGGTCTCTTGAGCTCACTTTGGAAAATGGCACGCGTTGGCAGCAGAGACGGCCGTGCCATGCACATGTAGAGGCGCCGAAGAGAGGGAAACCGATCTTCCCGAGTACGGACCGGACCAGCGGGATCTTCGTTTCCCCATCGAAACGATTTCCCGGCGAGGTCAAATCGATGGCCAAGATGCTAGAGTTGAGGCAGTCGCCGGCGACTGCGGTGACAGCAGGTTGATGGTTGTCCGTATGCACGAGCAGTTGACTCAGAACGTCACTGTGGCTGTGGTGTCCGCTCGCAGCGAGCTCCATACGTTTCCGATCCATTCTGTCCGGCTAGCGTGCGTACTTGTATGCCTGTTTACTGGAGCTGTATGCATGTTGCGGTACGGTTCTGCTCGATCAAATCAAAACTGTGGACTTCTGACTGGAGCGGAGACCAAATGTTGAAGTGCCTCGAGCACTGCTACATACATTGTACCGAGCGAGTCTGCTTCTCCTATTTTACTTCTCCAGCCAGCGCCAGGTTCCCATGCCGTAACCTCGATCAAATCGCTTGCGCCACACCTCGCCATTGATCCCACGATCGCTACGTCTGATCTCGGTAATAATGGCTTCTCGACGCACCGCTCGTTCTCTGGCGACTGCATCTTCCAGGGAGGTCGGTGAGTGCAACAGATACACGGGGCACCGGCTGGAACACAATCAAAAGCTGAAGCTTGCCTCGACGCAGGTCTCATTCGCGAAAAAATGGTGAACTGCCGAGGTCAGCCCGTTCCGCCAGTCCGGCCGTCGAGTGACAGACTCAACAACTGGCCAACGCGAACTGTGCACCGATCCCACAAACGACCTCCGGCCAAGCGGCCCACCATGAAGAAGCTCGAGCCGGGACCCGGTCCGGCATCAATCGTCGCCATGGCACTGGCGTCTGCGACTCCAGAGGATCTGTCGCCATTGACAGCGTCGAAATCTTCAGCGTCCAAGTCGTCGTCGTCGTCTAGCTCGTCATTAGGACATTCACGCCACATTCCGCCGTACCTGCGTCCGTACGAGGGCAAGTTCCAGAACCGACGGGGACAATCGCTCTACTACTTCGCTCTCTTCCCACCCGAGCCAATGCCTATGCGGGGTGTCGTGCTGTGTCTACATGGGATCGGAGACCACTGCCGACGCTACATTCCGCTATACGAACGATTGTGCGAGGAAGGATTCGGTGTGATCTCGTACGACCTGCTAAACCACGGGGCCAGTGACTTCGACGCGCACAAGACGCGAGCACACATCAGCAACTTCCGATACCTCGTGGACGACACCAACGCGTTCATCACGTTCGCGAAGAAATCCATCTACCACGACGCCCTCAAATACTGGAGAGAACACCACCACCCGCACCACCCGCACGGCCGACACAAAGACTACGTGGTCACTCCCGAACTGCCGTTGATCATCGCAGGCACGTCCTTTGGTTCCCTAATCGGACTGCACACAGTACTCACTGGACGACACAAGTTCCACGCCGGGATCTGGGCCTCACCCACGATCGGTGTCACCTGGACGCCGCTACTGTGGGCCGAGTCGAAACTCGCTGTCCCGCTGGCGACGCTCTTCCCTAAAGCGAGGGTCGTACCTGCAGTGCAACACGAGCTCCTGTGTCGAGATCCCGGCTTCCTCAATGACTTTGCGGCGGATCCACTAACCAGCATGGACATGCTGACCTCCCGAAGCGGCCACGAGTCTCTGCAGGCCATGATCAGACTCCAAGAAGACGAACGGGTCTCCAATCCAGACAGTGCGTTCTGTGCGGTCCCGATGCTTTTCCTCGCAGGCTCAGCCGATGGGATAGCCGATCAACAAGCGGCCATCAAGTTCTTCGCCTCGATGGGGAATCTGGACAAGGAGTTCAAATTATTTGATGGCCTCTTTCACCTCGTGTACGAGGATCCAGAAAAAGAAGACGTGCTCAAGTACCTTGCACAGTGGCTGCGACAGAGATTCCCCGTTGAGACCCGACAATAAAGTACACGCAACGGCTGCGTCTTGAGAGTAAGGATTTGGTAAACAAATATCAACAGTACAATAGCAACACCAAAAGCCGGAGGCGACCGTGCTGTCCTTGCTCAGTTTTTCGCTAGACGCTCGGAACTCAGCACTTAAAAGTACATGTAGTATTATTCTGCAACTTAGCCACTTACGTG
Organism: Phytophthora cactorum; assembly: GCA_016864655.1. Classification (NCBI taxonomy): domain Eukaryota; phylum Oomycota; class Peronosporomycetes; order Peronosporales; family Peronosporaceae; genus Phytophthora; species Phytophthora cactorum. The sequence continues at coordinate 84,131 of NHQK01000094.1, forward strand.
GCTTGCCACCGTCATCCTCTTGCGAAGTACAATCGCAGTGCTGTAGGATTTCCAAGAAGTGTTAAGATTTCTAAGCATTGAGTCCTTCGAGCCAACTCTATCCGATGCTGTAATGAAGCATTCAGGCGCTTGCACGTCGCTTGCGAGGCGAACACGAAATACTCGTTGCCACCCCATCGACAAAACAATTTTGCAGCGCAGCCACTGAAGAACTGGGAATCCCCTGGACAAAAGTCCGGGTACCCCCCTATTAAACAGGACGCGACCTCCAAGCTTTAGTGTCGTGCTTGATGCTGCGCTTAAATAGATCGGTGAAGGTGGCATGCATGCTAGGTCTTTGCCACTTGCATCCGAACTCATCAGCTCACGAGAAAAAAAAATCACTCGTGCTGGCATGCAGCACGATCGGCAATTCATTTTGTTAAACTCGGACCAATTGGAGGAGTAAAGTCAAAAGAATTGACCTCACATAGGTTTGGCGTCGTTCTCCGAACTAAGCTTCCATAGATAAGACGAATGTAGATTCGAGAGCCTCGGGTCGCGAAAGAAGATACTTCGAAGTATGTTCCTAAGCTCATCACTGTGATCAGCCTTGATCTAGGTAGGAACTTCCACAGCTGCTTCCCAAAATGTGAGTAGTGGGGTTCAGCACATATCTTGAGCACCCACTTGGTACCGATGGCGCGTTGTCCGTTGGGCAACTTGGCAGCACGAAACACACCACGAAGTCGCATCGACTTGAGCACAGCACGAATTGCCTTGGGCCAGTGCACTTGATCCGGGCCGTTCACCGCTTCTTGGAATGTCGACGGCTCCGATAAATCCACAGCTGCTTCGACTGCGTTGGCACTTGCACGCTAAAACACAGGGGGAGTCGGTTCTTCATCTTGATCTCCAGACTTTTCTTCTTCGTCTGCGTCTGCTCGGTGCGAAGAGGAGCCGTTCGGCGCACTTGCTTCTTCCAGTCCAGGTCGATGACGCACAGCTCGCGGTCTTCTGGCAGCTTCATCTTCGTCACTCGGGCGGCTCTTGTGCTTCCCTGCCTGTTTGTACTCCGTCTGGCGCGAACCGTCATTGTCATTTTCGATGTCGAGCGAGTCGAAGTCCAGGTCGTCGACATCTTCATCGGAAATCGGCGGTGAAAGTCCAAAGGTCGATTCATCGAAGTTGACATCGCGACTGATAACCACCTGCCCCGCCTCGATGTCATAAAGTCGATATGCCTTGGACACTTCTTCGTAACCCAGGAACAATCCGGCGCGAGCCTTGGGATCCCACTTGAGCCGCTTCTCCTTCGGAGTCAGAATGTACGTCCGACAGCCGAACACACACACGTGCTTCACACTCGGCTTGGACTTGTACACGATCTCGAACGGAGTCTTGTGCTCGATCTTGGGTGACGGCAGGCGGTTCTTCACGTAGATGGTCGTCATCGCCGCCTCAGCCCAGAAACACTTGTCCAACTTCGCATGGTGCAGCATGCTGCGTCCAATCGTGACGATAGTTCGGATGGCGCGTTCTGCCGTGCCATTGGTCTGGTGCGCGTACGGAACCGTGGTCTGCTGCTCGATGCCTTGGTCCTCATAGAACGCCTTGAGCGAGTTGGTCGCAAACTCACGGGCTCCGTCATGACGCACGAACTTGACCCGCTTGCCGAACTGCGTCTGCACCTTCATGATGTAGTTCTTGAGACATTCTTCGCTCTCCGACTTGGCACGCAGACAGAAACCCTTCATGCATCCGCTGGCTTCGTCCACGATGAGCAGCAGATATTTGCTGCCACCCAACGAGTCTTTCTCCATGGGACCGCAGATGTCGAAGTGGAGCAGCTCGAACGTGTCGTAGCGGCGCTTGTCGCGGTTACTCGGGAATGGCTTCTGAACCATTTTCCCTTGCTGGCATCCGCGGCACACACTTGGTCCACTTGACTTCAATGGTACCTTCGCGTCCTTGATCATGCCGTTGGTGACCATCTTGCGTAGCACGTCGATCGGTGCATGACCCATCCGCGCATGCAGATCCACGTTGCGCGCTGATGTCGTCGCATTCGCAGAACGCAGTGGTGTGCGCAGCCAGTAGAGTCCGTCCGCTAGGTCAGCCGTCGCCACCACTTGCTTTGAACCCTTGCGCGCAACATGCATGCTCGCACCATCAAACACCACTTGAAACTTGCCAGTCTTGTTGATCTGCGGTACCGATAGCAGATTCTTGTTCATGTTCGGCACGTAAAGCGCATCCTTGATCTCAATGTCGCGCTCGTCGCCGTTGGGCAGAACCACTCGTTCGATGATGGTTCCAACACCCTTGATCGCGGCCTTGTTGCCGTCGGCCACCGACAGCTCGCCTTCGTCTTCTTCATTCAGCGTGGCGAACTTGGCCTTGTCATTGCAGATGTGGTGCGTTGCGTCGCTGTCGACTGCCCACATCCCGGACATACCATTGCCCGTCGAAATTTCACATTCCAGCGAAACTGCAAATGCGACTCGGTCATAGTCGTCGTCGTAGTCTTCGTTCCGCCACTGAACATTGTTGGCTCCGCGTCCACGGCCATGGCCGCCGCGTCGAGCACCTCGATTCTCGTCCTTCTGCTTGGTCCAGCACTTGTCGATTATGTGCCCCAATTTCCCGCAGTACGTGCATTGGCGAGACTCGCGGTCGGTGTTGAACGCCTTGGCCGCGTTCTCAGTCTTCACCGTCGTCGTCTTCTCGCCTTGCCGCTTGATGTGCTCGTTCGTGAGCACCTTCACAACGTCTTGCGAGCGCAGCTCTGCATTGCTCATCTCCAGGTTGAGCACGACGTTCTCGTAGCTCTTGGGGAGGCTGCGCAATAAGCAGATCGCCACGTCCTCGTCCTCCATCTTGGCGCCGATACTGCTGAGTTTGGCGCTGATGTTGAGGACCTCGTTGCAATGATGGAGTACATTGCCGCCTTCCGACATCTCCATGCTGAAGAGCTGGCGCTTCAAGTAGATGCGACCAGCCTTCTGCGACCCTCCGTACAGTGTCTTCAGGCGCGACCAGGCGACCCACGCTTCCTCGCAGTCGTCAACCACATGATGGTAATCCGCATTCATGTGGAGCAACATCAGGCCGAACGCGATGTTGCTCGCCTTGACGTACTCGTCCTTGGCTCGAGTGTCGGCGAAGGTCGGAGTCGTCTCTCGGTTCACGACATGCCACACCGACTTGGTCAGGAACACGCCACGCATGTAGCGGTTCCACGTCGCGTAGTTGTCGCCGTTGAACTTGTCGATGGAGACCTTGGTCGAGACGTCTTGGGCAGAGGACATGGTGCTTGGGCTCATAACCTGAAAGGGGCTACGGATCTTGGACGAAGAGAAGGGAGGGGAGAGTCACCACTCGGAGTTTGACCGGAGCGAGGACACTTGACCACTTGAGTAGAAGATGGAAGATTCGAAAGTGATTGATTGATCGGAGCTTACACTGTCTTCACTACCTAGTCTGCATCCAATCATTTGGTGCATCCAATCACCAACACTCTGTACTCATCCAATCATCCTATTCGTCTAATCATCGGTGGCGTAAACAACGTACCGTAATCACCGCGGGATCGTATTGGACCGGTTCGGGCTAACCGGTCAATGGGTACAACTGGTACACAGTACCCAAAACTAGCAACCCTCAATATGATCGCGGAGCTTAACCGAGCTAACAAAAACCATCTCACACTTAGCACACTGGTACTTACTCTGAAGCATATCGATGCTCTTGATGTATAGAGCATGATTCTCATGAGATAGAATATCGACAGCTTCGTACTCCTTGTCCGAGCGACGAATGCATTCCACCTTTCCAGTAGCTACATCCATCTTATAGACGTTAATAGAGAGTTGGAAGCAGTCCTCAAGTTCATCGAACTGTAGGAGGTCAATAGGTTTGAAGCCTCGGAAGAGGCTCAGAGAGTATTCAATACCCTTGAAAGAGCAGTAGCGTTTGAATGCTTCCTTCACCTCAGCCTGAATTTTGCGAGGGTCTTTCTTGGAGTTCTTGCTCGAGTGCCAAGCGATACAGTGGAAAACGCATTTGTTATTGGTCCTTGGAAAGTTAATCACATACTTGTTATCGCGTATGATCTTTGGGGTGACAGCTTCGCTATCGCCAAGAGCATGGTTGCGATAGTAGATGTAGATCTTGAAACCTGTAATTGTCTTGAGCTTGTAGCCCGAGCTGGGATAGTTTAGCTTGTTAGCTAACTCCATCGATCGAATTTCCGAGATGACCTTCTTACGGATATCAGCGCGGCTGTTAATAGCAACCAGAGAGCTGAATACGTAAGTGTTTGCCAGATTCGGATGGAAGTAGCGAGTGTCGCTGTCATCCGTAAGGCTTACAAGGTCGTAGCCGAGAGCAGTATTCACCTTGAAGGTACTCTTTTGACTGGCAAGAACGTTCTCGAGCTTATCGTACAACTCAGCCGGCTGGATGCCCTCGTATAGGTGGGATCCCATCTGCTTACCATTGTAGAAGCGGTACTTAAAATCGGCCTTGTAGTCAGCCGACATGTGCTTCTTGAGGGTTTCGATGGAAACCTTATATTGCTTGGCTACAAGCTTCTGGTTGGTAGGGCGAGAAAGGTTGCTGACATAAACCATCTTCCCTGTTCTACCGCGAACCTTAACTCTGTAGCTGCTACCCCATTTGGTAGCTGGAATATTTAATCTCTTTAGACCTTCGAGTTCGTACGCAAACATGTTGCCTATATATTCCTGTCTATATTATTCGTTTAAGTTTGACTTTATAATTATTGGATCTTATCAGGATCGACTTTATATCATACCCACATAAAAAGTGTTAAAAATAATTAATTCAGAGATATTTAGCATATGGCTTGTCGCTGGTCTACCCATCGATAATATTTTTTATCGATCAAAATTGTAAGCGCGGTGTTATCGGTGTCAGTCACTAGCTATATTGGGCTTGACTTTTTATCTGAGAATTTTTTTTTAGTTAAGTTCGGTTTCGACGTCAGATTCGGTTTCACCTTCGCTAAGTTCGGTTTTGGTCCTTCGCTTGCGAGCTCGAATCTGATCCCTATTCTTGTCGTCATACACCTTTTGATACGACAAACGAGTTTCACGAGTGCGCTGATAGTAGCGCTTCTGCGCTGCTTTAATACGCTCTTTGTTAGCTTGGTATTGTTCAGGTGAGTACGCCATCCTTGTATATTACTAACTTTATATTTGTCAGGATCAAAAAATTATTAGAGGCAAAACGTAAAATCCTATACTCCACTCGCAACTTGTACGCAAATACTGTGTAACTTTCCCAAGTTAAACAGTAAACATCCCAGGGGATCAACATTCTATTAGCGATTCGATGACGTCGAGGAGTGATTTAGCCGTGGGTCTGCTTGACGGACATGTCTGCAAACACTGTGCTTTCATACTTTCCAGTTCAGAAGGGAAATCTTGGAAAGGTGATGTCTTCAAAAGGAAGCCCACGCTCCAAATGTCAACCTTGACCGTGTGGGACGAAGATAATAATAGCTCGGGAGCATGCGATTCCGCCTTCAAATGATTTACTTTCGCAGCCGGCGATGATGCTCCCTCGTCAAAGTCAATAAGAAACCACTTGTTGCCTTCGCCTGGGTACTTCAGCACATTTTCCCACCTCAAGTCTCGATGCATCATATTGATTGCGTGAAGTGCCACGAGCGCTTTGAGTATATCGCGCAAAGCCGTCAGGAGCTGGCGGACGTTTTCAGGAGGGGAGAGTCGACCAACGGGTGCCAGCTTCACGTATTTCTTTTTCATGTTTGTCTTCTTTAGTTCCACAACGTTCGGGACTGAATGCTTCTTCATTTGACGATGCAATTCCCGCAGGTTGCGAATTATGTCGTCACTTGGCATGCTCAGGGGATACGTCTTCACCACACAATCTTCTGCGAACGAAATCTGCACACCATTGCCCCTTTCGATAGTGCCGTACTCGAGTATATCCAGCGGCTGGATAAGATCCACAACTGGTCGGAAAAGAGTCGAAAAATTGAGCAAGGCGAGAAAGAACGACAGCCGGCCATGGAGATCACCCAAATCGTATGTTTCGATCATTTCCACTTTTGCACCACGTTCCGTCATCTCGTCTTTCCGAATAGCTACCAAGCACACTTGCAATCCCACAGCAGCATAGCCAAAAACGTATGGTGCAGCGTCGTATCTCCACGTTAGTTTCTCATGCAGTTCTTTAACCGGGACTTGCAACTCGCCACTTGCCTTTTCTTCACCGCGAAACACGCATATATTGCTGTTCTTGTAGTAGAAGCACAAATCTGGTCGATAGAGACCAGTAGATGTAGACGCATTCGTGTTGCGACGAAAGTTCCCGTTTGACACAAGTCGCAGCAGCATCGCAATGAGGGAATCCCACAAGTGGTGATACGTGTCTTCAGTAGCCAACTCGGAGCCAGACCCGAGGGGATCGATTACATCCCTCAAAACGCCCGCAGTAATATCTGAAAGCGTTTTACGCGGCTCGGGCTCAAACAGTTTGTCCAAAATGCTGGATAACTCTCCTGTTGTGTTTTTCGATAACATTATCTGGAACAATCTGTCATTGACAGGGACCTTGACGTGAAGCGGGCGTTTCAGGTGCTCTTTCAAATCTTCACAAGTCGCCGGTAGCGCTGCAACCTGCTCATCCTTGATAGCCTTTATCCAGGCGTCTGGTGCGTCTTCGTCTTCCATTCTTTTCCTCTTCCTTATGTTTTCAGGTGCCGAAACACCCTCCGGAACCTCCACCAGCACGTGAACTTGTCTCGACTGTGGGGTGGGCAGGTGGTTTGCGTCCAGCACGTCCTTAATTTTCCACGTCGCCTTCATCTTGTCTCCGTCAATCAGCGTCTGGACGTCGGGATGGATCCTCCCTTCCTCCAACTCGACCACACCAGGGTCGTCATCTTGCAGCCACGCGCCGCCCTTCTTCGCCAGAGAGAGCTTCAGGTCCGATGCAACGACGCTCCTGAATTTATCGCCGTGTATAAACTTCTCTTTGATCTTCCCCCAGATCACCTCTTTCAATGCTGACACAGATGCGGCCTCGTCGATATCCACCTCAAACGCGCTTCCCGCCACGCCAACAATCGCACAGAAGAGCTTGACCATCTTTCCTCGAGGCGGCAGATTCTGGAATGAGGGAGAAGGGGGAGAGAATTTCTGGAGGCGGACTTTCAACCAATGATGAGACGCCACGCGTCGAGCTTGGTAAAAAACTGCCGCATTTTTTTTTTCTCTTTAGAATGAAACCCTCTTTAGATGGAATCCCAATGTTGCGATGTGCGGTGCTTGGAGGTGTGGAGGAGACCTCCTTCGCACCAGGAGCTACTTAGCGGTGGTGTCGATGTTTTCACCAGCTGGAGCTCAGGAAGATATAGACCTACTCTCGTTGGTAAAATACGGTAAGAAAAATCGAAATGAAAAAAGGGCAGTGTTATGTGCTGAACCCCACTACTAATGTGACCAATGCTGGCGGTGACCGACCACCGTCCAGGCAGCTGAGTCTCTTTGCACCCCAAAATATGTCTACGTATTCAATGTCATCTCCTCGCCTTCCGTTTATAACGCTGCATAGAACGTCAACCATCTTGGTGGAAACGAGAAGCGTTCGGTCATCAAAATGGTAGTGCTCTCTCACTTTCGCATTCCTCATTTACAGAAAAGTTGTACCGTAGCTGACAAAAAAACACTCACCAAAACTTGAGCGGGTGTGTTTTTATTGTCATCTTCAGCAATTGTATTTTTAACACTTAGAAATATTAAAAGTTACAGTCATTTCTAAATATTTGTTTCATAAATTTCCTTGTCGGCCGTAATTTATGATCTGCCGAGCTTGTATCAGATTCCGTCCTAACCACCCCTGATTTGGTTGCCCTGCGACGCCGAGACGTTTATTTATCGCATTGCTACCGTACACGTATGATTCCCTCCTTTGGCCAGTGTGTTTGTTTTTTCGCTTCAAAAGTGACAGCCACAAATAGCACCCGAATCAAAACAGATCCCAAAAATGGATTTTTGGGCAAGCGACACATTAACTTGATTTAGTATGTAAGGAAAGGACTCATAATATTACCCAGAAATTCATTTTTGGGCCATTTGCTCCAAAAAAATTTATGCACAAAATAGGGTCGCATGGAAAGGAACTTTCAGTCGGAACCCATTGAAACCTTGTACATTTTAAGTTATGGGAGTGGTGAAAGATTAGAGTCACATTAACACCTGTGACTCTCAGGTTGAGCACGCCGATCGCGGCCAGGCCAAATCCTACCTACATTTAGTTGTTTTTGACTAGGGCTGTCTGCATTTTAGGGGCCATCTACAAGCAAAGTTACCCAAGTACCATTTTTGAGATTTGAATGCCAGCCGATTGGGACTCCAGGGTTAGGTGTGCTCGAGCAACATTAACATGTTGGAGCAACTTCCAACGTCCGATCAACATGCACTTTCAATGGTGTTCGCATCAGTGCTGTTGCGACCAGTGAAGTGGCCAAGAGCTGGGTTCGTCCTCGAGCGAGGCGAAGCTTCCTCTTGAACGCTGGCTAGAAACCTACGGACGAAAGCTACAGACCAATGTGGATTATATCGCCTCGCCGTCACGCGTGGAAGGCGCCGTAAGCAGCTTCATGGAGACGCTGGTGTCTGTCTGCCTTGCTCCGACTCGGAATCCGAGCGATAAACGCGTCAGATGGGCACGCTCAATGCTGCGACTGCCAGGGGCTATGTCCGACCAGGTGCTGGCAGAGAACGCGCACCGCTGTACAAACACATCAGGCGAACACGTCCAGAAGCAAGAAAGAGATTTTTTGGAGCATGACTCACTGAGAAACCTCCGTCTTCAGCTGTGCCTCAGGTCCCCATTGGCTCCGGCTATCGGAGCTTACCCACGTCCATGGCCGCTTCCTGGTTTTGGCGTGGAAGTTCAGAAGACCAGCCTCTTGTCGCTCTCTCATTGTCGAAAACGATGCCCAACTGCAGAAAGCTGCCGCAGAGCGCCGGCAGCAACAGCCGCGTGCTTGCGATGTCGGTCATCGAGGAGGAACCAGCCCACATGCGCGAGTCGCGTCTCGGAGAACAGGAAAAACACCCCGAGGACATCAAACCGAGCAGTGGCAGCTTCCTCGAGGAGATAGACGGGAGAACTCGCCCGTCAGCAGCAGCACGAGGCCCAGAGTCTCCAGTTTCCAGGTCAGAATCGGCTACTTGTATGCAGTCTAGGTCAGCTTCGAGCTCGGCGTCGACGGCGCCCTCTTCTGTAGACGAAAGGTACGAATATCACAACACTAGAAGCTCCCGAGGAGCGCCACGCAGCTCCAAGGCGGAACCCCGTCACAACTCCAGGTCCGAGTCTCGATCGACACATCACTCATCGTCGAGCAGACCTGTGCGTGACCCCCATTACCAGGAGCGATCTTCTCATAAAATGCGCTCGAACCCAGAGTACACGCCTCGCTCGAAATCGTCGAGCTCGTCGTCGTCTGAGGAGGACGAAGCGAATAACCAGCACCGTAGACCGCCTAGTCGCCATGAAAGCCCTCACTCCAGTACCCGTCCGAAGGCTTCCTCTATCCCCCCATCAAAGGCGTCCACGTCGTCGAAGCGTGAACGCGCGCACCGCCGGACACCCAGTGCACCGTTCAGCTCTTCGGATGAAGTTCCGAGGGCGAAATCGTCGACGAGACTGGACTCGATTCACTCGTCTGCTTTGCAGGACGTGTACGAATACCATCAACGAGCAGCATCTCATCAACAAAAGCCGAGACCGCGCTCCAGTTCGCGCGAGAAATCCCAGTCGAAGATGTTGCCGCCGTTCCGAGAGCCGTACTCTGAGCGTGGGAATTCTCGTTCAGAGTCGGCTTCGAAGTCGAATTCCGCCCACTTGGACCAAGAACGCATGCACCGTCGAGCGCTTCGTCAAGCTTCACCAACGAGTTCAGGAGAGGATCAGCGACCCAAATCATCCTCGACGCTTGCATCCTTGTCAGAAACCGAACTGTACGATGACCGTCGGGTTCGGGCATTCCGAGATGTGAGTCCTCCTCCTCGACAGCGGTCGACGTCAAACCCGAAGCCGATGTCGCGCACCCACATTGGCTCTGCACAACGTCAAGTAGCTTCGTGTCGAGAGTCCAAGACGCCTGTCACAATGAACCCGAAGTTGATGGGGCCTTCCAAGCCAGCAAAGGACCAGCAACAGACGTCGTCGCGTCCGTTTTTGAGCTCGCGAGATCCGACACGTACGCGATCGACCTCACTACTTCCAAAGAAGACATCAAAGCCCGCTTCAAGTGAAGGTTTGCTGCCTCGATCGGTGTCTGCATCGAGTCAGTCGTCGCTTGGATCCACACCTTCGCCTCGCATGAGTGTGCCTCAGATCCCGCTACGTCTCCGCCATTACGAAGGCAGATTCTCAAACCGACGGAAGCAAACGTTGTTTTATTTCTCTCTCTTCCCGCCCGAGAAGATGCCGATGCGTGGAGTTGTGCTGTGTCTACACGGCATTGGCGACCACTGCCGGCGGAACGTCAAGCTATACGAGCGGTTGTGTAGGGAAGGCTTCGGTGTGATCACCTATGACCTGCTTAACCACGGCGTGAGCGACCTCGACCAGCACAAGACGCGCGCGCACGTCAGCAACTTCAGCCATCTCGTAGACGACACGAACGACTTCATCACGTTTGCCAAGCGATCCATCTACACAGATGCGCTCCGGTACTGGCGGAGGCACCACATGTTTGCGCAGCCTGAACTGCCGCTGATCATTGCGGGGACGTCGTTCGGCTCCCTCGTTGGCATTCACACCGTTCTGGCTGGTGAGCACAAGTTCCATGCTGCAGTGTGGGGCTCACCTACTGTCGGTGTGACCTGGAACCCTCTGCTTTGGGCGGAGTCGAAGCTTGCGAAGCCTCTCGCTGCAATTATCCCGACGGCCAAAGTTGTGCCTGCCGTTCAGCACGATCTGCTGTGTCGTGACCCCAAGTTCTTAAGGAGATTCAAGGCGGATCCGCTCACCTCGATGGACATGATGACGACCCGCACGGGACACGAGTCACTCCAGGCGATGATCCAACTGCAGGAAGACAAGCGGGTGACGGACCCCAGCAGCTCCTTCTGCGCCGTTCCGACGCTCTTCCTGGCCGGTTCAGCCGACGGCATCTCCGATCAGCAGGCGGCCATTAAATTTTTCGGCTCGATGGGGAACTTCGACAAGGAATTTAAACTGTTCGATGGCCTGTTCCACATGGTGTACGAGGAGCCCGAGAAGGAGGAAGTCTTCCGGTACCTTGGCAAGTGGTTGCACCGCCGGTTCCCCGTTGAATCCCGTCAGTAAGCTTAGGATATAATCATTGAATGGAAAGTTGCGTAGAGTTGGAAGTTTAAGACCAAAAGTGAGGTTATTATTTGTCTCTTTTGTGACTGACGCCTTTCAACAACATTAAACGTTCGTGTCTGCCGCTACATGTATCGGCACACTGCTGTCGAAATTCTATCTAGGGCAAAGACTTCGCTTTTGTGAGCACGGTGTAAAGTGTTCGACAAATTCGTCTGGCGAAAACAACCACGAATCTCTGAATTTCAGCGTCCAGAGCTTGAGGTTCCTCAAATCTCTAGGCCTCTGGTAACCAGTCGACCGCCAGTCATGGTGATGCAATGCAACGATAATGAAGCGTTTCAATGCCTTGGTGGGCAGGAGCGAGCCTCTACCTAAGCTTACCTGAAGGAGGTAAAGCGGGGTGATTTCGATGGCCAACCTCGACAGCATCAAGCGATCAAAGTTTTGAGGCGTGGGCTTCTACGAAAACCTCTGGCGTGGAAAGTGCCCGACACGAGCACTCGAGCGAGATTGCGGCGCTGAAATATCGGTCCTGCCCTATGACACCGACGCCAATCCCAAGATCGAATTGAGCAAACAGTGCCTCTTCAAACTTTAAAGAGACGCACCATCTCGGTTGGTGTTCCCCGTTTCGACGCCATCGTCTGGCTTTCTTCAAGTCGGAACGGAAGCCAGCCAAGGGATCGTCGGTCGCTCGCATTAATCTGGTGATGTTGCTCTCTCTCTCTCTCGGTGAACCAAAGTGTCCGCGACTCTCCATTTCCGAAAAGGATGACCAACAGCAACAGAGGGCCAATCGGACTACCAATACGGCGCGTCCAGAGCCGAAATGCGCTCGCCATGTCGGCCATCCAGGAGGAGCGTTCCAGTATCGATAACGTGCCAATGGCAGTCCCCGTCGCGGATTCGTGCTCCACGTCTCCGACCACTTCGTCCTCGAGCTCTGATTCGAGTCCAAACCAGCAGCGAGTCGCTCGATCACGTCCCGTTGCAAACTCTGATGCTCCTTCAACTGGTCAAGCCACTGCACGAGCGAACAAGTCTCGCTCTGCACGATCACGTTCCGTTGCCAAATTTGAAGAAGTCGAATCAACTACTACCGGTACTACCACTACCCCCTCTCAACAGCCCACACGAGTTCTGCGAGCTCAATCAGCTCGAACATGGGCTCCATCTTTCCCTGATATGCCTATGGCTAGCGTTAAAGGCTTCACGTCTGCAGTGGCGAGGCAGATAAAGTCTCACTCGGTAAGATCTCATTCCATCCCCACAGTGGATGACGCGAATACGTCTACGACATCGCATTCGTCTCCTAAGAAGACGTCGAAGGCTCGTTCAGTGCGGTCTCGTCCGGTCTCGTGTTTTGACGATTCCCTGTTGGACGAGGAAGCGAAGAAGGCAGCGAAGGAAACCCCGGAGAAACCCCCTACCAAGACAGCCAAGTCACTTCGATCGCGTCCTGTTCCGTGCTTCGAAGACCTGCTTTCATCCGGTCCTGCCCCGCAGACGAAACCGGAAGGTTGGAAGCCCCGTGCGATCGGAACCCGACCAGCCTCAGGTCCAACGTCACGGATGCCTCGAGCGAAGTCCTCTGCACACTTATCGTCATCTCCTTCATCATCGGATGGATCATCGGACGATGCAAAGCTCTCAGTCCGACGACGAGAATCGAATCCTCCGCCGCGTAAGCTGACACGCCCGAAATCGTCTACCAACTTGACTGCAGCAGCTTCCAAACCAGCCAAGCAGAGTCGAAGCCGTCGCCGATTCCCGTCGGAGGAGGAAGTCTCCGTTAATCGCCCCCGCGCTTTATCTGACAGCGGTCAAGGACTACAGGATGCGCTTAAACTCAGCGACGAAGACTTACGCCCAAGAGCGTCTTCAGACTCGACGTCGAGTAAGAAGAAGATGAAGTCTTCGTCACGTCCACGCCACTACGAAGGGAAGTTCCAGAACCGACGAGGTCAGTCGCTCTTGTACTTTTCGCTTTTTCCTCCTGAGAAGCTGGCGATGCGAGGAATTATCCTGCATTTACACGGCATGGGAGACCACTGCCGACGCAATACGGCACTCTACGAGCGATACTGCCAAGAAGGTTTTGGTGTGATCACTTACGACCTTGTGAATCACGGAGCGAGTGACTACGACAAGTACAACACACGCGCACACATCAGCAATTTCGACGACTTTGTGGAAGACACGAACGACTTTGTCAAGTTCGCCAAGACCAACATCTACAAAGTCGCTCTTCGGTACTGGCGAAAGCACCACCACCCTCGTCACCCGCACGGACGAGAGAAGAAGCGCGAGTCACCGCCCGAACTGCCGTTAATCATCACCGGCACATCGTTCGGAGCTCTTATTGGTCTTCACACAGTGCTTTCTGGTGAACACAAATTCCACGCTGCTGTCTGGGCGTCGCCCAGTATTGGAGTCACGTGGACGCCGGTGCTGTGGGCTCAGTGGAAGTTTGCCAAACCGCTGGTTGCAGCCTTCCCGACGGCCAAAATGATTCCTGCTATTCAGCACAACTTGCGAAGTCGAAACCCAGAATTCCTGCAAAAATACCAGGAGGATCCTCTGACCAGCAGCGACATGATCACTCCTCGCACTGGACACCAATCGCTCAATGCCATGATTCGCCTCCAACAGGACAAGAGAGTCTCAGACTCTGATACACCGTTCTGTGCGATCCCCATGTTGTTCCTCGCTGGATCTGAAGATCGAATCTCGGACCAACAGGCTTCGTTCAAGTTTTTCTCTCGAATGGGGAACTTGGACAAGGCGTTCAAGCTCTTCGACGGCCTGTACCACATGATCTACGAGGAACCGGAGAAGGAAGACGTCCTAAAGTATCTCGTGGACTGGCTGCACAAGAGATTCCCACTGGAGACACGACACCCGAATGACTCGCACTTGAATATGATGAAGAAACTCGAGCCGTCGATCCGAAGTTATAACTACGTCAAGGCAGAACGCACGGAACTGTGAGTAAAAGCAACTACAGTAATACTCTTCCTTACGAAGATAATAAATCAAAATCATCTATCGGAACCACATCGAAAAAAAGTCTAAAACGTGAGCAAGGTGGTCTCCAGAAACTCGTAAAATGCGCTGTCAGGGTCCGTGACGAGGTCCTCTGCGGCTCCACACTCAGCTAGAGCCCCATCTTGCATCACAATGATCCGGTCGAAGCCCAGAACCTGGTCGAGTCGATGAGTGATGAGGAAAATCGTCGAGTTCGCGAACTCCTTCTCAACGACTGCAAGAAGCTTCTTGTCGCACTCTTGGTCCACTGACGAGAAGGCTTCGTCCAAGATGAGAACCCGAGCAGGTTTCAGAAGACATCGCGCCAGCACCAGCATCTGCCGCTCGCCCATGCTCCAGTTTTCGCCATTCTCCGCCAGCCTCAGGTCCAAATTCGTCACGATCACTCGGTTTGCAGGCTCAACGGTGTAAACTTCTTCTTGGCTCACTTGGTCACCGCCACTGACTGGCCCCAGTGTATCACAGAGACCAGTCTTGACAAGCACTTCCCACAGCATATCGTCTTCAAACTCCTTGAACGGGTCCAAGTACCGGCGAATGGAGCACCGATAGAACAACGGGGTTTGCGGAATGATGCAGATCCGGCTACGAATATCTCGCAAATGTAAGCGGCTGATGTCTACTCCGTCGATAAGGATCCGACCACGTGGTACGCTGTGCATTTGCAACATTGCCATAGCAAGCGAACTCTTGCCTGATCCAGTTCTCCCCACAACGCCAATCTTTTCACCACCAGCAATGGAGAAACTCACGTCTTTCAGTGCACAAGTTGACATATCACCGTCTTCCTGTGCCATGTCGTACTGAAAGAATACGTGGTCGAAAACGACAGCACCTGTCGTAGGCCATTGAAGAGGAGCACCCGAGCGCTGTTGGACTCCATTGAGCTCTGTATGTTCTTCTGGTGGAATGTGCTGGAACTTTTTCAGGTTGGCGATGCTGAACATGTTCACGGAGCTGTTCAAGATCCCCACCGAAAACGAGACAAAGTCTCGCTGGACGCTGTAGATGCAGTGAAGCATTAGACCCAAAGTGCTCGCTTGCAGCCCTCCATGCGCCAGGAGAAGCGCTAGACAGAACAAAAAGACTGCGACCAGGAGGCTGCATCGAATGTACAGCCAATGAGTAAATACTTCCACAACAGTGGCGATTCGTGACCTATCATCAACCATTTTGCCGTGATGCAGACAGACACGCTCGACTTGGTCCGCTCCAAACGACCGGATGACTGCAGCTCCATCCAACGTTTCTGACACGAAATTCAAATCGGCCGCCTCAAGTTCTGCTTTCAGCGAGTAAACCTGGGCAAATAGGCGCTTGTCCACCATCCCCAGGCACAGGTACACTGTCAGCGCCGCGAATACTGCGCCTGTTGTCCCCAGTAGATAGCACATTGTCCCCAGTGCAGCCGCAATAGAAACAGTACTTCGAAACATAAACACCAACGGGAACGACATCAGCCCATCGAGAACTTGCATATCCGTCGAGTAACGCGCCAAGATTTCACCGATTGGAGTTTGGTACAACACAGATACAGGGGCACGCAGGAGGGACTGGGTCACTCCACTGAAGATACTCTTGGCACGTCTGGAGAGCACGTAGAAGATCACTGCACAGCTAACAAGCAGGACAACGAACGCTGCGATACTCAGCAAACCGTAGACGACCGTCGCCTTCCACATATCGACGTACGTCCAGGTCATATTACTCCAGTGCACTAACCACAAGTTTTTGGCCACATCAACGAGACCGTAAGTGACAAAGAGAGCGCAGGCGATAAGGGAAGAATTCCGCCCTCGACTCGGCCACCAAATCTCCTTTGCAACGCCGTCCACTGTGCGTCGAGTCAAGTCACACTTGGGGATTGAAGCCACTTTCGACGCGGATCGACGGCGAGATATCCGTGTCCTAATCTCTTGCAGCTGCTGGTTATCCATGGCAAAGGGGGAATACTCATCGTCCGTATTGTCCTCGTTGCGAACGATGCGCCAGGGTGGAATATCTGCGAGCCGGCGAGCTCGACGACTCGTTGTTCCTTTGCTAGTTGAAGAAGAGAGCTCACCGCGACAAGTCTCCGACACGAGAGTTTCGTTGACGTACCACAAGCGATCAACAAAACCGGACTCGACGACTTCCGGATTGTGTGTGGCAACAATAATCGTCTTGTAGCGAAGCAACTCGAGGAAACATTTCCGAAACACGTCGCTTTGTACAATAGCGTCCGCATTGGCCAACGGTCGATCGAGCAGGTACACATCTGCGTCAGAATACAGAGTTCGAGCAAGAGCAATTCGAGATTTCTGTCCGCCAGATAAGTTGATTCCTTTCGGTCCAATCATCGTGTCGTCTCCATCGGGGAGACTCTCGAGGTCTTCCAACAAACAACAGGCATCCAACACGCGATAGTATTTGGCTTCATCGAATGGATACCCAAAAAGTACGTTGTCCCTGATACTGAGTGTCTGTAGCCACGGCTGTTCCGAACAATAGGCGACCTTGTAGTTTGGTGACAGATACACACAGCCCTTCACGCATGCTACATCGCCTAGGAATCCAGTCAGCAGTGTGGTCTTCCCAGCTCCAGCCTTTCCGTGAATCACAACAAGTTCCCCAGCATTCACACGCAGATTGACATTAGCCAGAACGATTGTGGGGAAATGGTACCCTACTGACAGGTCTACGTTTTTCATAACGGCCACAACCCCATCAGGGTATGTCTTGGCCTCTGTCTGCACTGCAGTTCCATCAGTGATATCGTTGGCGAATTTATCGCAATATCGGAGATAATGGTCGATTTTACGCAGTCCCACACGCCCGTCGATGAATACTCGGATCCCCATAATCAGCCCGTGCAGTTCCACTTGGACGTGGTCGATCAAAATCAGCGCTGTGAACACTGTGGCAGGCGAGAAGAAGCCTGCACGTGCAGCTAAGGACGTGAAAATCGCCACGGATGCGAACGCTGGCGCTTCCCACACACAGCAATAGCGAAGAATTCGGAGCGCCGCCTCCCACCACTTCCGCTTTTCTTCTTTCCTCCTGGCCGACATGATCTTGGACAGAATTTTGTCTTCCCACGCGTACAGTTTGATGGACTGGATCCCTTTAAAGCACTCGTTCACTGCGGCCAGCGTCTTGGCCCGTTTCTTGGTGTACCACTGCAGCATCCTGGCTGAAAGCGCCGTCAGCACCGACAACCCGCCAATGATGACAGCCAGAGACAACAGAATCACCGTCGCGCTTGTCTGCAGCGTGCGATGCAAGATGAAGAGAAGCACCGAGAGCTGCACAGTGGACGTCCACATGTCGTGGAAACGGATGAGCAGCCAGCTCACCTGTACGAGGTTGGACGAGTAGAGCGTGGCGATGGCGGCGATGCTGGTGCTGGTGCCGTGACGGCCCTTGACTGGCCGCTGTACGGACTTGGTGAACACTAGGAGACGGATGGAAGCCACGACACGCAGCTGCGCCTTGAACATTCTGAAGCGCGCGTGGCGGTCGAAGAGCACGGCCAGCATGACGGCTACGTGGATGCCCACGAGCAGCAGCAGCAGCTCCAGGACCGACCGGTGCTCGCTGTCGGGGTCCATGGCGGCTGTTAGCAGCTTGAAGAGCAGTACAGGCACGCAACAGGCACTGACGGCCGAGCATAATCCCAGGCCGCCACTGCACGTGATGGCGCGCCACTCGGTGCTCAAGATGGCGGCGATGAGGCGACCCGACGCGTTGTAGGCCACGCGGAAGCGTCTCTCGGCCTGCTCCGCGGTGTTCTCCGGCTCGAGCGTCCAAAGGTCTTGTAGGCGCAGGCGCTGCACGCCGCCGAGAGCGACCAGCGGCTCAACGAAGAGGAAACCGAGACGCGATAGCCACGACGCCGAGGCCTCGTCCACCAGACACGACCGGCGCTCTACCGTGGCGTTGGGAGGATATTCGGGGATGAAAGAAGTATGTTCGGACGCGCCTGAATGTGGCGGAGAAGATGAGCGACGCCGAACTCGACAGCGTGCGCTGACGCCGACGCTGGAGCCGTCGCCGCCGCCGTCGAAGGTGCCGTAGCGGTCCATGTTGGAGGCATCATACGTCATACCACGAATTAAGCTACGTTTTGTAATTCGTGTGTTAAATTAATTCGTATTTAGTGAGGAAACGAATGTTGAAGTGATATATTCCTTCCTGTGCTGGGCCAGGAGAAACCTACACGTAAAGGAATCGCGCAGTAAGCCGAGGGTATCGCGGCGTATTGTACATCTCGCTGTTTCTTCGTCATTGTGACCGTGCTCGTTTGTGGGAGATCCGGCTGACACTCGACCGGGTGGTGGCGCGTTTGGTGAGCTCTGTGGGCGCAGATAAACTCACATGGCATCAGAATCCACCCGCGCGGTGTCCTCACTCGACTCGCGTGAGCTGCGAAAATGCCACCTGGGTGGCCCTATGGCCCATGCTATCAACACACAAACCACTCGCTGTGTGCCGGGGAACCGCTTGGCTTTGTCGGATGGTCAATTATTCCGGAGAGCGCAATTTTAGAGAACAAAGCGAGCAAAGCGCTCCCGAATATTTTGAGCAACACGATTCGTGTTAAGAAGAATGCATTTCGGTGTGCGTGACGATAGGCGAGATGCGTTGTGAGTGATCACTTCATGAAATGAAGGCACCGGTGCGGTACCACGTCAAGGACAGTTCAAGTGGGAAGACGAATTTCAACAACTTATCCCATTTGCCACGGATAACCGAAGGCACTAAAATTTAAAATTTACTGCGATACGATGCCGACGATGCTCGGGATGCTGGTTCCCTATGAAGAGTCCCTATGGATGCAACGCGAACAGATAGCCTCCAGTGACTGGGAAAGCCGCCCAGATGGCGGGTGCTTCACCTGCTGCGATTCAATCCGAATTGGATTCCAATGCCGGTAATTAATCTGGGGTGCTCCGCGAGCCAATCAAGACCCGACTGTAGGCGTAATCTGGCTTTGGATTCGCGGCCTGGGGCATCCATCATGCTTTGTAGATGCTCGTCATCTACATGTTCCTGTGTTGGCGTCTTCACTCTCGACTTTGCGGCGTCCGACTCAATCGGCAGCGTCCACTATAATACATAGCAATGCCTCCACTTTCTGCAACGACTGAACGCGTGAAACCTTTCCTCCTCGTTCCGGTGAAGAAGAGCGACATTGGCCATAAGTCTGCAAAGGATGGTACCACCAACTTCTGCCAAGACGGTTGGCTCGAGAAGGTTTTCGAGCGTCAAGAAGTAGCAGAACCGAAGAAGCGCAAGCAAAAGCATAAGCAGAACTTCATCCAGCGAACGTTACGGAGTCTGACGCTCCACCCCAGCAAAACAGAGAGCGAGAGCACCAAGAACGCGTATGACGGACACAGCTACCAAGAGGAGCTGCGGCAGTACATTGCAGAGTCGTCCGCAAACCTGCTCTACGATGACGATGAACCACTGCGCAGTTCGGATGAAGACGCTTCGGACGAGGACTCTGATCCAGTGTCGGTCTCACCACGCAATGCTGAAATCATCGACTTTTCCGCTTCCATCGTGTCGATCTCGTCGGACAAGACGGACGAGTATGTGCAGCCACCCGTGGAAGTGCCTCGGAAGTATCGTACCCAGGACCGCCAGGGTGGTGTGCTTGTGGCTGGACACCACGTGCTGTTTACGAATTGGGCGTTCAAGCAGCAAATGCGCCACATGGGTCGTCTGGGCCCGCTCCCGGAGCGCGGTGAGGCCCAGCTTTCCTATATTGACGAAGCTGTTGAAGAGGTCTCCATAGGAATATACTCTGGAAAGATTGTAGAGCTGTAAGGTAGTGTTTCTGTAGACTATTTCGTGTATTTGTTCTAATTTATAAACAAGAACGGCCGAGCGGAAGCCGTGTGGACGAAGATCAAAGTGAAACTTCGTGTTGTTGATCTGTTCCAGGACTCTTGGATCAGGATCCTTTCCTTGGCCCAAAACCAACCTTTTTTCGTGTATCAAAAGTGCTCCACCGATATTTCCAACTGTGGGTCGAACACCCCGACAACAGAAACATCAATTTCCGTTTAGCTTTAACACTGCACTTCAACACGATCTATCTACCATTTCGGGTCTCAAGGGGGAACCTTGCGCGTAGCCACTGCACTAGGTGTTCGATAGCATCTTCCTTTTGAGTATCCTCGAACACGAAGTGGAAACCTCCGTCAATCAGCTTGAATTCCTTGTCAAGATTCCCCATGGACGCAAAGAATCGGATGGCGGCCTGCTGGTCGGAAACGCCATCATTTGAGCCTGCGATGAAAAGCATGGGGATTGCGCAGAACGCGCTGTCGGCATGTAATACGCGCTTGTCACTCCGAAGCCGCTTAATGGCGTTCAATGCTTCGGTGCCACTTCGCACCGTCATCTTTTCGGTGCAAGTCAGCGGGTCATTCTTGAACGCTTCTAGAAACGCTGGGTCTCTGCAGAATAAATCGTGACTCACAGCAGGAACGATACGCGCCTTGGGGATAAACATCGCCAACGGAAGCAGAGACTCAGCATACAGCAGCGGGTTCCACGTCACTCCTACCGTTGGCGCGGCCCAAACTGCTGCGTGAAATTTGTGCTGAGCTGTGAGAACTGTGTGAATTCCGACCAGTGAGCCGAGCGAGGAACCGATAACAATCAACGGTGGTTCTGGTAGCGCCACGAGGTTTGGATTCTGTCCGTGCGGGTGTCGAGGGTAGTGATACTTTCGCCAGTATCGAAGCGCGTCGGTGTAAATAGATCGCTTGGCATACGTGATGAAGGCATTCGTGTCGTCCACAAGGTACTGAAAGTTGCTGATGTGCGCCCGTGTCTTGTGCTGGTCCAGGTCGCTAGCTCCGTGGTTTGCCATGTCGTACGAGATGACACCGAAACCTTCTTTGCAGAGCTCCTTGTACAACTCGATGTGTCGGCGGCAATGGCTACTGCTGCCGTGCACGTAGAGAACTACTCCTCGCACAGGCATCTTCTCTGGGGGAAAGAGTGCGAAGTAAAATAAAGACTGGCCCCGTCGGTTCTCGAATTTGCCTTCATAGCGTCGGAATCGAAGTGGAATATCTGTTTGCCCCGATGAGGATGAAGAACTCGACGTCGAGCTGGCGGGTGACGGTGTTACCGACTCAGAAGAAGAGCTGAGCTCGGTGACGTCCAGCGGCTCGTCGTCCATGAAGCGGATTGTCCTCTTGCGAATCGAGTTACCGATGTCCTTGATGTCAGTATCTGATAACTTGGTGTTGGTGGGCAATTGAATCCTCTCAGACATTAGAGAGGCAGGACGGTTCCTGCCCCTCAAAGTGTTCTTGAGGTTTGACTGACGTCGGCAGTTCGGCATCGTTTTCAAGACTGAGGCCTCGGATGTCAGTCAATGCCGAGAATCAGTGGAGGGGACAGCCGGCTCCAGCTTTTGCGAAGGTCATTGTGGGGCGCATCACATCACGCAAACCGGGAGTGCAGATCTTCCCGGAGAGGCATAGAGGACAAAGCCGTAAAGGCCACGCCAAGCCGTTTCTTTGGAAGTGTTCTTTGAAAGAGTCTTTCAGGTGGTGCACCGTGCAGCCAGCAGATCCAGAGCAGGCTTTCTTGGGAATCCGTTCGAATGAGCTGACTCAGCTTCGGAGGAACAACGCCGACAGTGGAGCCGTCCGCAGAAAAATATACTTGGACAAGAGCTCACGAAGTTCTTCTAGTACATGTAGACCATTTGGGAATTCTTTGTTCCAGCTGGAACCTTGAGGCCGTTTTTGGCTCCATCCGTTCCCCGAGAAGTCTTCTCGATGTCAGGTCAGCCACCACCGGACGATGGCAATTCACTGTCCGTGCAGGAGACATTCGCAAGCACCACCGAGGCTCCGAGCCGGTTATTTCCCGATCCGCAGGACCGGTTTCCTGCTGGGGTTGCACGCCATCAGTTCGTCGTCACACCGGAGGGTTGCAAGATTCGCCTTCGCGAAAGGCATTTCGTGTTTCTTGTCGGACCAATACATGTAGCACTCAAACACGGGCAGTTTTAAGGGAAATACCCAAAGATGTATGAATTCGATCGATGTATGTCTGCAACAAACAGGCCAGCATCTTTCTATCTTATACAGTACATGTGGCTACGCGAACACGAAATACATGAGCAACGACCGTTGACCAGAGCCCTTGTTCCAGTTGTCACCGGTTTCAATGTTGAAAAGTGATGAAAACTGAATATTATGTTCAAGTACAAGTACTTCGACAATGTGTACGATAGGCTACTGTCGGTAGCATCGTATGCTGAATCTTTTGGAGGGTTAACGAACTATAATACCACCGACCTTGCTTGGCAGCGTATTCCTCTCTCGGTTGACAGCAGAATATCCATTCAACTCTGTGACTGTATGCGTATGCAGAAGTATGCGCCAGCTTACCGGTACCGGTATACATGTAGGTATGATAGTTTAGGTGCATACAGGTTTGTTCTTTTTATCGCAGTTTTAACAGCTCTGTAAAATTGTTAAAATATGTTTTGACGGCCACTAGAGCGAGGTGTCACAACTGGTGCAAAATGGCGTCTCCTGCACCGGCGACTGAGACCGAGGCGGCGTCTCTGCTGCTACCGCGATCCCGACGCAGCTGCTCGCCTGTCGACTGGAAAGAACTGCACGCCGTCGCCACCGATGTGCAGCGTGCGCTCGACGCGTCCGACAAGATCGAGCCCCATGCCGAATTCGAGTGCGCAACTCCACCACCAAATGTTTCAATTTCCAATGCAGTAGCTCTAACAGAATTCTGCTAATGACACCGCCAATGCAGAAGTGTGTTCGCGATGTGGCAGGCGGAATTGGGCGATGCACGTAACATAATCGACGAGGAAAACGTGGAGGAGGCAGCAGCCCCACAGCCCACGAAGGAACTCACGTGGTACTCCAGTGCCCACCAGTACTGGGACGACGAGGCTAATTGCCCCTTGACAGACAACGGCGTGCTGGGAGGATTCGCTCACGTCTCAGGTGTCGACATCCGCGAGTCCAAGAGATTCCTCAAGCATGTTCGAGACACAGTGAGACCCGAGTGGGTCTGTCATGCTGCAGCGGACTGTGGTGCCGGTATCGGTCGAGTGAGTAAACTGCTGCTGCTGCCCATGTTCGACCACGTGGACTTGGTGGAGCAGAGCCCAAGACTGCTGCGAGGGGTACCGCAGTATCTGGGAGCAGATGAGACTCTCCGAGCTCGTGTGAGAGACTTGTACTGCATGGGGCTGCAGGACTTTGAGCCGGCGCCTGCGAGCTACGACCTCATCTGGATGCAGTGGGTGCTGGTGCATCTCACAGACCTCGACCTCGTACGTTACTTAAAGCGATGCAAGAAGGCCCTCACGCCCAATGGCTTCATCGTGATCAAGGAGAATGTTTTCCAGACGTCTGAGCCCTACGACCTCGACCGAGAGGACAGCAGCATCACGCGCTCAGCTGTCTATTACAAGAGTATTTTCCAGCAGGCTGGACTCACGCTGCTCGCAGAGCGGAGACAGCGCCACTTTCCAGAAGAACTCTATCCAGTTAAAATGTACGCGCTAGCTTAGAAGCAAAGCTAGACTGTGGCATTGGAGATTCTTCCATTCTATCTAAGCCTTAAGCCCTGCCACCACTTTCTCGAGCTGCTTGAGGTCGGAGACGTACACAACGTCGTTGGATTTCGCCTTGGACTTTGTTTTCTTGGCTGTGTCTTTACTCACCCGTTCAGACGGCATCAGCGCCAGCTTAGTCGCCTTGTCGCCATTGTGCTTCCCCGCAATAGACACCAACTTGGAGAGGAACGGCTGCAGTTCTCGTGCTTGCTCCAGCGTACCGCGGCATCCCACCACATACAGTCCAAGCCGAGCGCGAGAGAAAGCTGTCGAAGCGCGACGCACATCTCGGAGGTGCCCCACGCTAGATCCACTGCGCACCGTTGATAGCAGTACAAAGTCATTCTGCTGGCCTTGGAAGCGATCTACGGTCGACACCTTGCAGATGTTGGCACCATCGGCACGAAGAAGCCGCTGCAGGAGTTCTTTCTGGGCATTGTACGTTGTGAGGATCGTCACTTGCTCTGCGCGGTAGCCGATACCCATCATGTATCGGAACAGCGCGACGATAAAGCGAGCCTCTTCCTCGTTTTCGTAGGCAAAAGGTTTGGACTGACGCTCTTTGGACATTCCAGAGAGATCAATAAACTGCGCCACGTGAGAGAATCCCGTGTTGCCAGTCTGGTACTCGGACTCCAACGTCACGCGAGGCAAATCTCCCAGTTCTGCTTTGTCTCCAGTCGATAAGACGCCATCATATCGCCAGCGGTAGATATCAGCCAACTCACTCCTACTACGGCCTTGACGATCAAGCGCAATGTGAGGAACACCAAGACGCAGCAGACGTGTAAAGAGACTCTGATCGAAGCGTGCGTAGTTCTTCAATGCAAGCGACTTCACCACCGGCGGTAGCTGCTTCGCGTCTCCCATGAACACGACACGCTTCAGGCCTGTTGACGTCTTGCTCTCGTCCGCTGTGGCTTTATTGGAGCATGCCAACACAAGCGGTACAAGGCTGTCCAGCTCGCTCACCTGAGCAGCTTCCTCCATTATGAGACTTCCAAATGTCAGTCCGAGGTCCGAGAGTTTGCGGTGGTTTAACGCCGCGTGCGTGCACGTCATGGCAACAATGCGAGCATGATGAATCAAATACATGTCGCCACGCTGGCGTGGGGTCTGGAGGAGTTCAAAGGGCTGAAGACGCCGCAGCTCTCCGAAATACGACTCAATGTCCATGGAAAACTGACGCAGAGCATCGACCTTGTCGGGTGCCGCCCCTTTTCGCATCGTAAAAAACTCCATGAGCGCTGCAACCTTGTCATCCTTTGATGGGAACTCTGTAGTCTCGCGTGCAGCGTCAAGAAACGCCTTCATGTGGAACTGGTAGAAGATGAGCGCGTTCTCGCAAGAATACGACGCCGAGCCACCAGCAAGACCAGCATATTGCGCAGCATCGCGCTTGATGAGCCACTGAGCCATTTGTTCCACCTCCGCCAGCAATGCCGTCCTCCGCTCTAACAGGAATCCCACACGACCGTTGCGACTGAAATCCGCATGGAAAGCGCCCCCACCTTCCTTGCCGCCTGCACCACCGTCATTCGCAAGTTCTGGTTGCCCCATGCGCACGATTTCGGCCTCGTGGATAACGTTTTGAGCCAAAATTTTGCCGAAAAAGTCGTTCAGCGCTTGGTTCGAGTGAGCAACAATTAGTATCTTCTCGCGTGCTGGGGTTGTGCGGTACAAGTTCAACACGAGCTGCACAGCCACGTCCGTCTTGCCCGTGCCTGGTGGACCCACGACCAGTGTAAGGCCTTCGCACTGTCCTGTTCGCACAGCAGCCACCTGCGCCTTCGTGTAGCGGATTGGAGAAGTAATGCTTGGAGATGCAGCAGCGAGATTTTTCTTGTGGTACGCCCGAATAACACTCGTGCCCTCACGTACGTCCTCAACGTAAGTAAATGGAGCAATCGCGTCCTTCGCGTTGAGCTCCTGCGTCTCATCATCGGCATTCACAAGGTTCTCAGCCCCACCAGCTTCAAGTGCGTGATCTCCGTCCAGCAGTAGTTCACCCATTGGTATCACTAGCTGCTTTTCTGCCCTCGTCTTGTAAATCAACTTGTACAACGCAGCCGCCGGATCACCATAACCCAAGAAGAGGTCGTGCAGCCACGCTGGCAGTAGCTCTTCCTTGTTAGCATTGCGCCATGCTCCAGCGACTGTGTCCAGCACAGCCTTGAAGTTGTTCTCACGCGGCTTCCGACGTACTAATAGATTTACCTGTTCGTATGCCTCGAGGTGGCCAGCTTCCAGGTCGTTCTTGTACTGCACACCATCCAACGCAAGCTTGAAAACACGCTTGCTACCTTTACCCACAGGGTTTTCGTCGTTGATAGCGTTGCCCGCAGCGTCTGTGACCTCCAAGATCTCTCCTGCACGCACATACTGCACACCAAAGCTCTCAGGAAATGGCCCCGTCTCCTTTGACTGTTGTTGGAACCCCATCATTTCAGCACCTTCATCAGCCGTTGCTCTAACTGTCACTAGAAACACCACCTCCTTGGTCTGGTAGCAATCAAACTGCTTGCGGTCATGGCGACCTGAGAGTTCCACATCAAACTGCGCAACAACCGATGCCGGAGCAGTTTGGCCAAGCCCCGGTTTACCCACTTTCACAATCTGAAGCGGACTCGCCAGCGGTACAGCAGAACGAGAAACCCCACGGAAAACTGTGTCGTTGTCACTTGACGAGCGTAGGGAACGCACAGCGTCAAGTTGCTTGATAGCAGTCTCCAGATCCCTGCGGATATCTTGCGCAGCCTCAAGCCGAAACAACTCGTAGTTGCGCTGAAGATAGTCCGCCAGATTCAAAAACTGCAGACCCATTTTGCACACGGGTAGTATCGGGAACAGGTTCGTGTCATCAGCACTGTAAATCTCCTTTGTAGACTGATTCAGTCCTTCCATAGACTCGTCGCCATCCGCTGCTTTGCCATTCTGCGTTGACTTGTCCTTGCGGTCCAGCATTTCATTCCAAATGTCCAATTCCGTAGGGAACACGGGCACGTTTGACGACAGCGAGTCGTTCTCGTTACTGCTTTCAATCGAGTATTCTTCCTTGAAAAACTCAATCAAGTCCGCGTCGGAGGTCGAGTCTGCTTCATCCTCACCAGCCAGCACACCAACAGCGATAGCCAACGATGACAGTCGCGAGCGATCAGCTGCTGCTATAGCGTTCAGCATCTCGGCAAAGCTGGAAGGATCCGCAATGTGCCCACACGGAGCGATTGCCAATTCCTCCACCCTCGAGTTCCTGAAAGACGCAAACGCACACTGCTGCAGTG
Source organism: Phytophthora cactorum (assembly GCA_016864655.1). Taxonomy (NCBI): domain Eukaryota; phylum Oomycota; class Peronosporomycetes; order Peronosporales; family Peronosporaceae; genus Phytophthora; species Phytophthora cactorum. Next base: position 111,410 of record NHQK01000094.1, read on the forward strand.
CCTGGATGTGACGCGCTTGGAGCTCACGATGCTCCCGGGGAGATAGCGACGCACCCGTCTGAGCATCAATGGGAAACCGCATGCATGCATCCAATAGCGTCAACTGCTTGCTGAGAGCTTGCCTGTCGTTGAGGTTCTGCCACTGCAGCGCGTGTTGCACTAGTGCGCTGTTCCGAAGCACAGTGCCCACATGACGACGCCTCAATACTGTCAACAGGAAGCGACGTGTGGGCAGCTGGCTCAAGAGGTCAATCAGCAAGGCCAGAAACACTGCCACAAAACGCAGTCGAAGCGCTAGCTCGTGCTTTGGAACGTCATCGTCGACTGGGGCCTTGAGCACCTGGAAAAACGCATCTAGTCGATGCACCAGAGCAGTTTGCTCGTGGCGTGGGGTCTCGGTCTTCGACTCGAGTTTGCGGCGTTTGTTCTTTTTGGGCGTTTTCTTGTTCTCCGTCTTGGCAGAAGAATTCTCGGTCATCATTCGGTCCCAGTGTCGCTCCAGCTTCGGATACGTCTGGAACTCGAGCGCGCGCTGGGTCGTGGACAGCGCTGTCCAGAGCGGGAGCGACGTCATCTGCAGCACGGAGGCCGCCACCTGCGGCACCTCGAGGCTCTGAAAGCTCGTGATGAGGAACTGGGTCAGCGCCGTCTGCTCCTTGAGCGTCCACTTGGCGTCGTCCTCGTTCGCTTCAGCGTCCGCCAACGCTGTCCACAGGGTCGTCGTAAATGTCTTCCAGGCTGCGTCCTCCTCCTTCAGAAACGCCCACAAACCACTGGAGTTGTCCCCAGAGGACACTGCGTCTCCCTCGCGTGCGCGGAAGCACACGAGCAGCACAACGGAGACCAGCCAAGCCTTCTTCACGTGGTGGCGGCAGTCGCGTACGGAGGCCACAACGTCCGCCAGCGGCCACAGAGCGTCCTCTAGGAAACGCATATCGTTCAGCTCTTGGAGGCACTTGAGCGTCCTCTCATCATCGCTTGATTCGCCCAGGAACTCGACGTAAAGCGCCGCGACAGCATCCAGAGACTACATAGAGACAAAACCGTATTTAACAGCATTAGAGAGCATCGTTGGACGGGATAATGTATGGCTGCGTACCTCTTTCGACGGCGATTGCTCTAGTATCTTCGTTGCGAGCTTATGCGTCGTGGGGGCAGCGCTGGCGGTGCCCGAAGACGCCGGCGATGGTGCTCGACGAGGCATTTTTTTTAGGACAGCCAAAGATTGGATAGGGATTTGGGCAACCGATAATGATGTCTAAAATGGGATCACATAGAGGACTCATGAACCCAAACGTTTAAATGGGTACCAAAAATGGGTCGCGAACTGTGCCAGTGTGCAACAGCTTGGAAGGAGTCGACACCGACGGAGAAACCGGAGCCCCAGCAACCGACAGTCGCTGCGTGTAGACGCCTCCACTGCACTGTACACGGATCTTACCGTCTTCATCTGTCCTTCCTCTCTCGATCGCAGCTCGTTTTACGTCTCGGGACGCTCTGCAACGTACGCTACAGCTTTTCTCGCGAGACATCCTGTCGCCATGCGCCCTGCGGCTCCCGAGGCTTCCCACGCGCCACCGGCAAGTGCGTCGTCGATCCAGGCTACTGGTGAGGCCAGTCGTGACCTGCAGATTACAGGTGTGACCCGTAAGAACGCCAGCTGGCAATATCACATCGAGGTGCTGGACGTACGTGCCTCCAGCTTCAGCAGCGGCAATTCCGGTGTCTCGGCACGGGATCTGAACGTGCAGAGCAGCAGTAGTGAGGATCCAGAGACCGCAGCAGCAGCAGAGGAACAGAGCGTCGTGTACCCGGAGCTACCGCCCATGGTTCGCTACACTGTGATGAGGAGGTACACGGATTTCCGCCATTTATACAACTACCTAGTGGAGACGCACGGCTCGGCACTGCGAGATGCATTGCCCAAATTCCCAGACGGAGGCTGGGTCTCTTATCTGCGTGGAGATGACCCTAGACTGCTGCATCACAGACGCGAGAGGCTCCAGCGTTTCCTCAGAGCGGTGGACGCACGCCCGGAGCTGCGCTGGAGTGCCGCCTTCACCACGTTTCTGCGTCCAGACCTCGAGGAGCTCGCATCTGTCGGCACGAGTACTTCGTTGCCGTCGTTTGCCAGTAACCCTTCATTTGCCGCTTCAACCAGCAGTAGCAGCGATATGGACTCGCGTCCTCCGCCGCCTCCACCTCTATCGGCCCCATCGTCACTCCCACCACGTCATAGTCTTATCGAAAGTTTTGACGCTTGTGCTGCTCCACCCGTGAGCTCATCGGGTGGCTATGTGTCGCTGTCACAGCTCAAGTCTCCGGAGATCCGTTTCCGCAAGAAAATGGTCCCGGGAGGAGCCGACGCGCGTGGCGACTTGAAGCGCCGACGGTTGCATCTCCACAGTCAAGACGCTGACGATATGGACGTTGAGCAGCGAAAACCCTCGGCCAAAAAGCAACTTGCGATGGCTTTAAGCGGTGCGCTGGGCTTCAAGCGCTTCGTAGTGGGGGTCGGTAGCGGTGTCATCGGGACGCTTGGCCGGATGGGTGGCGAGCGCTCGGACTCTATAGACACTGCAGAGTACCAAGACGATAGTGATAGTGATACGGATGAGGGCAGAGGATCGAGTGAAGGAGCACGTGGCCGCAACGCTGACCTGCTCAAGATGCTGTCTAGTGGAGGCAGTCAAACCGTGCAGCATTGAGTGTGGACGTTCCGTGTTGCATGAACGTGCCGCAACTTGCCGCACGAGTATTACATGTTGCATGAACCTGATGCAGATAAATATTTAGCAGATCCTGAAGCGGTGTCCTCGGCTGGCGGTGGGAGCGGATGGGAATACGAGAGCTAAAGTTTCGGGATTGCACCAAACGGAAGTGGTGTGCACTCAAAAGTATCTCGAACATCGTCACGCTTTCATTGCTGGTTGCGACGCGCTTTGCAGGAAAAACAAAAAAGCAAATAATACGAACTGTCGCCGTAGATGGCGGCAACAGAAAAACAAAGTACATGAACATTACAAAGTAAAAGGGTGGAGCAATTCACGAGCTCTATACGCGGGACAGCCTCAGTATGACGTATCGTACTCAGACCAACCCATGCTGTGGAGGCTGCCCGTGGACGTGGTACCACGCAGCAGTGGCTTAAGCTCGCAGCGGCGGCGCTCGAGATGCGGCAGGAAGATGCGTGCCTTCTGGCCTGACGTCAGCTTGATGTAGATAGCGTCGTTCGTGATGGACGAAATAGTGCCCGTGTACTCTTCATGCACGAGCGGCATCGAAACATGCACGTCGTCTCCGTCCTCGAACACGTACTTGCCGCACAACAGCCGTCGTCGCTCGAGCTTGAAGGGCACTGCAGCAACGAAAAGACGGTAAAATGTTAGTACAATCCACGTAAGATAAAACAACAGAAACGCACAGAGATCTTACGGTTTCCGTTGTTTGGCAGCTGCTCGACTGAAGCTTGTGCTGTCTCCTTGCGATCGCCCACGATTGCTGCAATGTCAGAACTGACGTCGTCAAACGGTAAACGCACCGCCTCCACCGGTAGCAGCTTCGACACCTCAACAGGATCTCCAACTGCTGTGGGGTCCATTTTGCGACGCTTGAGCAGAGACACTTCTCTTGTGGTAGCAGGTGGCTCCGGCACTTCACCCTCCTCCTGTTCGGGTTCGCTATTTTTCTTGCTCTCATCGGTCTTCTCCTTGACAACCGCAACATACACCGAGGGCTTGTCGGCCTTGTCCGCTTGTGGCTTTTGTCTGGTCTTCTTCTCAAAGTTCGCAATCTTCGCTCCGGGCTCGGACAGAGCCTTCATCTCCGCCTGGAGCTTGGCCATGACGGCGTCCACCTTGGCCAGCAGCTCGTCCTTGAGCTCTTTCCTGTCGTTCTCCCACAGATGTTGGGCGCGCTGCACCTCAAACTTGTACAGGTCCTGTCCGTTCTTGAGCTGCAAGTTCTTGTGTAACTCCGCAGTCTGCAGCAAGCGGTTACGCTCCTCCTTAAAGGCAGCTACGCGGCGGCAGAACTCGGCAAGTGTGCCATCCTCCACCATCTTCTTCTTCTGCTCCAGCTCGGCCATCTGCTGGTCGGCGCGGGCGCGGCGTTGCTCTTCCGTGAGCGGCTCCGATGTCATGGAGGACCCCGAGGTGGACGACGTGTTGGACACGTTGGACAGCGAGCGTTGGCGGTGGCGTCTTCCGTTGTCCTCCTCGTTGTCGTCGTCATCTTCCTCGTCGTCTTCATCTCCCGAACGCGACGAGTGGCGCGTCTCCTCCGCGGTCTTACGCGCTCTACCGCGGCGGCCTGGGCGGCGCTGGGGCTCGTCCGCCGTGTGGCCGGCCGAGCTGGCGTCCGTGTCTGCGCCGTCCGACGTCGAATCGGCCACCATGCTACGCATGCGGCGACGCAAGCGCGTGCTGGTGCCCGTGTCGCTGCTGGCGTCGTCCTCGGGATCGCGCGAACGATCACGGCGGATGGAGCGCTCCATGGGCATGGCGAGGATCGAGCGGTGACCTATTAGAGCCGTGGTCTTGTTTCTGAATGTGTCCAAATGGCTCAACAAAATGAAGTAACTTTACTTAGTGGTTACATCATATTTGGTACCATGAGCCAGTTTTCGGTGATCGTACTTCAACTGTGGTTTATTATGTTCCTAGCTAGCGAAGACCTTGCCGCTGAGACTCAGGAGCAGACCCGGGTTCTCCATGAGGAAGATCTGCAGGTCGTGCTTCTGGATGACGAAGACCGAGCCGGCGTGTGTGCAGATCAGCGACGTCGCGTGTGTCGTGTCCTCCGTGGACGTGAGTCGGTCCACGTCCCCAGCGAAGCCGCCGTGGCTGAGTGTCACCTCCTGCAGCGCATCGCAGCTGTTGCTGCTGCTCGAGGTGCTGCTTACGAGGCTCAAGTCCATCGGGATTACGCGCTGCAATCGAGTCATTCACAAAACACGCGTTAGTGTCAATGCTCTCAACGTCTGGACAGACAATGCACGTACGTTCAGCGATTTTCTAGTGATGAGCGACAGGGTCTGGCCGGGAGACGATGGTCGTGATCGTGACGGACCGCTGGCTGAATTGCTCCTCACGGGTGAGCTGGAAGCGGAAGATACAGGTGCGATCTTGAGTAGGAACTTCCCTTTGTCGACGATGACGGCGCTGGAGCATTTGTCTCCCATACTCCAGAGAACCTGCCCCTCGGTCACGTCGCGTGGGCGTAATATGATCTCAAGTGCTGTCCGTTGAGCCGATGTCAGTCGTCGGAACACTTGGTTGCTCTCAACAATGTCGTAGGAGAAGTAGAGGCGACTTTGCGCTAGCTGCTGAATACGCTCGAAAGACGACGTGCGGCGTAGGAACCAGTTGAAATCGAGTCCGTTGAACTCGAGTAGTGACAGTTTGGTGCTTGCTACCATGTCGTACGGAAGCGCCCAGTTCGGAGTCAGCAGTGTCTGCAGATCAAAGTAGTCACCTGGACGGTACTGCTTCGCCAGCGACAGCATGGACTGTCGTCGACGTGTGCTGTTCTCTCGGCCGCGTGCTATCGGTTTGGGGGCACTAATATTCTCATGTGGCGAAGAATGGACCAGTACTCCCTCCACTGTCGGTGGTGACTCCTTCTTGTACACTGCTTGCGCCTCGCCCACGATAATAATGAAGAACGTGTCACCCACGCTGCCCATCTTGCTAACAACGGCTCCTTTGGGATACTCAACTTTCCGAGCCATCTGCAGGATCTCGTAAGCGTGATTAAGTGTGAGCTCAGCGAACAGATCCACTTTCCTAACGAGATCTAGGATTTCTAGCGCTCCAGCATTTTCCGGCAGCTTGGGTACGTCTAACGTGATCGTATTATGAACACCTTCTGGTGCACCACGGAGACCACAGTTGTCGGGTAGATCCTTCGCTGCCGTGTGAACCACGTACACCTTCTTTCGAATGTCTTCGTCAAGTGCCATGAGCGTTTTCAGCGGTGTGTGAATGGGCGGCACTCCCGCTTCGTGCAAGATGGCGTCGCAGTGCCAAGGGAAATTCAGCAGCTCGTGAGTTCTGGCAGGTGAAAGTACGCCTTCACTTTCGAGCTGATGGATTTTGTCGACGTCGTTAAGATGATCGCCGGAGAATGCGATCTTCTTGTCACCGTAGGTGACTTCAAAGCCTACGCACGGAATGGAATGCAGCGAGTAGAAAAAGCGAAACTCAGCACCGCGGATCTGGGTCACGTCATTGATGCGAACCAGACGATGATCGAGCACACGCTCGAGGAAACTGGGCTCGAAACCTGACAGAGCCGAGTACTTGCGCAGGAACGACCGATAAATAGTGTCTGTAGTGATGAGGGCAACGCGGCCTTCCTGTAAGATCTTTTGAAAGGTGCCTGCGTCGTGGTCAGCGTGGCAATGCGTAAGGATCACACCGTCGATCATGAGCGCTGGAATGTTGTTAGCGCTCAGAATGGACGACGAAAAGGGTGGTGGATCGATCATAATGCCGCGGTGGTTGATCCAAAGCACGTAACCAGAGGTTTTCCCATTAGGGTCGAAGCCGTGGGAATTGCCTAGCACCGTCACACCAAAGGCTGGTGGGTAGAATGAGTCGAGATGAGGGTTCAACGCATTTGCTGGCGGTGGTGGGAGGTCGACGGCGTCTTCTAGCGTCACGCTTCCGTGTTCTCCATCGTCGATGGTAAAGCATCCGTCACCCTTGCGAATTATAAGTGGCGGAGTATCACTGGCTGCTCCAGGTTGTGAAACCTTTGCTTCTCCGTTGGTGTCGAAGTGGGTGAAGGTTAGCAGCATGTCCAGCGTAATGAGGGTGTCACCAAACTTACGAAAGTACTCGAGCTCCTTTCTTAAGTCTGGAAACTGCTCAGGTGGCGTAGCTTGCGGAAAGTCATTGCGCAAGTCAAGTTCCGCAGGACCGAAGAGCGTCTCCTGGAAGACCTGGCGGATTCGTGTTTCTACATCTGCCGAAGTCACGATGAGGTTTACACACTGTCGCTTGAAGAAGAAGTTGCAGTAGGCTGGGAACTCAAACTCGGCCACATTGACGCCCATGTTGGCACCTAGAGTCTTGGTGAAGGGCTCTGATGGTACGATGTAGTGGCGTGGTACGGGAAGACCAAGTTTCATGGAATCCTTGATTGTTTCGGGGGGCATTCCGAGTTGCACAGGACCGATAGATGTACAGGCTACGACGCCTCCTCGAGGAAGTTTGATAGTCTCCAACATTGGGCCAGAAGTTGGTTTGGAGAGATTACCGTCCTCCCCTACTAAGCTTGTCGTCATGGCGTGGGACTAGAGGCGGGGTTCCTTGCAGGTTGGCGACTTGCTTAAGAGGTGTTGATGTTTGACCCTCGCAGCCAAGTTGGTGATGGTACTACTGCCGTCAAACGGATGAAAGTAAGTATAGATGCCTTCCCTGCCCGCGAAAAATAACGGAGAGAACTCTGAAACGGAGCCTTCACGTGGAGTGGATGACGGCACGTAAAAATATCAAGCTGCTACATGAAACAGCCTCGGCAGTACAAGGGCAGACATCAAGCTGCAGCTAGAAAGAGACACCCAGGAGGACCCACGTCTTATGGCTGGCAGCCTGGTGTGTCAATATGGGCAAGTACAGGCTTGCCTGCACTAGCTCCTCAAGCTACGCGAAGTAGTACTATTATACTTCGCAGTACACATTACGAAACCGCAAAAGAACAACTGGATCTTGCATTCCAAGTTGCGTCGCCTCGAAAAAAGTCGTCATATCGTTGATCGCTTAAAAGCTGCAGCCCAGGGGCCCCTAGCAGGAACGCTCCACTTGGAAATTTACTTCAGAAGTAGAAGTGCATGCGCAGGTAGCAACATGCTCACCGAAGTTGAAGTGATCCCCTTCGGTGATTGGTTGGTGTTCAGCCAATCAACAATTTCGGCCATAGCCGAAAATGAAGCGTCAAGAGCATGAGGTCACGACGTCGCCGAAGCGCAAGAAACGTCGAGGGCGCCGCAAATCCAAGGCAGAGCGACTAGCGCGTTTGAATCCCGTGTCTTCTTCTGCCGATGACCTAGTCAAACTGCTGGAAGGTACCTCCAGTCGCGACTGGGACGCGGCACAGAGTCTCGCGCTCCGGATCGGGACTCCGGACGCCGGGGCGACGGTCGTTCGCGTGATTTTAGTGGAGCGCGAGGCCCCCCGCGCCGCGGCGCACTATGCGAAGCGACTGAATTTACGAGGCGAAGAGCTGCTGAACGCCGTTTCGCCTGGTTCGACGATTTCGCCATCGCCGCTGCTGCTGGCTCAGTTCCTGGTGGAACTGGATGAAGACTCGCTGTCAACGGGCGAGAAACTGGAGCGGTTTCTGTGGCCGTGGCTGCTGCACTCGATGGAGAAGAATGATGAAAGGACGGCGGCGAAGGCGGCTGTGCATTTGATACTGCATCCGACAGCAGTGAACGACGCAAAAGTACAGGACAAGAGAGAGCGAGGACGGAGGCTGGAACGAGCACTGGTGGCAAAGTGCCTGCAGACAGGCAACCTGTTGCATCTCGTGCCAACCCATGCGCGAGTGTTTGTTGACCGGATAAGTGTCGGTTCTCCAGCGGGTTTTGACGAGGAGAAGGACGACCCAGATGCCAGTGAAATCATGAAGGAGGTGCAGCGTCGACAGCAAGTCGCTCGTCGCGTGCAGAACGTTATTCGTCTCTTGTGGCCAGATGCCCGTGTCCACGTATTTGGATCTTCAGTCACTGGTCTGTTGCCGCGTTCTGGCAAAGAAGAGTTGAATCCAGCCGATGTGGATCTCTGCGCATTGCTGCCGTCGGCGCCTCAGTTCCGCCAGGAAACAGCACCTCTGATCACCGAAATAAAGGAGCATTTGGCTCTTTATCTTTTGCCCGACACAACCAAAGAAACTGAGCATGTGGCCGCTGTAACTGGGGCTCGTGTTCCTATTGTGCACTTCCGGGATCCATCGACAAAGCTGCCATGTGACCTTTGCGTGAACAACGTCCCTGCGTTGTGGAATACACGGCTGCTGCGGTGGCTGTTGTATGGTGGCACTAATGCCACTCTCACAGAGCGAAGACAACTCCAACAGGTTCGAAAACTATGCAAATGGCTGCGTGATTGGCGCCAAGTCAAGAAGCGCGTCGTCAGCGGCGCATTGAGTTCGTATGGACTCATGCTGCTGGCTATTTACTATCTGCAGCGTGTTAGTATCCTGCCTGTTCTGGACTGCAGTACACACGCTGTTGAGGATGAGCCCAGTCTTCGTACTTTGACTGAAGAGGAAATCGACAGGAGTTTGGAAGTTGCTGACAAGACTTCTGTCTGCGTCAAGGAACAAGCTGGTGGTGTGCAAGATTGGCAGGCACTTCGGCGGGGATTTTTCCGCTTCTACACTTGCGAGTTCGATTACGAACACACTGTTGTTTGCTTACGAACGGAAGAAATCATGTCAAAGACTAGCAAGAGCTGGTCTCGCCAAAACAACACCCGCCTCTGCTTAGAAGACCCTATCGAAACCGAACGCGATCTTGGATTGTTGTGTTCCAGACGTGCGCTTGGTCGCTTGCGATGTGCCTTTGCCCACGCTTGTGTCGTCCTCAGCAGAAAGGAGGAAAGCCAAAAAGCGTCTGTAGCGCAGGATCTGGAGGTAGATCTGATGGCCTCCTGGGCGTATGAAGATGATAACGTTCCAGAAGCGGGGCAAGTAGCAGGAGTTAGCCATGAGACGATGGACTAGCACGCAAGTTGCTAATTTTAACGCCACCACCATCAAAGCTAACAACAAGCACAATTCCCTACACAACATTTGAGCACCATGACTGTAGATGTCGTCACCAGCCGCAGCGGAAGTGGAAACCTAGGGAAGCAATGCTCTGCACGGGAAGCACGCGAGGCAGAGCGACGAGTGAAGTTGCAGCACTTTTTGCTGCTGCGTGCTTTCAATCTGCGACGCCCGAAGGAGACTCTGCATGAACAGTTCAAGTTTCTCAAGAAGCGTGTCGAGAGCACCGACCCGAGAGTCCGTCGTGACTTCCTGGAGCTGGACGAGTTGTGCGCCTACTTGTCCATTCCACCCTATCGCCGTCTCCTGCTCGTACAAGTTTTCGGGCTGGCCCCGCAGCAGACGCAGCTGGGTTTCGACGACTTCATACGCTTCTTGCAGTCGGCAGCAGTACGAGCAGCACGTGAAGAGCGACAGCAACACTTAGAAAGTCTCCCGACTCCTCCGCCTCGCACGCCCAGACTCCGCCAAACGAATGATCTTGTGTCCTTCGGTCCGTCCCGCATGAATCAAGAGGTGACTCGAGCTCCACCAGCTCCCGGTCTTTGGAAGAAGCGTGAAGTCACGATCCAGGAGCGAATCACCGAGTACACCAAGATCGACGATAAAGGCCAACCGCAGCGGCTCGTGGAGAAGGAACGTCACCAAACGGAGGTGCTGCACATGGAGTCACTTGACGGCGAGTTCGCCCACCGTGAGATCACTCAATTCGAGCAAACGGAGCATTTGAACGACGAGATGGTCCACTTGGACCACGGTCGCGAGGAGTTCCTTCACCTCAAGTCTCGGCACGACGAGATCTCACGATTCGAGTCTTCCGTGCCGCCGGGAGGTCCGAGTGGCGGTGGTCGCCCCGAGGAATGCGAGCAGCAGCCACCATCTCCTACCATTAAACGAGACCCCGCTGCACCCGAGACAGCCCGTGAAAGCACTGGTTTCGATCATGGCTCCAACGCCGAAGCCGAGGGCGCACCATACGTCGAAGCAGATATCCGAAGGCGTTGGGATCAGCAAGCTCCTGAGAAAGATGTACAGCAGACTTAAAGTGCGTACACGACGGTAAAGAACAGGGGGCCAAATGGTGGTAGCGTAGGACTATTATTCCCTGAATTGCGAGGTAAAACGTTCCAATATACAGCAGCCCCAAGCTACTTACTCTGCTTGGACGGTTTCCCTCTAGGCGTGATCACCACTTAGTTGTCACTGCTGAAGTTGCTGTCGCTGCTGTTGTTGCTCAGAGAGTACATCGAGCGCTTGACTGGAGTAACATCCCCACTGTTGCTGCTGCTATCTCCATTCGTGTTCTCAGAACTACCATTGCCCTTGCTCGCCACCGTGCGGCTAATCATCTCCTTGATCTCGTTCTGCTCTGCGTAGTCGATGCAGTCCGCAACATAGTCAACAAGCTCCTGGCACGTGAGACCTTCGTGTGAGATAATTTTCAGCGGCGCAACCTCGAGCTGCTTCTCCGGATCAGAATTTAACGGGTCTTGGTCAGCTCCAGGAGACACCGAGATCTCGACACGGAACCGTTGAGGATCGTCCAGCGAGTACTGGACGCGCTCGAAGACGCGTACGACAAAGTGCGTCATGTAGCAGAGCTCAGGGATATCTTCAATCCACTTGCACGATTCTTCGCCAATGGGACTCTTAATCGCGCATTCCTCGCGTCCATAACGAAGGACGTTCAACAACGAGTGCAAATGCGACTCGCTTGTGAAGTACAGACGTGTGCGCACGGAGCGGTGTGCCGACTTGATTTTTTTGGCGTACGACGGATTCAAACGGTGCGTGTTGTGGTCTTTGAGTACGTCCGGCTTGAGACCGCGGGCCAAATCCAAGTCAGTGTTGATCTTTGATAGCAGAGTTCGGCACATGGCTGACCCAATGAAAATCTTCTCATCCACGTTGATTCCATACTCTTGCGGCACGAGAGCGTGGGAGAGTGCGCTCGAGATCTCCAGTAGCTCGCGCACGTCGGTCAGATTTAAGTGTGCGTTGTGCACTGCGTCGTACCGAATGCAGTCGTGAATGTCCGGGATCTTAGACAGATCGTAAGTGTCCCGTTTCTTGACGTAGAAATCACGGTACAGCTTGGCCCATCGCTCTCTCATGACTTCAAGAGTCTCACGACCACAAGGCTCGGGGTACTTGATCTCCTCAGGAGACAACGGCTCTTGCAACCTCATTTTGCGCAGACCCACGCTACTGTTGGCAGCATCACTGGAGATGTTGCTTCCTTCACTGTGCTTTTTCCGTGGGGCATACGAGTGTACATGGCGGCTCCTAGGTTGGCTCAGCTCATTGACACTTGCTGAACGACCCATTACGGGCGCTAGCAGACGACCAGCAGTAGCTTTCTTCTGCTGCCACCTGTCTATCTCGGTCTTGTACTGTGCTTTCTCCTGGATCATCCGAGTAAGTTGCTCCTTGAGCGACTGCAGCAACTTGTGCATGATTCCCATTTTCTTGATGGGCTGGTCTACTTTTATGAGAGCAAGAGCCACGGAGCGAATGAGTCGCGAGTTGGAGTCTATCAGCTGGCTGCAATGGTCTTCCCGGTGGATTATCTTGTGCAGACGCTGCTTGACACGCATTATGATCTCCTGCGCGGAGGATCCCGACTGGTCTAGCATCGAGTCTGCGTCTTTAGACTTGAGGACGAGTCCAACAAGGATAGGGATAATGTCACCCTCAAGCTCCAACAAACCCTTAGCAAATGATGCTGCTGTCTTTTGGACACGACCTTCGTCACTTGTGTAAATCTTGAGGTCGTGGCGGTACGTTGAGTGAAGACGATTCAACCCACCAGCGCCACCAGGATACATCATGCGACGGAATTTCTGTCCAAGGTGTTCAGCTTGCTCTTCGCCGGTATGTGTCAGATCTCCCCCCCACTTGATGATCAACAGCAATTTACTCACTCGGCGTATCGTCAGCTGTTCTCCATTCTCATCAGTGCCTTCAACAGGTACAGTAACGAACTCCTTGGGCTTCAGCTGCACCTTGCGATTAATTCCTACGAGCTGCCAGCGCTGCAGCACGTCACGTAAGGTACGGTATCCCTTGACGCGGTCAGTTGCATCTTCCCCGCATTTAACCTCGCGTTGTTCTAAGAAATCCATGAAAGCCGGATCCCGATTCTCGTACTTGTGTAACAAATCCTTGCTCACTTGAAGCAAACGCTCCAGGTTCGCCACAGCCTTAATCTTGAGGTCCATCTTCTTTTTCTTCTTTGAATCGTTCCCGTCTCCGTTTTCCTGCATAGATTCCCGTAGTCGGTCCTCGTAAAACTGCAAGAAGGCAGGATGGCAAACGTTCATCTTCATCTTCTGCTTGGGCGTGCGGTCGCCGTGTCGGATGACAGCCAGAACGCAACGCAGCTCCTCTTCTTGGTACAGGGTGTCCTCGTTTCCGTCCGTGATACTGTCAGCTTCGGACACTTCAGACTCGGCAATGGACGTGGATGGACCGCGAAGCATTGCGTGTCTGTGCGCTGTTGGCGGCTCCGACAGCTCTGCACTGGGCGGTGGGGCATCGGGCGCAAAACGGAAGGTGACCGAGCTGAAGGCCGAGCTGTCAGTACCAAAGTCTTCGCCCGCCATCGCCCCACCACTAGCCAGCGCCTGCTCCAAGTACTGAGTCAGCAAGATGCCACAGTCGTCGTAGTATTTCTCCGAGTTCTTGACAAAGCTCCAGCCGTTCACGTCACACACGTACGAGGCGTCACGCACTCGCAAGATGTCAAAGCCGCAGATGGTCTGCTTGAAAGCTCGGCAAACTCGATAGGCGATCTGTTTCTCCTCCGTCGATAACATTACCGGGTATCTTACTTCTTTGCCGTCTGCGTCTCTCACCACTCGTCCGTCCAACACCGGGGACTTGCGAGCCTCCGCGTGAGCGTAGTGCGGCCCCACAGTGTAGACCTTGACGTCGGTTCCTTGTGTGGACAGGAACTCCTCGTAGATGTAGGAGCCCCCCGTCCGCACCGAATTAAGCTGTGGGTCGTACTCGCTGGATCTGTTGCCGACCTTGCGGAACAGGCGTTTGCAGCCTCCGCCGGCGCTCATAGGGTAGTAGATGTGGATATTATGGTCCTCTCCGTCCACAGGTTTCTCCACGAATGGCTTGTTGATGCGGACACCGTCCACTTGGATGAAATCGTCCCCTTCAATGACCTCGGGGGGCTCCGTCTGTCCGCCATAGCCATCACGGTTCACGAAGACGTAGCGCGGCGTGGGGACGCCGTGTTCCTGCAGAACGCGGTAGACTTCCCGGCGATCCTGTAACAGATACTGCGTGTCCAGGTCGTTAACCACTACGGGCTGCCGCAGTGCCACGTAGTCCTGCACCTTTCGTAGTGGGAATCCCTTGGAGAAAAAGGCGATGAGTGCGTCGCAATGCGGCCAGGCGGCCACGGGCTGGTGCAGAATCGTTTCGTCCCCGAAGAACTCGATGCGGAAGAGCTCCGACGGCAGGCGTCCCAGGATCTCCAGCATGGGGGCTGAGCGCGCCTTGCGCTCCATCACGCAGATGCCCAGCGTGTACCTGGCATCGGGCGCGTCGAACAGCGTCATGCTGGGAGTTGGGGCACCGTGAGGAGGCGACGCGCTATTGAGCGACGTCATTCGAGTGCCGCTCCACGCGAGAATGCGGACTGATTGGCGGAAAAAAGACACATGGCTACAAATTTTGCTTGGTCAGGACGCTGACAGCAGAGACTGCCGGAATGCGGCACTATAATACCGTAATTGAGGAAGGCGGTGGCATTACGTAGAAACAGTGGTGGGGCAGATAATAGGCTGGCAACGGCAGCACATGGAGGTTGCAACTTGCAACAGAAGGGCTCCACACGTCAGCTCGAACATCGGAGCTGTAATGTGAAACAGCTTCAACATCGACGGTTCATTTGTTGCCATCGTCTTTCAATAGCTGCCCTATGTTTAGAAGTCGGCTGGGGGCGAATAGCATGGAAATGGAATGAAAGGCTTGAAATCTGTCAAGGATGGAAGTATTAATAGGCAACTTGCTGTGCTGTGGTCGTTCATGTGCTATTGTTTGACTGTGGCCATCCTGTCCCGCGGCATTGCAAGAGACTCAAGCCCTCCTTTCGTCTCGGCACCCCACGTCGCCACGTTTGCTCTGCCATGAAAGGTGCGGTGTTGAAGCGTTCGCCCGGCACCAAATCCTCCAAGAAAAAGAAGGATTCCACCAAGCTATACAGCTCACCGCCCAAGATCTTGTTCCGAGACCCTATCGGGCGCGAACTGCCGCCGTCGTTGCAGAATTTCCGGTGGGATGTCGACAAAGTGGAGCGGAAGCTGCAGGAAAAGATCCAAGAGAAGACGTTGATCGCCGGTAACTTTGTGTATCAGCAGGCCTATCGCTTGCTGGAAGGCAATCGAGGCGAAGGTATCGATTTCCCGAGCTTCCGAGAGCAGCTACGGGTCAAGTTTGGCATCATTCTCGATGACAGTGAACTCCACTTGCTCTTTGACAAGTACGATGAGGACGGCAACGGCACGATTGACCTCCAGGAGTTCATTCGGCGCGTTCTGCCCCCCGACTACAACTACGGCCGGCAATGGTTTGAAGTCAGCCAGCTAGAAAGCGAAGAGAAGGCTGCGCGTCTCCGACATGAAGCACGGCAAGAGTTTCTGGCCTGCCAAGGCCTAGCGACAGCAGGGGATGTCAACAACACGGGCACGGCCTGCAACTGGACTATTAATCAGCTCATGAAGCAGATCCAGGCCAAGGTCGTGCAGAAGACACCCAGCGGTGAGGACCAGTATCGCCGCGCATTCAAGATGCTTCGTTCCGGAAGGGACCAAGGCATCCGAATGAACGGGCTGCAGTTCAATCTCAAGACCAAGTTTGGTATTTACGCGAGTGACGAACAAATGCGGCAGCTTTTCTCCATGTGCGACCAGGATGGCAACGGTGAGATCGATCTACAGGAGTTCTTGCAGTTTGTGGACCCGCCGGCGTATCCATCCAACAGTAAAGTGCCTGGAGGGATTTGGACGCGCAGCGATAGTGAGGACGAGGACAATGTGAGTGAAAACTATGAGTTGGGAGGTGGTGCGGAGGCGAGTGCTAGTGGGCGAAGTTCACGACCTTCAACAGGTTCTCGACGAGGATCGACGTCTTCTGTCTGCACGGATGAAGGAAGCTGTGCTCCTTCCGTACCGAGGCGAGTTAAGAAAGAACGCCCTCGAACCGCTAACCCCCGCAAGACGCACATGCTGCATAAAAGGCGAGAAATGGCGGACCAACAGCGAATGACGCGCCAAGACCTCCTCCAGCGAGTATGCTCGGTGTCGATGACTCCGCATCTAGAGGCACTATCACTTGCTAGTGGGTATGAAGGGGACTGCGCGCATCCTCTTCCTCGTGTCAAGCGTACGCAGACTCCTCGGGGCCACCGGAGTAGCGTTAGTGTGCCCAGCGAGGCGGGTACAGCTAGTATGGCGGGTCGTAGTGATGGATCTTACACGCGCCCGCGCAGTGCTGGTAGTGTGCGTTCTTATACTTCATCTTCTGCCGGCAGCAGCACCGGCAGTATCAGGGGTGCAGCGTACATGAAGCGACCACCAACGCCGCAGACACTCCGGCAGAAGTGCTTGGAGTCGCGGGGGATATCATCATCAGCAGTTGCAGCAGCAGAAGCCCAGGCAAAGGACCGAAAGAAGCGGGCCACTAAAATCAGTGCAGGGCAGTATCTACAGCGCGGTAATCACGTGATGCCCCAAAATGCGGAGCGGCGTCACTCGTTCTCAGAGACGCCATCGGTCTCCAGTGGAAAGCACTGCGTTTGTAACTGCTGTTGTCCCCACAAACAGGAAGACGACGACGAATATAGTTACGTGCCGCGGGTGGTTCGTGTGCACGCCAAGCAAACCAACGCACAGCCGTACACCCCGGCGAACCGCTTGCTTCACCGCAACAAGGTCGTGTCGTCGAGCTGGCTATAGATCAACGAGAGATTAGGAGGCAGGGTAGAGCGAAGCACATCAATTTCACTTGAATAGGTAATGGCGTTACCAGAATGCAGTACCACAAGCTCCTTGCTGCGATCTCCTTTAAAGTTAGCACTGGTAATACCAGTGAACCTATACATAGCGTTGCATTCATCTTGTGGCAAGCTCGCGACATCGAAGGATCTGCTCACAAGATGATTTCTTCGACTACATTTCAGTTTACGCATCACTTCATCACAGCTTCTATATACATGTACATCAAATGGAACGTCTGCCCCGCTCCTGCTTCTGTCGCTGGAATCGTGCTGAATGGTGGGCTAGATTTATTTGATATGGAGACAAGCATAGATCTCGCTTCTCTCGCATGGAGTTTCGCTCTCTTTCTTCGCTGATTTGCGCATGGGTTGTTGTACATACAGCGAAATTGGCTCGGCTCATGACGTTCCACACCAGCAACTCGCTTAGAACAGCAGCTGGTTGGTGTTTTCGGAGAACTCCGTTACGCGCTCGTCTTCGGGCAACGCGCCCAACGCGAAGTAGCCGGCGTACTTCATGTGAAGCTTGACGATTATCTCGGCAATTTCAGGCCGGTTGCGGGCCAAGGATTCGCTAAGTCGGGCGTCCTGCGAGCATGCCATGTCCATCTCGTCCACCGTCTGGCCGTCCACACCCATGCCGTTTGTCTCCAGTAGATACTGCACGTGCGAGTGGCCCTGCTTCTCCGCCATGTCAAAAGCCGTCTCGTCCTGCTCGTTAGGCATGTCCGGGTCAGCTCCGGCCGTCAGCAAGAGGTACGTAGCGCGGTAGTTGCCGTCGCGACTCGTGAAGTGCAGCGGCGTGTTGCCGTCCGCGTCCTCTACCTGTGGGTCCGCACCGGCGTCCAGCAGCTGCTCAACGACGTTCGAGTGGCCGGCAATGCAGGCCAGCAAAAGCGCTGTCGTAGCCGTGTCCTTCACCGGGAAGTCGCATTTAGCTCTCGCCGACAACAGAATGGACACGATCTCAATGTGGCCATGCTTGGCCGCTAGGTGCAGCGGCGTGTAGCCGTTGAGCGCCGCCACCTCTACGCGGGCGTTATACTTGATGAGGATCTTGGCCGCGCGGTCGTGGTCGTTCTCGCAGGCGACGTGCAGGGGCGAGGTGCCGTCCAGTGCCACGTCATTGGCATTGGCGCCACGTTCGAGCAGCAGTGAGAGCACGTGGTGAAAGCCGTTTGCGGCGGCCACGTAGGTAGCCGACTGGCCCAGCGAGTTTTGGACGGCCAGGTCGGCGCCGGCGTTGAGCGCGTCCATGACCTCGGCCATGTCGCCCTTGGCCACGACCTCGAGGAGGCGCTTGCGCTGCTTGACCGTCTTGATGACCGCCAGCTTGTGGCCGAGGAAGTGCCATACCTTGGCGCTGCGGTGGCGGTAGCCGTTCAGCAGTTGGTTGCCTGTCACACTCTTCTTGGTGCTCACGGGAACCAGCGCGCCGTCCGTCGGGTACACGTAGCCGCGCGCGGCCTCAAGCTGCTGCTTCACGGGTCCGCTGAGCGTCATGGCTGTCTGGGGATAACTTCTCGACTGGAAGAAGAAGGTGGGGAGACAAGCGCTGGCTTGTTGAAAAGCTGGAATATACGAGTGTTCGATAGATCCGATCGGCTGGCGATGCGGCTGCTAGTACTGGAAATACCTGCTCTGACGGAGCGAGGTGGAGAGGGACGCCGCTGTGCTCGAGACTGCGAAAATGTTCGAGTGGCAGCTCAGAAAGCGTTAGTGGAGTCGTAGCCGTTCAAGTGCCCCGACCCCTAGCACCTTTTGGGGCATACAAAACGCAAGGTATTTTATGTCCAGTTCAAATTGCGGTTAACTCTTTGCATTCGCCACGACCAGGTGACACCAGGCGAGATAAGCCGTTTCCTACAATCAAGAGCGCGCTTGGTTGGTAACCTTCATACACGTACACGCCGAGACTCTTGCATGTACTTACATGACCATGAATCTGGCGATGAGCTGCTGAGCCCATGGTGGTGGTGTCCCATGCCGAGGGTCGGAATATGCACTTGGGTGTGGCTCTTCTACGTCATTGTCTATCGCCCACCCTACAGCCGAATTATCGTGTCGCTTGGTCATTGGCCTAAAGGAGATCAGTGCTCGATTCGGTGCCCTGCATGCCGCCACGCAGCGCCAGCATGGTCTCGTGTAGGAGTGTCCTAGTGAAGCTGCTGGAAAAGGAGATTGCAGCCCACACAGCGAGGGGTTCTTGGCGACCCTATGGCTGTCCTACACGATGTGCAGCGCCGAGCGGGCCTGACACTGTCACTGGCAGCGCTTCTTGCTGTTGAATCAACAGTCTTGATAACGGCAATCAGCAGCAGACCATCGGCATCGGCGTCGCACAGTGTGAACGGACCGTTGCCAACGGTGTAATAACAGCGGATTTTCTGCTGCTCGTTTTCATCCTGTACGTGGGGTGGCACGTCAACACCGGTCGTGGGTATTATTAATAATAATACTCACTGGAGTACTTGGGTATTCGAGGCCGATGCTGGAGCACAATGCTTGACGTGTAACTACATGTATATTTTCTGTATTCTTCGTCCACCGGGTAGCACACAGCACAAGGACCGCAGCGAGAGTCTCACCGAGATACAGTTGAAGTTTATGGGTACTCCCGCGGAGGGACCGAACGAGAACAATGCAAAGTTGCTCACAAAGATTTCATGTATAGTTGTAGTAGGTGGAATGAGCCGAGTCTGGTTGCTTTCGGAGACTGTACGACGGAGAGTGCCGAAGTACATGTTCATCTTCGAAGTAGTGTGATATCACTTATATGTATCCAATCTAGTCGAATGGGAGATATTTATGAGTACACTACCAAAATAATGATATAATAATGACCCAATTTGCAGAAGCTGACGCTCGAAAATCGGTGGGCCCTAGAGCATGTTGAGGAGGACCATGGCTGCTCTTCCGCCCGTAGCTCGCCTGTCCGTCGCGCCCATGGTGCGTCGTCGCTTGGTGGCCATGTAATATCGACAACGATGCTGACGATAATGGTGTTTTGCCGCAGATGGACTGGACCGACCGCCATTACCGCTTCATGATGCGCATGATCACCAAGGAGACGCTGCTGTTCACCGAGATGGTGGTGGACCAGACTGTGAGGCGACAAAAGCTCTACCCCAATGGATGTGCTAAGACGACCAACTAACTAGAGACTTTGTGTGTCGTCGGCAGTTGCTACACCAGAAGAAGAACCTCGACTACTTCCTGGGTCACCACCTCGTCGAAGCGCCCCTTGCGTTGCAGCTTGGAGGCAATAGTGTTGAGGACCTCGGTGGTAAGCTGTATTGCGTATAAGCTTTCGATACGTCCTATTGTTTTGGACGCTAATGTTGCTGCATCGGACACTGCAGCCGCGGCACATCTGAGCCAGTCGTACGGTGGCTTTTGCGAAATCAACCTGAACACTGGATGTCCTAGCGCGCTCGTGTCCAGTCGCTGCTTCGGAGCTCGCCTCATGCTGGAGCCGGAACGTGTGCGGGATATTTGCGCCAGCATGCGGCGCAACGTT
The DNA here is from genome assembly GCA_016864655.1 of Phytophthora cactorum. Taxonomy (NCBI): domain Eukaryota; phylum Oomycota; class Peronosporomycetes; order Peronosporales; family Peronosporaceae; genus Phytophthora; species Phytophthora cactorum. Next base: position 131,722 of record NHQK01000094.1, read on the forward strand.
GCACTGGCAGCAGAGGAGAAGCTAGATCATCCGGCAGCGGAAGTGACGGTCAAATGCCGCATTGGCGTGGACGACTGCGACAGCTACGACGAGCTGCACCACTACGTGGCCACTGTAGCTAGTGCCGGTGTGCGCCACATTATTGTGCACGCCCGCAAGTGCCTGCTTAAGGGTTTGAGTACCAAGGACAACCGTACCATCCCACCGCTACGCTATGAGATCGTGTACAGGCTGAAGCAGGACTTCCCCGAGCTGTCCTTCACGCTCAATGGTGGTGTACAGAGCATCCAGCATGCTCGAGAGTTACTGGACACCACGCATGTGGACGGTGTTATGATCGGGCGGGCAGCGTACAACACTCCCTGGAACTTCCGCGACGCTGACAGACTAATCTTCAACGCTGAGCGCAACCCGAATCTATCACGCCGGGAGATTATCGAGCGGTATCTGGAGTACGCCGAGGACCTGCAGGCAAAGTGGGGATCTACCGAACCGCTGAGCGACTCCCCATACACGATGGCCACGTCCGCGCTGATGAAGCCGTTGCTGGCCCTCTTCAAGTACGTAAATTCTTGTGCTGTTTCCCGGTCTTCGAGTTGCTTTGACACAGACACTAACGCGAATTGCTTTATCTTAGTGGTGAGTTTGGCGGTAAAGCGTTTAAGCGCGAGGTTTCCGCGCAATGGGCGAAGAAGGGCCCGCGACCTGAGCTGCGTGAAATGATCGAACATGCCATGAAGGTTCTTCCAGATGAGGTACTCGATGCGCGCGTTGAGGACGAGCTTGTCCAGTAGCAGGCTGATGAAGCAAGTTGCAGCTAAGCAAAGACGACGATCAGCACAATATATCATACCATAGACTGCATCGTTTTGTTCCACAAGATTATCTTGCAGTGGCTTGCTCTTGCTGTTCCTGGATAGCTAAGTACTCGAGAGCTTCATCGATGATAGTGTACACGTCTTGTGGTGTTTGAGTGCGCGACATACGATCGCGTAGCTGTCGCGCATTAGGCACGCCTTTCAGGTACGATCCGTAAAACTTCTTCATGCGAGGGAACCCAACTAAGCCTGGGTTGGCCAGCAACTCCTGAAAGAGCTGCGTATGGCGCCGGATCACCTTCAGTTTCTCTTTGACAGACACATGAGACGTATCCGGGTAGCCCTGGAAAAGCCACGGATTACCAAACAACGCGCGGCCGAGCATAACACCGTCAACTCCGTAGTCATCGACTTTTTGCTGTGCCTCAACCAGACTTCCAACGTCTCCGTTGCCAAGAATGAGCGCCGGGGATCCTGCCGACTTGGCCAGGGTCACAACTTCACCAATTACATCCCAATGTGCCGGAACCTTGGACATTTCATCGCGTGTCCGCCCATGGATGGTGAGTACCTCTGGATCCGTCCCCAATAACCGCAATACCCAGTCCTTGTAGTCGATATGGTGGAAGCCGATGCGCGTCTTGATAGACACTGGCAGGTCCCCCGCGCCCCGTTTGCACGCAGCCACAATATCCACCGCCAAGTCTGGCTGCAAGATCAGCGCGGCACCGCTGCCTTGGTTGTTCACGTTGGTCTCGGGGCATCCCATGTTGATGTCGATACCATCGAATCCCAGATCGCGCACTATCATGGCTGACTAGCAATGGCAAAGCAAGCAGGCGGTAAAGACGCAAAGCAACAGCACTTATAGCAGAGTAAATCAAGGAGCACCCACCTCGTAGAACTGCTCGGGCTTGGACCCGAAGAGTTGCGCCACCACGGGCCGCTCCTGAACAGCGTACTTGAGCGTGGTCATCATGCGGCGGCGCGAGTCCGGATCGTGCGTCAGAGCCTCACAACTGACGAACTCAGTCCACATGACTGACGGCTTCGCGATCTCGCTGACGAGGTGGCGGAAGGCTGCGTCCGTCACGTTCGCCATGGGCGCCACACAGTACAGCGGCCGCGCCAGCCCCCGCCAGAAGCTGCCCATGCTGTTTGATTGTGGGTGGTGCTAATCCGTTATGTGGAAATTGTGTGGTAGAGTGATGGTCACAAGGTTGAAGTTGTCCCATTTCCGCATTCTGAAGATGGCGAATAGGAAGATCACGCGCTGTCGAGGCGCCAGGGGCCAGTTGGCTCTTTACAACCCGCACACAGTGCCCATTGAAGGTGCGATTGGACTGTGGGGGTGTCTGTATGTTGGTTCTGACTCGTTGGTGTGCAGTGGCTCAAGAGCTGGAGGGAATCTACGGGCTCCGACCTAAAGGCAGGAAGATGATATAATGAGGAACAGCAAACTATTTACTCATTTACTTGTTCGATGTCACTACAGAAGCGGCGGGTTGCCTCGCCGGTAAGCGCACTCAAACGCCAGCTTGAGTTTGAGTGTTTTTTTCGGCTGACGATGCCGCTCAGACGTCATGATTTCGCAGCGGAAGGGCGAGTTTCCTCCCGTAGCGTTCATGGTACGACCAGTTCAAAGGGCTGAGTGCTTGATTGATGTTAACTACTGTGGTAAAATATTAGCTTATCCACAAGGACGCGCCGGGGTTTTCGCTTGAGAGCACAATCGACAGGAAAGGGAGACCACTTCTTACTGGAGAAGTAAAAGATGCTGTTGTTCATGTGAAACGAGTTGCGTGTCTTGTACAGGCTGCTGGAGGCTGAAAAGGCGTTTGAAAATGCGTTTGCAATTGCTGTCCTTCCGATCCCGCGGTTCACTGAACTGCAGCTACTCGCCATCAGTAATACCATGCAGATCAAGATTTTCACAGGTAACCGCAACGAAAGATGCTGCTGATGCTGGCTAGCATTGTACTGATGTTCTCGCTGTTTTGAAGCCTTCAGCCTATCTAGCGGTGCCAAGTTAATGGTATGGCGTGCCATTGGTTTTAGCTTGGAAGTATTTGTAATTACTCTCCCTGGCGCGTCGCAGGTATCTGTCCATGAAAAACTTGCCTCCCAAATCACTGAGAAGGCTGATCAACTCAACAAGCGCGTGGGTTAGCCCATACAGCATCATTTCACCCAGCGTGCTCGACTATAACCTACACACCAACTATGTTTACTAGATGAACGACGAACTGCTCACTCGCAAGCATGCCATGGACACGTTGCAAACCAATTTCCCATTTCTTACTGTTGACGAATGCGATATGCTGCTCGATCTGTTTGGTGCGTGAACTTGAGCTCCAAACTTCGATCAGTTTGAAAGTATTCACGCCAGCTTTAAACAGGCAGTATCGCGTCGATTGCTCAAGCAGGAGCTGAAAAGTTGTTGGACGTGACTGTGCTAAGCACATCTGCAGCGCAAGCGATCGAAGAGTTTTTCAAGAGCGAATATGTTGTGGAGTAGGCATTGAGCACTCAACTTACAAAAGTGAGGATGAATCGAAGATATGCAAACGAACCGGGAGCTGTTGTCTCTTTATAATACTCAAACGAGACGCATCGCTTCATACAAAAATCAAGCGTGGGCCGCGGCAACATTATCTCCATCAACACGAAAAGATTTCAGCTGTGGGCATTGGGACGCGATGAAATCGATTTGCTCTCCTTTCAGGCCACGTGTGAAGGCGACACTAAGCTCGTGAAGCCCACGCATGCGCTTCAGCTCTGCACCTAACGCAATAGGATTCGAGATAATGTCGTGGCACCCGCCAATGTCTAGCGTTTCGAGCTTGGGGCATGAGGTCGCAAGCGAGCTAAGCACCGAGAGCGTCAATCGGCCCTGACCACACAGAGTTAGGTGCTCCAACTCTTGGCACCGAGAAGCCAAGTACTTTAAGGCGTTGTCAGTGATGCCACCACGACCAAATCCGAACGGGTTACTTCTTGAAATGTCGAGTGCCGTTAAACGCGGGCAATGATTCCCAAGTGCCAGCAAGCAGTCGTCTGTCAGGTTTTTCGCACCGCCAACTAGGAGCGTCTCCAGCTTGGGGCAGCTCTCGGCAATGCAGGTGACAGCAGAAGAAGTCACTGCCGGAGAGCCTTTCAACTTGATTGACCGGAGGTAGCCGCAACGTCGAACTGTAGCTTTCACGCCGTCTTCTGAAATTTGTCTGCAGTAGCTAAAGTTGATCCTGTTCAGCGATTGCGAGTGGTGATTGCCGATGGCTTCTAGCGCGGCGTCGGTGAGACGTAGACACTTGACTGCGAGCACCTCCAGCAACTGCTGGCTCGACGCTTGGATGATGGCCGAAAAATCCACATCAGCGAGCGTCTGACAGCCTGAGACCGTCAAGTGCGTCAAGGCAGAAAAAAACTTGGCTGCCTTCACCAACGCGCCTCTGGGCACGACGCACCTGACGAGCGTCAGTCTTTTGACCTGCGAGCCATGGCGCTTTGCCAAGAGGTTGACGAGCGTGGATGCATGTTCGCTGCTGTACCATTGGTGTTCCAATTGAGCATGTGTCCAAAAGCGCGAGGTCGCTAATGTCCGTCGCCAAGAGTGACTTACGCGTTCCAGGGCCAGCAAGTCGTCCATGTAAAGGAAGGAGAGCAGCTCGCTGAGAACAGCATCCGAGAGGGTGGTGGCGTCGGTGGTCATTCCTGGTGGTCAGGCGTTCGTTCCGCCGCTGCAGGTTTGCGAGTACTGCCATCCATGTGGGCAGGAGAAGGGTGTCGACGTGTACCGAGTTCGCAGCATTGATTGGCGAGTCCCGAGCAACCAAAAGGACGCTAAAAATGTAGCCATCTTACAATCAAGGACGATCCAATCAATACAACACATGAAGGTCTCAATGAGACCTTGATGAGACTCTCATCAAGATGGTAGATTTATCAAGATGGTAGATTTATCAAGATGGAAGATTTGTTATTAACTGTAAAGCACTTTCAACATCTCCAACCACCACGGGCAATACGAAAGAAAACACTCGGAGTCACCAACCATGCTGCCGGCAAATGTTCGCCGGTCAACTTAGTTGGTCTTCTTGGCGGGAGTGGGTAGCGTCTCGAGGTGGCGGAAGTAGTCGTCCAGGAACTGGAAGTACCAGGGCTGGTCGAAGGTGCCACGGAAGAAGTTGCACGAGATGTTAACCTCCAACAGAAGCACGCCCAGGTTGGTGATAGCCACGTCCCAGCCGCACAGCGGTACATCCTTCATAAGCTTGAAGTGCGCCTCCTCCGCGAGCTCCTTCATCTGCTTGATATCCTTGATCACATTACCCGTAATAGGGACACCCGTGTCCGGGTGGTTGGTGATGTCGTGGCCCACGCTGAGGTTGCCTCGGAACATGTGGTGCGGGCCAACGCGGTACCAGTGCGTGGTGGTGGATCCCTTCATGATCTTCCCTGACTCCATGTCCACGTCAAACATGATGGACTTGTGGTCCGTCGCGGCGCCTGCCAGGCCGGCGCGGAACACGCAGCTGAGCGACTTGACGCCGTTGCCGCCATCCTTGAGGGCCTCGGCCTCACCCAGACCGTGACGAGAGGCCGTAATGATGCGGAAAGTCGAGAGAGGAGAGACCTCCGGAAGCAGCTTTTTAAGGAACGGCGAGTTGTCGAGCTTCTCTTGTATAATCCAATCTCCACCGTCTACGGCGTTCTTAAAGATGAAAATACCCATGCCACCCTCCTCGTTGCGGTCCTTGACGACCAGTGAACCGGGCGTCTTGAGGTAGGGCGACACGGCAATGCCGTTCTTCTCGGCCTCAATGAGGAAGTCCCACTTGTTCTCCATGATGTATCCGGGCGAGTTGGTCTTGAGGCTGTGCAGACTCACGACGTGGCAGTTGATACGCCAGAAGGCAAACCAGTTCTGGGGGCACACGAAGATCTGCGTGAAAGTACGCACGAAGCGCTCAATGATACCGCCCTGCTTGCTCGAGTACTCCTTAGGCAGCTCGAAAAAGGCACCGATGGCACACAGCCACGGGTACACGAAGAGCAGGAAGGGGAAGAGGATGAGGCGCGAGTAGCTCACGATTGAGAGCGGCACACCCGTACCCGGGATAGCCACGTTGCGCAGGTTGGTGACCAGGTCCTTGTAAAAGCTCGGGTGACGGTAGTGCGGCTGGCTCCACAGAGGGTTCAACAGCGCGATCGAGTACACATACGTCTTGGCATGCAGGTCGTCTGAGAAAAACGGGCAGTCGGCGTAGCTGCCGCGGCGCAGCCAGTAGTGGAGCAGCGAGCCGTAGAAGTTCAGCAACGCCTTCGTGGCACCCATGCCGGCGGAGATAATGCCCATGACCATGGTGATGTCTTGCTTCGGTGGCGCTTGCTTGAGCTCGGCGAGGTCGAAGGAGGAATGGCTCCGTTGGATGAGGTGGCGCGTACGTCCGCCCCTCGATTTGGAGCGATCCATAACGGCTGCCACTTGCGTCAGCCAATGAGGGCCGAGCTTTTCATGATTGTAAATCATGATCGCACGATCAGATTATAAAATCTGACTTGGTTTCTGTATGGGAAAGGAAGCCATTTCGTTGAACCAGACAACAGGCGATATCCTATCGATTGGAGCCATGGAAGCAGCCGTGTTGAGCCGCGAGCTTTTACTTGGGAAGATAAATGGGTCTGTTTGGCTGGTTGATTCAATTCACAGAAATGTCGACTCGCCTCGACCGGCGGGGAGAAGTATACCACTACAGAGTGTAATACATGTACGTTGACGAGCAAAAAAATAATAATCCGTTGAGGTGGTGCCAGTGGGCTCGCGTTAAAGCAACTTCAGTTCTTTGACGATTTTTAGCCAATAAACTGCGAACTTCATTTGGAGACGGGTACGGCATTGCGTGCTTCCTGTCGGCCTACATCACCCTGAAAGACCTGAAGTGACACAACGCTAAGCCAAGCAAGAATCTAACGATATTTGCTCTTGAATTTAAGCTCGCATGCGGAGAACGCGGATTTTAACCCGCAGGCATTGCAACCCCCCCCCCCCCCGACCGAGTAGTGTTAGGTAGAAGTTGCCTAAGTACGGCTGTGGCACCACTAATACTGTAAAACGATAATTTGCCCTTTTTGTCCTGGTGCTCACACATGTATGCTGTTCATCCATCCGGAACGATGTCGAGATCGCACCGCACGAGTCGTGCGGCATGACACGTGGTCGCTGCTGGAGTGCGAGCGCGGCTCGCTGACTCTGCAGTAAATACATGTCCCCAAATTGTTGGTATTATAATACAGCAATGCATGTGCCTTGAAGAGGTATTTTGGCCGATACTCGCTTGGGAACAATCTTGCTCCATGCAAGAACAAAGACCACACCCGGCGGTTATTTGGTGACGACATCAATTGCTAGGGTGGATACTGTACAAGTACTTACGTATCTACTAAGACGGAAATGTATTTCGATGGCACAATTCGAAACAGGACCTTGACCGTGACGTGAACGCATTCGACATCCTCAGCAAGGTGAAACGAAAACGATGCACCGATTTATTAGTTGCTGCCTGGTTCGATGGTGGTTAACGCGGCGTTAACTTATCTCCATCGAATGAAGTTAAAATAGTAGTCGCATGCTTATTGTAGCTGGTGTTGCTGGGTCATAGCGAGAAAGCTTCTGTAATGCAGCCATTGTTCGTAGCATCGTTGGAGTGAAGCTTCCAATGAAATTGCGGCCTGGAGCCGTCTTCTACATTATCTACAGTGTGGTTCTCACGGCTAACCGTCTTCGACTCAAATGGTTTTTATTTACTGTTCGTTAATTGTAAAAGTGTGTATTATTTTACATGTATAATACCGACCACCTTTGCTTATGAATATAATTCTGCTGGGTTTGAGTTGTTCCAACATGGTTTGCCTTCAGCTATTCAGGTTATCATGTGACGATTTCATGAAAGAAAGAGTAAAAACGTTAGCTGGCCTCTTCAGAAAAATCTGAACAGTGGCAAAATCTGAACCGTAACTTTTTGAATACAATTTCTTCTTAATTCGGAACAGTATTTCTTAGCTAGATAAGTGTTGTTTGGATATATTTTTTCGGGCAAACTGTCCTCATTTTTTCGAAGATGTCAGTACAATAGTGTTGGAACGTCAACCCGTTCCAGGAACACTCATGCACACCGGAGGAAGAAATGGAAACTAATAAATTTAATGTTAGCTCGCTGCTTGCTGTGGCTCGTACCAACACACGGGTTCCTACCCGTTCCCATACAACGACCTGTTCTCGTAGATTCTCAATACTCTTCTCATCTGCAGGTCTCACATGTAAACTCCAACAAATAGTTTACGGCAGCACCAGTGCGCTGCACTGTACTTGCAGGTCGCTAGTTCAACCGAAAAACGCAAATTGAATTTGTACACAGTAATCATGGCCCATGATTCATGGGATGCAAATGAGCTTCGTGTTGGCATCATTGCGCATTTAAACGAGTTATTGTTAAGCCGTGATACAAAATAGGTTGGTGCGTTTGTTTGAGCGTCCTCTGCACGTTTCCTTGTGCACAGGTGCTGCCGGCATCCAACAAAGCTCATCTCGCGTCATCATTCTAGGCTGGTCAGATTTAGTGTACCTACCGGTAATAAATAAAATAATGCCGGATCAACTATCGCCATCGTTCTGTACGTATTAATATTTGCTCTTTGGGCTCCGAATCGGAATGCACATTGCTCGCGCTCGCGTTTTGATTACCGAATAAAAGTACCTGTGGTTCCTCTGCTGAAGGCTTGCCTTGTATACATACATGTTGTATTAATATTATAATATACCTTGCCGTTGGTCTATACCCACCGCCGTGGCCCAGATAAAGAAGAATGCCGCCCTATCAGTGCTGGGTTGTAGGGGCTGACCAGTACCTACGGCACGATGGCTTAGGAACACACCTCTTGTTTGTGTAGAATCTGTACAGATTATTGTCACTTGACTTTGTCTCTAAAATTGTTTTGGCTTTTGTATGGGTACAGGAAACTACATTTGCAAGATTCCATATTTCCATTCTTTGTCATCGGCGCAAGCATAAGAGATGTCGTCGCCGTCGTCCAACAACCGCCGCAAGAGCAAGGCTGCGTGGTCTAATGAGGACGATATCCGCCTGTGCCGCGCCTTCGTGCTGGCCACGCAGGACAGTGATGGCACGGAACACGTTAAGAACATGTGGACTCGCGTATACACGCACTACGCGAAGCTGGTGGCCGAGGATGACCCCGGGGCTGCGCCCCGTGCTGGAGGTGCGCTGCAGACCCACTGGTCATCGTTCATCCGGCCCGAGTCGGCCTTCTTCATGTCGCTCCTGGTGAAGGTGCGTTTTACTTGTATCCTGAAAAGTTGTCAAGTGCATCTAAGATTGGAAAATGCAAATGAATTTGAGTGGGCTAATCAGATGCCTTGGTGCTATGGTTGACTGCCGCAGGTGGAGAAGGAGGAACACGAAGGCTGGAAAGAGGAGGAGTTTATCATGGAGGCCAAGCATCGTTTCGAGATCACCCGCCAAGCTGAGGAGGCAGAGGCCTTGCGCGCTTACAGGGAGGCCACGCAGCAAGCCATCCTAGAAGGCACTGAGCCACCACCAAAGCCCAGGACCAAAGCTACTACCTTCCGGTATGCACACTGCATTCCGGTGCTGAAAACGAGCAATCGTTTTATGCGCGCAGTGCTGTCAGAGAAGAAGCCGCGCGTGGTGCGCTCCCCCATACAGAAGCGGCGAGGCCGTCGACCGAAGCTTCCTAGCGACGCCGACGAGATAATGAATGGGTCAGATGTCTCGTACGATAGTGCTGACCTGCACGGTAGAGCTTCTTCGAAGCGTCCCAAGGGAAGTGAAGCTTCTTCTTTTGCTTCGGCATCTGCGTCATCGTCTTCGAGCTCGAGCGATGCTTCCAGCGACGAAGGCACTCAGATGTCCAAGGGCGTTGCCCTCTCGGCTGTTCCTGTGGAGGCTCCGACTCGAGTCACGCAGCAGCCAGTTGCACACGAGAACGGAATTCCGCACGCCAAGACTCCAAACGGCAGCTATGCGGTCAACGCGCAGGTGGCTCGGACGCAGGGCTCGCAGCAAAAAGCCAACTATCGTCTGAAGCTGCTGGCCGAGCTGCGTGGAATCGTGGAGACCATTTCGCAGCTCGCTAACCAGCTCGAGAATGGCACGGCGGCACCGATGGGAATGGCTGCTGGAAGTCGACTGGATCCAACGCTGGCGGAGGAGGTGCAGCAGGACCTGCGCTTCTTCCGCGAGCAGAAGCGTCGTCTCAAGCAAGAGCTGGACACGCTGGATGCGTCGGAAGGCCAGAGTTAAAGAGGACGACATAGTGCTGTCAATCTTTCTTTATTTTGATGCAAGTAAGTCAAGTAAGTTTAAGTTTTTCTTGTAGTAAGTCAGGTAAGTTTTTTTTTTTTTCATTTCGGTTGCTCGTCTGTGCGAAATGTATCCCGGCGGGAGAAAATCGTCTTCGTGTATGGAGCGGGTTCACTATTGCCTAGCTTTTGCTTACCCAATCAAACTACTGAAAGTTCTTGTTTTCTGTATGGCCTTTTCGCCCTCCCCTCTTCTATTTTCAAAAGCGTTCTCGTTGTCACCAGAATATTTTTTCTTCAAGATGCGGCGAGGCAAGGAACGCTGGACGCACGCGGACGATAAACGCCTAGGCCGCGCACTGCTGGCTGTATTCGCCAGTCACGGGGAAGTGGTGCTGAGCGACAACTGCGCGCTCTGGAAGCGCGTGCAGCAGCGTTACCAAGGACTCGTGACTGCCGAGCAGGCAATCGTGCCAGACATCACTGCGGCGCCGCGCAGCGCTCGCTCTCTGCATACGCGCTGGTCGCGCGGCATCCGTGCGGACATGGTCCTGTTCGCGTCGCTCGTGGTTAAGGTGTGTGAAGTGGAGAGGTTAGTTACAGGAGTACACACTGCTGACGCACTTTGTTGCACTTGTTGCGAGCAGCTGCAAAAGGCTGGCAAGAAGCCTCCCAAGACCATCAAACTGGCCGAGAAGCTTTTCCGAGAGGAAAGGAGCGAGACTAACGCGGCCGCTGTGCGTCAGTACGTGCAGGGCCGCCAGCGGCCATCCACGCCCACAGGCGACTCGGAGACGGACTCGGCTCGTCCTAAACTCAAATTTGAGTCGTTCCACTTCCGCCACTGCTACGATATCCTGCGCTCGAACCCGCAGTTTATTGATGCGCTACTGGATCAGGTCGGAGCCCATGGGGAGGGCGGGCTACGCAAGCGACGTCGGACTGAGGGAGCCAGTGGTCCGGACGAGGAAGTGTACAGCTCTTCAACAACATCGAGCGACGACTCGGATACCGCCGACTCGCACGAGGATGAAGAGCACGAAATGATGCTGCAAGTGCCGCCTGCCAACCGATTCCAGGCGGCTAAGGTGGGCACGATCAGTAGTCAGGTCGTTACAAATGGCGTGAAGAGGTCCGTTCCGCAAGCGAAAACGCTAGTTCACCGTCCGAATGCAGCACAGCGTGCGTCTAACAGCGTGGTCATCACATTCGAAGATACAAGTGATGATCTTGAAGTTCCTCCTCGTCTCGAGTGCGACCGTGAAGTGGCGAACGAGTACGTCCGTCTCCGTACACAGACACTGCAGGAAGATCGTCGTCTGAAGTTACTGGCAGAGCTTCGAGGCATCGTGACGACAATCTCGCAGCTTGCTCAGCAGCTCGCGTGGAATGGTGTAGCGTCGGCGGCGTTGGCAGCACGGACCGGGGCGGTCTGTCCGGCGCTAGATGAGGACGTACTGCGGGATATTGCCTTCTTCCGCGCGGAAAAGCGGCGGTTGAAGCAAGCGATTGCTGCCCTTGATGGCGGTAGTGTCGTCACGAACGATAGCAACTGCAACTGAAGACTCGGACGTGGGTGTGCGCCTAGCGAACAGGATGACAGAGAGAGCACTATGAGGGCTATGCAGCACGCAGACATCAGTCGACAAAGCAGTTAATTTTATGTGTGAATACCTATGAATCAATACTCATGGCCACGGCATAATTTTTTCACGTGGAAATGGCAGCCAGCAACCAGCATTTCATACTGCCCCGCAAGTTGCCGAGTTGCAAATCCTATAGGCTCATAGACGTGCATCGTTCGTTTCACCAATCATGGCGGCCCGGACACTGGCGCTGCTGCCGCTGGTCGGTCTGGCGGCCTGGAGCGGCAACGCGAGGCTCACGCGCATGCGCCGCCAAGTCCGCGCACCTCCTGGTGGCGAGGCGCTTGAGTTCATTCCCGGGTCCATGGACGACACCATCATGGAAACGCTCGAGACGGGCGATCTCATCTTCTTCCAGCGCAAACTGACGGCTCTGCAGCCTCTAGCGGCGCTGCACACGTGGGTTACTCGACTGCAGCTACGTCCGCGCTTCGATCACTGCGGCTGGATCTACGTGGATCGTTTGGGCCGCAAGTTCATCGTGGAGGAGACGCTGGACAAGGTGCAGTGCCGTCCTTACAGCGCTCGACTATTAACGTCTGAAGCCACGGAGATCTCCGTGTTGACACTGAAGCTCGAGGTAGGAGAAGCACGTTGCAGTGTAAGTGGTGGCTCAATTCACTGACGATGTGGTGTTGCAGCGCTCCAAGCAGATGCAGGAAGCTGCCAGTACCTTCATCGCCGAAAATGTAGGGCGTACGAGTCGAATCTCGCTGCGTCACACGGTCTCGGGGCTGATTAGTCCGGAAGAAATGCGCAAGCCAAGCTCCGATGCAACACCTTCCTTCCCATGTGCAGGTGTGAGAGTAAATTTGTGATTTTTCTTGACGTTCCGGCAATTGGTGCTAACTACGATGGGATTTCGGTGATGCAAGCTTTTGTTGTTGAAGCTTACGATGCAATGGGACTGGCCAACAAGAACCAACTTACCAACATCCAGCCACCGCTCTCGGCAACCAACGTCACTCCACGCGACTTGGCAGCGAACAAAATCAAACTGCAGAAGCAATCGGGCGGAGAGAAGCCACCAGCTTTCGGCCGCCTGCTCCCTATCAGACTCGAGTAGCTGCCTAGACGACAACAGTAGTAAATGAAGTGGTTGGTCCTTCCATGTTGGACTTATCAAGGCACCGTTGGGTCGCTACTACGGTAGACTACTTCCACTACTCGATGGGTAGACACTTGGAGTGGAAAGCTTGTCCGTTAGCGTAGTCACGGAAGGACGGAGGCACGTAGGCCCACTCCTCGCTCTCCTTGGCAAGCAGTTTCTTGCAGAACGAGCAAGGTGTCTGGTAAATCTTGTCGTAGTAGCCAAGCCACGCGAAGAGATGGTAGAAGCACGTCTCCGGGTGCTGCTTACGGAAATGGTCCAGTGCCTTACGGCCGTGCAGCGTGACGAGACGGAAAAGGTTGTGCGACGACTCCGACCACGCACCGAGCGGGGCATCCTCATTGTACGGGAAGATCGACAGTCGCTGGATGTACTTGGTAACCTGAAGGCCAGCTGCTCGAGCCTGCTCCTGCTCTTTAATTGCCTCGCGCGCCTCTGTAATGCGTTGCTTGAGTTCCTCCATCTCCATCTTTGTAGCCTCCTCGGCGGCGAGCCTGGCCTTCGTTAGCATATCACCTTTTTTCTTCTTCACGAGCTGCTGCTGCTGCTTCTTGTGCTTGTTGCGAGTGCTACGCAGGCGGCCACTGGCAAAGGCCGGGGATGTTGGTGTAGACGGCGTCATGGGGCTGGCAGCCACACCAGACTCGCCGTTGGGTCCGCTCTCGGGAATGGGCGGACAGAAGCTCAGATGCACTGTCACCTCCTTATTGATCTCGCACTTGATGGACTTGATGACTCGACGGCCACCGCGTGTAGTCTCGGCGTGCTTGAAGAACTTGAGTTTGCGGTTCTTGGCCATCATGTAGTCCATCATCTCATTGAGGGTGGCCGGCTGCTTCTCTCCGTAGGGATCGAACACTCGGCCGCGTTTGTGCGACTTTGGCACGAAGAGGCTGCTGGGGGTGGGCGGGCAGCGTACGTCGCCCAGCATCTCGAGGCGGGGGAAGGCGCCGCTCAGCTGCTCCAGATACACAGCCTGCGCCTTAGCGCCCATGTCCTGTACCTGGCTCTTCCAGTGGTACTCAAGCATGACGTTGCGGTGCGTCTGGTTCACGCTCTCGATGGGCTTCGTCTTGCCGTCTACAGGGCAGCAGCAGCATATCAGTTACCACACATATATTACAGTTGGTAATAGGTAGTATGGGGGGTATGCGTACCGAACTCGGGCACGAGCTTGCGCAGCAGCTTGAGGTTGGTCTGCACTCGCTCCAGTTTATTCTTGATGGCCAGGCGCAGCGCGTCGTCTGAGGCCTGGCCGGGCTCCAGCTTGGCCTGCGCCTCACACAGCTCCAGGATGATGCTCTCGGCCGTGGAGCGGAGAACGCCCACGCGCCCCAGCAAGATATCGGCCAGGTAGAACGGGTCGCTCATCGCTGTCGCTTTTAGGGTGGGGTTCGAGAATGCAGCGGTAGTTTTGGTAGAAACGAGATCAAGAATTTGATTGGATAGGTTTGTACAAAAAATCGATTTATGGCCAATGAGAACGAACACTATGGACAAAATGGAGGACACTACCACTTCAACTATCGTCCACGTCCATGGCGTCCTGCTCGCTCTTCTCGCTGTGATCATGCGGTTCCTCATTCTCGGGTTCTCCTCCAGCGTCTGCCATTGCCACGTCGCCATCGTCCTCCTCCTCGCCCGTGTCTTCGTCCTCAACGTCGTCGCCCTCGTCGCCGTCGTCGCCGTCGTGGACATCGTGGGACGTTTCGCCGGCCTCCTCGTCGTTATCCTCGTCGTCGATGATGGTCACGTTGCCGTCGTCAAGGTCCGTCGATAGCAGTTTCTCCAGCAAACCCACAGACTCCATCTTGATCGGATGCTCCGTCTTGATGACAGTTCCACCATGAGCCGAAGTGGCAGCAGGGCCAGTGGTGTCAGCTCCCTCCTCTTCCTTCATCTCCACGTCGGCAGTGCCGCTGTCATCAGACATTCGCCGAGCCGCCTCGTAGGCCGAGATAGCCGCCACATGCGCCGCCACGGACTTGGCCAGCGAATTCGTCTCGCGGCGCACGTCGTAGCCACCCTCCAACACTGAGACTACGCGGCCGTCACACACCTCGGCCGCCAGCTTAAGCACCTCCAGCGTGGCCCACGCATAGTCCTCCTCCACGTATCCGGCAGGTACGTTGGGGTTGTTTACAGCCGCTACACCACCAATGATGTCGTCGCGGTGGCCATCAAAGCCTGCTGAGATGAAGATAATATCTGGCTGGAACGCTCGCATAGCCGGCAATACCTTCAACTCAAGCGCAGACCTGAATGCCTGTGAACCGCTACCAGCACCCGTGTTCTCAAGCGCCACATTGACACGATTGCCCGTCTCGCATGACTTTCCTGTTCCCGGGAAGTATTTTCCAGACGAGTACAGATGAATAGACGCAAAGAACGCATCCGGGTCGTCCATCAGCAGCTCCTCCGTGCCGTTTCCGTGGTGGATGTCCCAATCGAGCACTGCAACCTTGCGAATCCACGGGTACAGCCGCGCGTGTGTCGCGCCGATCACCACATTGTTCAACAAGCAAAAGCCTGATGACGGGGCGTTCTGTGTCCGGCCATGACGGCCAACATGGTGTCCAGGGGGACGGACTAAGCAGACAGCATTGTGATACTCCTTGCGCACAACCCGGTCCACTGCAAGGCACACTGTACCCGCAGCCGCACGAGCCACGTCCCACGACTTGCTGCTCACAAACGTGTCTAACTCCACACCATTCTGCTCGAGGCTAGCAGCACCAAAAGCGCCAACTAGCGGGGGGCGTCCATACTTCTTCCTGCCACCACGCTTGGGTGTTTCGTCGCGAATGCCAGAGTCCGACTCGAACACAAGAGCGCGAGATGATGGGGACGAAGCCGTGGGGGACGACGAAGACTGCGAACCAGCTTCGATCGATCGCTCCTTCAGCTGTCGCAAGTAAGTCGGTGAGTGCACCATCAAAAGCGTGGTTTCCGGTGGGCACAACTCTTCTGGTGACATTGCGAGCCGCTCAAGCTTGAGCGTTTCTTGGTGCTTCTTTACCAACGTGTTCAGGATGTTCACGACTCGCTGCAAAAGAAGAAAAAACAACATTTATGGTTAGATAATGCCAATGTGAAAAAAAAAAAAGTGAAACAGCAAACAGCACTCACATCCATGCGCTCGGGGCATTCGGGGTGGTCCTTCGGCGTCTGGTGGTTGATGAACACAGGGTGATACATCACCAACGTCGTCGGTTCAACCGGCGGTGGAACAGGGATAACTTGGTCCTGTGTCAGGTCGATCATTACACGTTTCAACTCGTCCATGACGCTGTATGGTGACTCGTACTCCACATCCACGTCATCTGTTGCACATGAAGGCTGCGACTTAACGTGCTCGCTCTTGATAACTGGAGACGTACTTGCCGAAATCGAAGTTGTCGTTGGGGTGAGGAACGTCGAGTTCAGCTCCTCCGGCCATTGGATACGCTGCCACTGAGTCAAGCAGGACTCAACCGCTTCACGTAGTTCCTGCTCCCGCCGGAACTTCCCTGCTGCCTCCTCCTCCTCCTGCGGCTCAATTTTCACAATTACCTCGCTAATGACTTGGATGCCCTCGGGTTTCGACGACACAGCTTCAGACGTAACTACATCCGCCTTTTCGACGATCACATCCGCTTCCTTTTCAGTTGTTGCACCTCCAGTCGATGTCGTCTCCTCCTGAGACACCTCCAAATTTGCTTCGGACTCTGCTGCCTTCTCTTCGAATTGCGCTTCCGTTTCCGTAGACTCGACCGTTTTCTCGGCATCCTCGTTTTCCTCTACCTTCATCTCAGCAACTTCAGACGACTTCGCCTCAGATGGCTTCTGCACTTCCACTGGCTTTGCAGAGGACGCATCCACTTGCAGTGAGGTATGCAGCAGTGAGCGCTGAATCGCCTGCACCATTTCGAGTGAAGAGCTTCGCTCTTTCCACAGAGCTTCCATTTCGCCCATATAAAAGTTGATGTAGGCTTCCCTTAGCCCAGAGCTGTCGCCTAAGTCGTCAAACTCATCGCTTTTCTCGGCCGTGACAGCTTCAGTGTCGTCAACAAGCTCCACAACGTCACCGGACGCAATGGTCGGGGTTGTATCTGAAACCTCTTCTGTTACCTTCGCGATATTCTCACGCTTAATTGTCACGCTGTCGTCGTCCATATCCAGATCCGACGCATCAACTGGACTGGCCCGTCCCTCTTCGGTAGTAATCTCTTTTCCTGACGATTGAGTCAAACTGAGCAGGGCACTGCGGTAGTACTCGAACTCTTGCGAGAAGTCCACAAACCGCAGCGATAGTTTCCGGAAGCAGTTCAACAGTGCTTCTTCGCATTTGTCTAGCAGGTCTCCAAGAATTGGGTTGAAGGAGTGCTGCATCAACTTCACCAACTGTGCGTCCTGACTCACACGAGCGTGATTCTTGAGTGCCAGCGCTGTTTTCGCATTAAGCTTGTTCATGGCTTCGCGGTACACCACCGATATCTCACTCAGCCGGCCTTGCTCGATCTTCATAATACCCTGTAGCGCATGCTGGTGGTTTGTTTCCCGTTGAATTTGCTGTCGCACTTGACTTTCTTCGGCATGCAGCTGGCGCAAATGCTCCATCCATGCACTTTTTCCGTCGGGAGCAGCAGAAGAGGAGCACACGTCTTCCTCTGAGACTTCCATTTCTAAAACTTCCTGTTTGGTTAGGAACACATCTTCGATGAATTCGCCCATTTGGGTCTTGCTTGATAGCGGGAGTAATCGCCACACGTCTTCGGTTGTTCTAGGGCTCGCCTTAGCTGTGGGCACTTGAATAGCCAAGCAGAACTGCCACTCAAACTCGTCCTTGGGGACAACTACGGTTGTCGACGAAGAAGACTGGTCAGCCTCTTCCATACTGATGTCACCGTCCTTCTCTGCAACGTCGGGTTCGTTTTCGACATTACTCGTGGTGCTTTTAGAAGATGCAGGGATGGCATCCTCTGCATTATCATCATCAGGTCTGGCCTCCTCAGCCCTTTCTGTTACTGCATCTTCAGCCTTGTCTTCCGAATTCTCCGCTACAGCCTTGACCTCAGTGTTACTGGCTTCTGGGCTATCCTCCTTTGATTCCTCCTCTCTCATTTCAGAGGAGTCAGCCGCCACTTTTGTTTCCTTCTCCACAGATTCTTTATCACTACTCGCATCTTGCGGAGCTGCAGGTGCTACAGCATCATTATCACCGCTTTCTGCCAAGTTCGTACTCTTCTCCTCCACCGACATAGTAGAGGGTTCCCCGTCACCAGGTTCAGTTGACGTACCAGCAGTTCCTTTTTCCATCGCAACTGTTTCGTCCGTAGAGCCCTCGGGTTGTTTTTGCTCTTCTAAAGCGACCACGACCATATTCACATCAGCCGAAGAAGCCTCGGCTGCGGTGGCAGCAACCTCTTTTTTTATTTCTTCGTCCACTTGCTCCGACGAGTCCCCATCCGATAGAAGGTCTATCACCACAGACTTCTGTGGGATTGATATCGGTACTTTCCGCTTCACGTACTTTGCATTTTTCAGGATGTCAGGCCGTTTCGACGCTTGAATTTTCCCTTCTGTCGTGGTCGCATAATTGTTGGCACTACCAGAGACGGTTGTTGGACTAGGTGACGCTGCAGTCTCCAAATCGCGCATATAACTTGCCAACTTCTGCTTCTCGTTACTACTTGACATCTGAAGGCGGGCACGATAGTCGACGACAGCTTGCAGTTTACTTTCAAAGCGCCCGTCAACTACAGAGTTGGGGTCCCTTCCGTCTACCTTGACTTTTAGGTGGGCAAGGTCGTTAATCGCACTGATCAGCTTCAAATGTCGAGAAGTGGACAATAAATCGAGAATAGGTGCGCAACGAGGCGGTGGCTGGAAAAGCGGGTCTACAGGCGCATCAGCCGCGTAAATCTTTAGCTCTTCGATCATCAATGCAATCGCTTCTTGGATCTCCTTCTTGCTCTGCCTCAGTTTCTGATCCCGCGTTGTGAATTCTCTTTTGATCGTAGGTCCAGAACCGAAGATTTCGATCTTCAACAATGGTAGGGCGCTAGTGGCTTCTTCTTTTTCTTGTGTTCCCTCCTGTTCCTCCTCGGTCTTCATCGACTCAGGGTGAAGACCCCACTCCACTCTCTGTGAGGCTTCCACCATCTTAACGGATCGCTGAAGTTTCGACATCCACGCGTTGAGTTTCATAATGGACAAGTTGTACTTGGCATTCTGAGCGCTACGGCTGGCGTAGCTTGATCCTCCTGCCTGTCGAATCATTTTTTGTTTCTCCTCCTCCATCAACTGTTTCAGCAACTCGTCACGTTTCTCTGGGAAATTGAGGACAATTTCTTCAGGATGAGCGTCACTAGAGCCGATCGGCCCTCCAAAGTATCTCAGTGCCGCCTTGTCATACGCCATAGCTGCATCCTTAGCAGTGGAAAATGTGCCCAAATTCACAACCTTACCGTTCACGTGAATCTGTGCGTGCGCATACACGCGATGTACCTGGACGCCCAGATACTTTTTAGCCAGTACACTCGGCGGCTTCTGTGTGGCCGAACCTGCCGACAATTCAACGTTCTCCATCTTGCGACGCTTGGCCTCTATGTGTGCTGCAGTTCCATGCGCATCGGGCGAATCCTGTGAGCGTTTGCCACGTCCGCGGCCTCGGCCACGTCCACGACCTCTGCCTCGCCCGCGTCCGGAAGATGAGTATATATCCACAGACGCCGAGTGAGCGGCAGGCGGCGTAGCACTCGCTGGCGCAGCAGCGCTCGGGTTTTGTGGTCGCACACTGAAGGCTACTTCCGGGCGGATGAAGCTGTCGTGCAAGTGCGGAAAGTTGAGCTGTGCGCTCTTGCCGTAGTGCATGAGCGCGGCCTTGTCGTAGGCATGAGCGGCCTCGATCTCGCTGCCGAACGTGCCCAGCTGCAGGTACTTGGAGCCCTGCCAGAGCTTGGCCACGAACGGCTTCTTGACGCCCTTCATCGACACTTTAGACACCCCTCTGTACTTGGAGTCCTTCATGAGGATGGTGGGCTTGGCCGTCACCGTAGCAGCAGCAGAAGAAGCTGGAGCGGAGGCAGCTATACGAGCGACCGAAGCTGCAGGAGGGGCCGCCAGTGGTGCACTGGTAGCTGAGGCTGCGGCCGGGGCAGCGACTGCACCTTCGGCCTTGCGCTGCTTGGACAGATTAGCGTCCGTACACTTCTTGCAGTAAAAGTCTCCAGCCGGGATCTCAGTGAGCGGCGGTACGAGGCAGTAGGTGTGGTACTCGCCGTCGCAGCCGTCACAGAGTAGGATGCTGTCGCCGTTTTGGTCCAAGCCGCACACGACGCAGCCGTTGCTCTGAGCGTGCGGGCCTGCCACCTGCAGCGGAACGAGGGATAAGTTAGTACGCATTGATACGCGGACCATCACTCTGAAAGACTACGCACGACTCCCGACGCCTTATCGCGCTTGGCGCGGTCACCGCTGCTGCCGGCGAACATGGTGGTACTAGTTTTCCTACACCGCTGACTTGCGAAAGAGGGGGAAATGGGGGTCAGGTGAGTATTATTGGACTGTAATTGGTGGAAATATGTTGCAATCTGGCAATTGGCCAAAATGAAGCAAAAGTCAGTTCAATGAAAACAGTCGAAATTTAGCATCTGCATTGTTGTGAACTGATGAGGTATCATGCTGAACCCTTGCCTATACTTACTAGAAATGTCACCACTCCACTATGCACTTGTTTTCTTCTCTGTCAATTCCATTTCCCATTAATTGCAGCTGATCCACTACTTCTGCGAGCCCCAAACAAACCTAAGTTAGCGTTTAAAACAGAAGTTGCTTTGCTGAGGACGACGCTTCCTTTTGGCGTTGTGCATTCGTTTGGCTATAGCAAATAGACGCTCGGTTGCTCAAATAGACGCCCGGTTGCTCTAGCACTAAGCCTACGTAAATCCAAGAGCTACAATTCAATAGAATATGAATTTCAGACTCACACTACATTAGAGACCTTTCGCAACCCCGTTTGAGTTTCGTTTCAGCCCTCGATTTGAGTATGAAGCAGTACCGTGATTTGACCCTCTCAAATCTGCTACTCAACTCGAATTGAGTTGAGCTAAGTGGTGGGTTTGCTCAACTCCGATTTGAGCTTACTTGTCGCTTCAGAGCCATAACCAAGTAATGGTCTTCATCGCACCCAAGCTCAGTGCTGAGCAGGCACTCGTTATCGTCGGCTCTCTTCTGCTAGCTGCTCGGGGCAACAGGAAACGCTTCTTGCGAACAATGTACTTCCTCATCACCAGCCCCTGCTTCCGTCTTCGAGATCCGCCCCCTCGCATTAACACTGGCAATCACTTTGACCCCACCATGGACGACGTAACTGCGCGGACGCGTTTCAACTTTACGGTGCGCGAGCTACAACAACTAGCCACCAAGTTGCAGCTTCCAACACCAGTAATCGTTACGCCAGAGCGCGACGCTGTACCTACCGTTGAAGCGCTTGCCATGTTGTGCAGAAGGCTGAAGGAGCCATCTCTACTGTTCACTGTTGCTAACGAGTTTGGTAGATCTCCTGCGGCATATAGTCGTATCTGTCAGCAGACCGTGGCTGAGCTGTACACCAAGCACAAAGATCTACTCTATTGCAATCGTGGCGTGGTTGCACAGCGAATTGAGAACTATTGCGAGGTAATCAACGTGAAAGGTGCGCCTTTGTCCTCTTGCTGGGCATTTGTAAATGGTACCAAAAAGTATGTAGCCAGACCAAGTGCGCGTCGAAACCCAGCGTGTGCGTTCGAGAACCTGCAATGATCGCTGTATAATGGACACCCGAGACGCTATTGTTTCAATTGGCAAGCTATCACAGCCCCGGACGGAATTATCATAAGCATTTACGACCCTGTAGAAGGAAGAAGGCACGACTCCACGATGCTGAGCATGAGCGGAATTTTAGATCTATTTGCAAACGATCCAGACAGACTCTACGACGGAAAAGTTATATACGGCGATCCGGCGTATGGCTGCAGCCAATACGTCTGCTGTCCGTTTGACAACTCTAGGCCGAACCGTGCGATGACAGCATTTAATGCCCGAATGAGCAGTGTTCGAGAAGTCGTGGAATGGGGATTTGGTCGCGTCAAAATGATGTGGTCCTTCTTGAATTGGGATAAGAAACTTCGTGCTAGGCAGACTCCGGTTGGTAAGCTTTTTGTTGTGGCAGTTCTGCTAACTAACGTACACACTTGTCTTCAACCGGTAGGCAACCAGATTTCGATGTATTTCAATCTACGACCACCAACACTAGACTGCTATCTGAATAAAGAATGATATACTGGAAGTGGATTGTTGCGTTTGAGGATTATATACCTCTACTTGTTTGTGTTGCTTTGACCTAGCGCTATTTCCATCAGCCTCATCATAAAATTCTCACGCTCACGTTCAGCAGCCAGCAGGCGCTCGTCAAGTGCACGTTCCGCTTCTTGACGGTGCAGCTCCATTTTGATCTCGTGCTCCCTTGATTTCTCGACTTCGTCTTTCTCAAATTGCAAGCGACTGTTGAAAAAAGCATACTTCTCTGGGTCCCCCTTGTTCATCTCTGTGATGGCTAGAGCAATGGTATCGGTTACTGCTGACACTCTCCAACTTGGTTGCCTTTGTAGCGCGTCCGTTGCTGTTGATAATAGTACGTATTTTAGAACCCGTGCTGGTGGCTCTTGCATTATCGCCACTCTGGCCCGCATCATCTCCCTCCTTGTGTTCATCATCGGCTGACGCAGTGTCACCTTGCAGCTCGTCTTCAAGCTCACCCATTGCCAACCGACGCATCAAGGCCCCTGACGCCTCAATGCCATCGTCTTTGGCGCGCCGAAGATGTTTTTCAGCGGCTTGAAGCTGTTGGAAGTCATCCATACGGGTGATAATATCCTGTAGCAGCATGTCGCGCTCATCGTACTCTTCTACCGTGCCCGAGGCCCTTCTTGAAACAACCTCAGCATCACGATGCTGGCGGACAATCTTGTCAAAGCGAGTTCGCAGATCTGGGCCTGCTTGTCGCGAACGAAGCCTTCAACTTCTTTGCAAATATTTGCGACTTTGTCAAAGCTCTTCATTACGCCGTTTGCAGTGCCTTTAGCCGCCTCCCAGGGCTTAACCACGATGACAGCTCGCAGTAGAATAGCATCAGCAGCAGCTGCAAAGTCCTTTCGTGCGTGTCCCACAGAGGCTGGCTGCAGCGGGGCTGCCGTAGCTTTAGCGTCAGAGGAAGACGTACGACTCCACGAGTCACTCTTATTAAGTTCCTTAATAAGGAGTCTTAATATGGTCCGATAACTGGGACCCAAGAGTAAACACAGCCTTAACCCAAGGCAACAACTCTTTCTGCTTCTAAATCTGAAGTGTTTATTTATCTTTATTGCGGCCAAGCCGCCTACGGTGTAAATGTATGTGTTTAACTATATAGCATAGTCAAACCTAGTCAACTACATATCCAATGGCTTTCAGCCTATGTACTGAGAGTCTGTTAACTCTCCGGGTACTGCGTACCCATTGTGTATCACACACACTTGGTGTAACCACCCTCACGTGTAACCCCGTTATACTCTCCCCACTAAGATGTGGAGTTCCAAGTTCACGAACTTTCCTCAGCGAGGTCCGTCTTGTCAAGACGTTGGAGGTCACTACACCTCACAACACAGTTCAGACGAACTTTAGCTCCGCGAGCTCATTGCCGATCCCGCATCTTGGATGCCTCACACCCCGCGTCAGGCCCACGGCCATGAATCTTCTCCGCGCACTGCACCAGTGCTAAGGCTCTCTGTGGCGAGTTACCACCTTGAGCACCGTCGTCGACGCAGCACACGCTCGATGAGCCGTCAACCTTTCGAGAGAAAGGCTCCAGACTCTTCCGAGTCGAGGGCTCCGCCCCGAGGGAACGACCTCTTGTTTGAGGAACTTGAAGAGGGCCAAGTCGACTACGAGGAGTCAGTGACCAGTGAAGCGCATTCCGATGCAGCCTCAGTGAGGTCTCACGCCAGTGGTGTGTCGTTTGGAGCTGCCTCTGCGAGGTCGTACGGCTCCACGACCACGTCGCCGCCACGACGAGTACTGCGTACTCCGAATCCGTTCATTGAACGCTACAATCCTGTACGCGCCCTGCGCGACGCGTCTCCGCTGACCTCTCGCTATGAGGAAGATCGACGTGATCCAAATGTCATCACCAATGACTTGAACGAGGCTCAGAGCCGTCAATTGTCCACAGAGCCAAGCTCGCAGCGGTCCAACCGTCCCGTGGCCCGGCCACTCACCCTTCCGTCGCGGCGCGACTATGGCTTCCAGCCTCTGGATCCTGCGGAGACCGCACGTCGTGCTGCGCAGAAGCTCTTGGACACTTATGTTTGTGGGCCATCGGCCGCTACGGCTGATCAGCAAGTGCGACAGCACACGCTCCGCGAGCGCTTCCTGACTCAACAGGTTACAACTCCTCAGGAGTATCGGGAGCGCTTGCAGCAGCAACTCCACGGGCAACCCGTTCCCGCCATGCGGACTGTACCTGGGTCGTCCGGCCTGGGGAGGCCACCACTGCTTATGAAGCACAATTCCAAAATTGGGTAGAGCGAGCTCGACGGCTCCCTTCCTATAAAGCTCTTCGAGCTAGTTTCTCTGAAACTGACATTCGTCTGGAGCGACGCCTACGCTTAGACTTCGAAAAGTTGAAAGCGCGGCGTCAGCTCCCGGGACCCCGTCTCCAACACCATGAGGCTCCTCCGCCTCATGCTCCCGCTGCGAGCACCGCTGCTCACGTTCATGAGCCGGCTGCTCCAGCCACTGGTCAGAGCTTGAGCTCAGCTGCCGACCTTTCGTCACCCCGCTCTAGCGGCGGGAAGCGCTCGGCGCCTGGTGACGCCGTCGCACGCCGTGATGACGCTTTGGCAACAGATGTGCCAGGTCATAAACGTCAACGACGTCTGGGCAATCCTGCCGGAGGGAAACCTCAAACTCCCATGAGTTCTGTGAATGAGGGTAATCTCGCCACTTCACAAGATATTGGGTACGACCCTGGCGACGACGCCGCGCCACAAGGCGTTCCACGTGATAGTGGAGCTCACCATGCTCGTCGAGCAGATCCGGCGGAGGACGAGCCTCGCCTGGACCCTCGCGCTGCGAGTCACCACAACGTGATTGTGCTGGATCAGCGTGTTCGCTCGCTGAGCACCTTCGTTCATGACGCGAACGTCTCACACGCCCGCTTGGCAGAAGAT
Organism: Phytophthora cactorum; assembly: GCA_016864655.1. NCBI lineage: Eukaryota > Oomycota > Peronosporomycetes > Peronosporales > Peronosporaceae > Phytophthora > Phytophthora cactorum. The sequence goes on from NHQK01000094.1 coordinate 156,870, forward strand.
CTCGAAGAGATGCACCGTCGGGTGGACTGGTTCGAGGCACCGAGTGTCCTTCAGAACCGGGTCGTCGACCTTGAGCGCCAGGTTGCTCAGCTGCAGGGTCAGCTTGATCTGTTGCTGCGCCTTCAGCCGTACGCTCCGCGTCCTGTGGCTCCGCCACTCGCTGTCGTCCAGCCGCCTCCTGCCGACCCGGCGCCAGCGCCTCAACGCTCACCTGAGCAGGGTCCTGGTACGGCTTGAGTAAGCCCACGTAAAACACGGGATGCGTGCGCATCTTCTTGGGAAGACTGAGCGTACACGCTAGGCCCTTCTTGGCCACGACCTTGAATGGTCCAATAAACCTAGGTCTCAGCTTCGTCTTGAATACCGAAGACACTGCATGTGTAGGTAGGTTTTTAGCGTTTAATAAAACTAGGTCCCCGACCTCAAACCGTTCCACATTACATCTGCCTTGGGCATCTGCGTATTCCTTCTGAAGACTTTGGCTCCCAGGCATAGCGTCACGCACTTGGCACAAGACGCTCAGTCTCAAAGCGACAAAGTCATCGACTTGCTTGCGGACCGCAACAGGGCTGATATCAGCAAGCCGATCGGCTATCCCTCCCCCACTAAGCCCAGAGCCACGACGTGGCGGCGCCAGCGGGACGCGAGGGTTTGCCAACCCGTTCACATAGAACGGAGTGAAGCCTGTCGAGGCATGCACTGCATTGTTCAATGCGAACTCAACGAGTGGGAGCACCTCGCTCCAGCGCCATGACGCCTCAGCGCACACGCTTCGGAGGATGTCCTCCACAACGCGATTCACGCGTTCAGTTTGACCATCGGTCTGCGGATGATCCGCTGTGGACATGTCCAAACGGGTGCCAAGCACCTGGAAGAGGGACTCCCAAAACCTTGCGGTGAAGCACGGATCTCGATCCGAGACAATTGCCTCAGGCAAGCCATGTTGGCGAAAGACTCGGTCTAAGAACAGCGAAGCTGTACCCTCACCATCAATGGTGTCCGGCACCGCCGCTAAGTGAGCCATCTTGCTCAAACGGTCTACAAAGACCACGATACCAGTGTTGCCTGCCTTATCCTTTGGCAGGCCAAACACAAAGTCCATACTGATAGACTGCCAACATCCCGTAGGGACTGGCAAACTCGCCAATGGCGCTGCCGCATGCGGCGAGGACTTCGTCCGTTGACACGTCTCACACGTGCACACATATGTGCCAACCCATTTGTACGGCTTCGGCCACCAGTACATCGTGCTCACGGAGCCATAGGTCTTCTCACGACCCAAGTGTCCACCGACAGACGTATCGTGAACCTCATAGAGGATTCGATACTTGAGATCCTCATCATGAGGAACGATCACACGAGGCGCGTCCTCAGGCTCGGTGCTGTAGTACAGCAGCCCACCATCGAGCGTGTATCGATGTAGGCTCGCGCGTGAGCGCCTTGACAATTCTTTGTCCGAGTTCTTTAAACTCCTCGCTCCCAAGAACACGTAGTAAAGCTACACACATGTCGTCGTGTGCGTACGCGGCGCGTATCAAGTCGAACACCGACGACGTCACTGTTGTGACATGGGCTAGCTCGTAGTCCGGCCTGCGCGACAGCGCGTCGGCCACTACATTAAGCCGCCCCGGCTTGTACTTCACCTCGAAGTTGTATTCGGCAAAGAATGAAAGCCATCTTGCCATTCTCTGAGAGAGATGTGGCGACTGCGTCGCAGTGCGTAACGACGCATGATCAGTGTAGATCACAAAAGGCTTAGAGCCTAACAGGTGTACCCTGAATTTGACAAGAGCATACTTCATGGCAAGTAGCTCTTTGTCGTGAACTGGATAGTTCTTCTCTGCAGCTTTGAGCTGGCGAGACTCAAACGCGATGATGCCTTCACGCCCGTCGGCGTCTGCTTGTAGTAAAGCACAACCGATTGCGAAATCGGAGGCATCGCAGACGACGCTGAACGGACGATCCGGGTCCAGTAGCGCAAGTATCGGCGCTCGGAGAAGACTCTCTTTAACAGCCTGAAAGGCTTCGTCGTGTCCGACTTCCCAGCACCAAGGTGCGTCCTTCTTAAGGAGATTCGACAATGGCCGAGCTATTTCCGCGTAGTTCGCGCTGTACTTGTGCAAGTAATTGGCTAAGCCTAGCCACTTGCGTAAGTCCTTTTGGTTCTTGGGAACCGGCCACTCCACAATGGCCTTGACCTTGGCAGGATCTGCCCGCAGGCCTCGCTTCCCAATGAAGCACCCGAGGAAAGGGATTTCCCCCGCGCCAAAGACACACTTGTCCAAGTTGGCATACAACTTATTAGTGCGCATGCACTCAAGCACCGCTCGTAAGTGTTCCACGTGGTTCTCCACGTCGGACTTCCCGTGCTCTGCACGACTGTGGACGAAAATATCGTCAAAGTACGTATGTGCGTACGCCCGATGGGGCCTGAACAACTGCGTCACAAGACGATTGAACGTTTCTGGTGCATTTGACAGCCCCTGGGGCATCACCAGCCACTCCCAGAGCATCCCGCTCGGAGTGCTCACCGCTGTAAGCGGCACGTCACAGCTCGCATGAGCAATTGGTAGTAACCATCGACCAAGTCGAGTGCACTGTACAGCGTACAGCCTACCATGTTGTTCTGTAGAACATCCTTGCGAGGAATCGGCGTCTGCGCCGGAATGGTAGCAGCATTCAACTTATTGAAAGCATGCACAATGCGCCACTTGCCATTTGGCTTTCTGACACAGAATGTAGGTGTGGAGTGCGGAGACTTGCTCTCACGCACTAACCCTGCCTCGTGCTTCGCACGGAAGAACGCGTCAATGACGTTACACTGTTCCTTTGGTAAGGGCCACTGTCGAGTGACACAGTATTTGGTTCCCGGAACCAGGTCAATCTCATGACGCACGCCTCGATCCGGAGGCAAACCCATCGGCGGGTTCTTGGACACAATGTCCGTATACTCCCTGCAACATAGGATAAAATGGATCCGAAGGATCTTTAAGGATCGCCGATCCACTTCTCGCGCTCAGCTCTTTCTTGGTGTCCTCCAGGACCGCTTCGTCCACGACGGACGAGGAGTTCAACTCCTCCTCAGGTCGTATCACGAACACTTCGGCTAAGTCACCCGCCTTCAAGGCCTCGCCAAACTCGGCGATGGACATCTCGTCCAGCTCTAACAGAGCATTCACAGCGGGGAGGGAGTCCAGGCTGATGTCGCCATCGACACCCCCCGTCACTCCGTTGACGAGTGTGTATAACTGCTCACTGCAGTCACGTGGAGCTTCACTGCTCGTCACGTTGGACACCTCCATTCTCCTCTCCCTCCGCGACCGAGACCGGCCGGATAAGGTCGGCGTGGTGACATCACCGTCGCCGCGCCCAGGTGCCACAGCACCGTCAGTCCTCAACGAGGAGTCCGTGTCTCGCGAGACACGCAGCTCAGAGCCACGCGGTCCACGACCCTCGCTCAGTGGTATCGGTACCACTCCACCTGCATCTCCCGGCTCCGCACATGATGCCTCGACCTGCGGTCGACCGTACCCCTCGGGCCACGCAGCGGTGAGTCATTGACCTGACACACACCGCTCCGCGGATAACGTGCCGCTCCACGTACGTCCTGTGAGCCTCGCTCAGGGACAACAGCAACCTCGTTGCTCACCAACTCGGACATTCCAATGTCCAGCACCATGGCCGATTCAGCCTCGTGCCCGCGCCAAAAGCGCTTCTGCTTCCTAGCAGAGGTGGGTTCATGACTCACGAAAGCTCCACTAGGAGCGAAGTGCGTGGCACCTAAGGTCTTCGACCTCCAGTCGATCCATGGCTCATGGCGTTCCAGCCATGCCATACCAAGGATGCGATCATATCTCGAATCCTGGTCTAAGACCAAACAGCGTTCCATGCTATCGAAGTCTAAGAACTTCACACCAAGGTCCACAGAGACCTTCGACACAGTAACCAGTGTCCCCGTCGCTAGACGGGCTGAGATGGTATCTCTCGTTTGCACTGCCTGTGCCTCAGCATACCGCTGACTCCCTTCCAGGGTAGAGCGACGGGCGTAATTGCCCGAGGCTCCCGAGTCGATCAAGACTCTCCACGGCTTCTCAAAGCCCTTCACGCTCGCCTGAACGACCAGCAAGCCCGGCTTGCACACACTCTTCTCATAAGAGAGCCCAGCTCTCTTTGGAGCTGGGTCCTGTTGCCCTCTGCCTCCCGGAGGCTCAACAGAAGTCAGTTCTTCCCCAGTAGGGCGCCCCGCGCCTACTGGGAGTCGCCGTTTCTCCGCGACGAGCCAGAGGCTTGGCTCGGCGGAGCCTTGCGCTGGTTGCGCACTGGGCAACTCGCCCGCAGATGGCGGGTACTCCCGCACGTGAAGCATCGACGGATGCTGGTGCGCTGCTCCGCAGCGAGAAGCTCTGCTTCGTCGTCTTCAGCATAGCTGAGGTCCATCGGTTCCGGACCGCTCGATGAGCCCGCGCTCCCAGCGCACTAACCAGGTCTAGCCGACCTGAAGTTGTGTTCGTCATTCAAGGCCACGCTCACCGCTTTCTCAAACGAGGATGGGTGCACACGGAATACTTCCGTTCGAGCCGCGCTCGTGCAGAGCCCCTCCATGAACACGGTCAACGTGACCGCTTCCGGGAGAGGGTCCGCCGCCGTCGCGGCGATCAGAGTTCTCAACTCTTGGAGGTAGTTCAATAATTCCTTCTTACCCTGTCGGGTAGCAAGGAAGCGCGACCGGATACGGTACGCCTGATTAGGCGGCGCAAACACGCGCGATAGTTGCTGTTTCAGCTGAGCCCAAGTTGGGAACGCAGCGTCAACAGACGTACCGCACGTCAGTGCCCATTCGCGAGCGCGACCTCCAAGCTTGGAGATAGCAAGCGCCACGCGCTGTTGCTCATTCTGGAGCAGGGCCGACCCCATGGCCATCTCGACCTCACGGGTCCAGAGAAGGAGATTATCTCCATCCTTCCCTTCGAAGGTCTTCACGCTCACTAGGAGCGGTTTCGGTCTAGTAGACCCCTCACGCGTCGCCGACGCCGCTGCCGTCGCGGCGCTCATCCTCTCTTGGACATGCTCCAAGAGCGCGTTCTCATAGCGAGAGAACGATTCCAGTCGGGCGTTGACCGCCTCTGGACCTTGCGACGCAAGATGAGAGACGCCCTCAGGGCCAAGCAGGGACATGAGCTTGTTAAGCGCGTCCTGCTGTGCCGGGGGCAAATTCGTGAACACCGGGTGTTCCATCCTCACAGAGGGTACAGTCGTAAGCCTCAGGTGTAGAATTGACTACAAGTGCTACCAAGTGCAGCGGGGCTGCCGTAGCTTTAGCGTCAGAGGAAGACGTACGACTCCACGAGTCACTCTTATTAAGTTCCTTAATAAGGAGTCTTAATATGGTCCGATAACTGGGACCCAAGAGTAAACACAGCCTTAACCCAAAGCAACAACTCTTTCTGCTTCTAAATCTGAAGTGTTTATTTATCTTTATTGCGGCCAAGCCGCCTACGGTGTAAATGTATGTGTTTAACTATATAGCATAGTCAAACCTAGTCAACTACATATCCAATGGCTTTCAGCCTATGTACTGAGAGTCTATTAACTCTCCGGGTACTGCGTACCCATTGTGTATCATACACACTTGGTGTAACCACCCTCTCGTGTAACCCCGTTACACTGGCTGCTCAAGCGGCGTGTCCACCTGAGATTCCACTTGAAGATCTTGCTGCGCGAGGGGCAAGCTTAATGATCCGACCACCTCTGTGTCGGCATAGCCTTCGGAGTTTGCAGTACTTTCGTCCATGTAGCTACAGCGATCCATTTCGACAACTGTGCCGCTAAAACTGAAATGAAGAGCAGAGCGAAAGTTCTTGAATCCAAATCATTTTAGTATTATCTTTGAGACGGCCGATCCGGCGGGTTCTACTGTTGCTGAAACGAAACTCAAATGGGGTTGCGAAAGGTCTCTATTATGCACAATGTGCGAGACAACGCAGTTCATTAATTGAGGGGGACACTCATCAATTCAATTTTGTATACCGGTATACATGTAATGGATAAGTGCGTAATGTATTGCGCATCCCTGACCTGCGGTACACAAGTAACTATAACTATATTGATTTTTTGCAAACAATCACATGTATCCATGCACAGCAATACAGTACCGGTAAGTCTATCGGTGAGCGCGAATATCAATAGCAAAAACACGCCCGTTCTAATAGTGTGTACCAAACTGATTCTAACAAACTACTATAATACGTACCATGCATGCAATGGCACTCCTGTAGTTTGACGGTGAGCAAGAAGGTCAACATACGAAGTCAATCACGTTACGATTTCCTACGTCACTCGTGCCTATAAAGAAAACTACTACACCGCTGAGTTATCCGGGCATTTTCGTGGGACAGGATTCGTGGCACTGTACCGGACAACGTCTTCATCATTTTTACCGATCAGATAGATAGCGATGTCAAATACCGAAAGCGCGGGTCATGCATCTTTTGGGCGTGTGATCTACATGTAGTTCAAAAGCCAAGACTGGCTAGGGCCAATTACTGTATTGGCAATCACAGTATTCGTAATGTCATTCAGTGGGTACTAGCAACCGTAGGGCTTTTTGCTTCACTGTTGTAGTATTAACATCGCAATGCATTGTGCAAGTTGATGCTTTGCTAATGGATTGTGGTTTGTAAGTCATTTTTTAATTACCTTTCGCTGGCTCCTGGTGAAGCAAGCCCGAACTTTTGCGTAATGCACGTGCTTGTGAATACAAACGGATAATGTGCACGAAGCCTCTACACGAGCCCAAAATATCGAGGGGCTTTGTAAATGGAGCAGAATTAATTGCAGCGAATGCTGAGTATCCTTATTCGAAGCAGAGCACTGCAGCGATGTCGTAAAACTTCGTATTCCAGTACGAAATTGCTGCTGGCCGACGGCCCGTTGGCGACAAGTGCTCTGTGCGTGGACCGGAAAGCTTTCTTGTTGGCACTTTCAGGGTGTCAATAGCTATCTCGATATGTATTGAGCTGAAATCTATGGAAAACTGCATGTATACTATTGATTCAGATACATGGAATGGTCAACGAACCTCTCTCGAATCATGTTCGACTCCTAGGACAAGAGATTCGACAAAATGGCGGCTCTGGCTAAACTCGAAACAATCAGACGATTACAGCTACTAGATTATCGTGATATTTGATGGTGCCCCGGTCGTATCTCGATTAAAACCTCGAAAAACATTGCGCAGTATTTATCGTTTCCGATCTCTGGTTAAAGCTCCGTTTTTACGACTCGATCTGACAGATCGGCAGCGTTGCTTCTAAACACTACAGCCTCGGTGAATAGTGAAGCACTGCATGTACAGCACAGATGATTGAAACACCGTTGCTGCCGCCGTCTCCTGCGCGACGTCGTTCTCGATGGTTCGATTATCAAATTGATATTAAAATCCTTGTCTTTTTGGTAAACGCGCCCACACTCGAATCAATTAGCAAGACGCTGGTCTAAGATGACTAAGATGTCAGCGCACCCCGTTCTCGGGGCTGGCGGCTACATCGATCGGGGCGAAATGTCATCACTGCCGTTATATCCCCGGAACTACAGTATCAGTCTTGTGTAAAATCAACTACCACCTAATTGGTACATAAGAACCGGGCAGCCCTGTTATGAATGGCACTGAAAATACTCTACATGTATCACGATCGATCTGAAAAACACGACTGTCGTACCAGTGCTGTTGGTGTGATGCCACTGCCTGTAGCTCAGCAGTGCAATTGGTTTGGTGGTCCACCAATGAACCATTGGCAATGATGAACGCCCCTCGCTATCTTTTTTGTTGTTGTTTTGTAATGAGATGGCGAATGGCGGTCACGCTAACAAATGTAGCGCCACCGAGCAACCGTGTCCTCGTACCAGTTCCTCTCGCATCGTATCCGTATCCGAATAGGGGCTAGCACGCGATGCAAGTTGTTGCATGAAGTCATCCAACCAACTGGTCATCCTTAGAACATGTGCACTGATTTAGGATCCTCGATTATCTATTATTGCTTACTTAAGATACGCTGTCATCATTGACATCATTGGCGACGTAAGGGCTTAAATTGCAAGCAGACTATCCGGGTCTAGAAGAGGGAGCGATGACTTCCACGAGCGGTCTGCCACACGGAATGACTGCAGACATCCTGCTCAGTGAGCAGTGCTCACAGAAGCATGCCAAAAGCGACTGATTAAAATTGCCGGAGTGCGGGCAGTCACTGCGGGTTCCGCAGGCTGCGCAGCGGGGTGACTTACTGCCTTGCGCGTACCGGTAGGTTTGTGGACAGGCTCTGACTCAGACTGTCTGAGTCAGAGCCTACATGTAGTAGTGGGTGACTCCTCCACGGTTGAACTTTGCACCGCCACCACTTCAACCACCAACTGCGAGTGTTCTGTAACTTCTGGCCGATCTGTGCCTGCAGATCCCTGCTGGCTGAAGTTGTACATGTTCAATACAACAACAGTAGATGTACCGGTACAGGTACAGTACAACATTATTAATAATACTGTAGTTGTTAACACATGTACGCAGCTGCGAATTGCAAATTGCAGCCTGCAAAGCTTTGCATGCACCACGACGGTTGCAGCCTGAGGCTGCCTGCCTCGCCATGCGACTGCTAATTTCCCTTGATCGCGATACATGTACATGAATCGTTGAATGTACAGATGAACGCATCAGTGCACGCTGTGCACTGCTGCAGTGCCACTGCATAGTACTCTGCACTCCGCTTTCGTGCATTGCCTAGCACTTCGATGGCATTTTCGAAGATTAGTTTTGCTCAAACGTGCCCCCTTCAAGGGAGACAAGCCTAGCCACTGGCGGCTGCCAGCCATCCTGATGCCGGTCTGAATCATCTGCCAAGGCAATCAGGCCCTGATTGCCTTGCAGTTACATGTACATGTATTTAGTTAATGGAAGAGTGCGTGCACGAAATTAGCCTCAACGCCACGCCAAGTAGATATTTAACAGCTAATAGGTGAACATTCTACATGTACCTCACTTATATGTGTGCTTATATTTTGTTTGGCAGATCATACTGCTTCGGTTGCAAAACTTCAGGAGTTTTGGGGATGCGTTGAATCGGCAATGAGAGGGTTCACAACGGATGTTCTCAGGTTTTGCTAGTAAGCGCCGCATAATAGTATTTATGCACGGGTGCTTTTACTGTACCACCGATTTGCCTGAGTCGGGTACATGGACATACGCAGTCAAACTTGGTTAATGAATGTAGACATCACTGGTGGTCTCATTCAATAATAATGAAAGGTAGTCTACATGTACTTAACCTTAGTTATTAAACTCCTGGTAAAGTTTTACATGTAAACGTTGCAGCAAGGCGGTGTCTGTTGTCGCCCCCCCCCCCCCCCCTCCCCCCCCACTGCGCTCGAGGTGGCACGTTCTCGTGCATTCCATTGCTGCACGACGGCCGCTTGTCAACGTGGGCCTGCGTCACTCGCCAATCATTGAAGAACTACCGCGAACCCGCGACTGCGGCAGTGCTTCAACGTGCCCGCTGTGCATGTACCCCAGTGCAACAACTTGCCAACAATGATAGCCCCCCCCAACCTTACCGGGGTTTGCGCATGAACGCAGCGGGTGTAAGTGTACATGTACACTCATCTTGAACCTTGGCCATAATCGCGTTATCCGACATGCACGGCGGTATCGCCGATACGTATCGGTGACTATCCGCATTAATCTCCGTCGGAGATTAATGGGGGGGGGATTCAAGTTGAATCAATTAATGCATTGCTCGAGTTGCATGCTGTGCTGGTGCAATTCTGCTACTAGTAACCTACTACATGTAGTAGCGCTACATGTACCACGCCCGTTTCTCCTTCGACTAGAGCTCCTACACGTCACATGCACGGTCGCTCCCCGCACCAGGGCCATTAATCTGCAATGGTTCAACGAGGATGGACTTCCCACCACGTTTGACGCCCCGCCTAGATATGTACCTGCAGCGTTGAGAGCTATGTTAAATCCCTGTACATGTAACGTGAAGTTACTGTCAGGTCTTGCAACAGTGGCCTGCACCGCGTCCCCAAACTCTCATTCTCGAATTTGAGGACTTGAGCTCAGAGCCCCACCTTTCCTGCCGAAGTCTCTTTCGCACCACCCAGCAACAATGGCCCCAGTCCCTCAGTCACCGGGCAGTGGCTACGTCCCAGCGCTGACGCCGAGCGTCTCCGGCACGCCGCCGGCACCGGAAGAGAAGATGAGCGTTGGTGAATACCTCAAGTCGCGTATCACTACGCTCAAGCCGCCAATGCAGAAAGCGGAGAACCCGTTTAAGGTGCTTCGTCTCCTTAATCGCCTCCAGTGGATGCAGTTCCTGATCGCCTTCATTGCGTGGTCCTGGGACGCGTTTGACTTCTTCACCGTTTCGATGACGATCGAGGAGCTGGCGGAAGAGTTCGACAAGAGCAAGACGGACATCACATGGGGTATCACGCTCGTGCTCATGCTGCGCTCGGTACGTTATTAGATGCTAGCCACGTCAATATGATGCGTGACGGCTGATAGTAGCAAAATGTTGTTATATGCAGGTCGGCTCAATCACGTTCGGTATCGCTTCGGATCGTTGGGGACGGTACGATGAATGGCTGCATCCCCCAGTCAATGCTCTGGGAGGCTAATTGTGGTTGTTTGTTGTTGCTGTTGTTTCCAGCAAATGGCCTTTTGTGGTCAACAACATTCTTTTCATCGTGCTGGAGCTCGCCACGGGTTTCTGCAACACTTACACGCAGTTCCTGTGGGTTCGCGCGTTCTTCGGCATTGCAATGGGCGGCTTGTATGGCAACGTCGCCGCGACAGCTCTTGAGGACTGTCCTCCGGCCGCCCGCGGTATCATTTCGGGTATGATGCAGCAGGGATACGCCTTCGGTTACCTCCTGGCCGTCGTCTTCGCGCGCGCTCTCGTTGACACCACTAGCCACGGCTGGCGCCCGCTGTTCTGGTTCGGGGCGTGTCCGCCGGTTTTGATCATCATTGCCCGTCTGTACCTTCCGGAGACGAAGGTGTATCAGGAGCGCCAGGCCGTGCGCGAGGCTACACCCGACATCACCAAGACGTTCATCGCGGAGGGAAAGGTCGCGTTCAAGCGCCACTGGATGCTGCTGACCTACCTGGTCCTGCTCATGGCTGGTTTCAACTTCATGGTACGCGTACCACCGGGATACTATCATGTTTATCCTCCCCCCCACACAGACTAACTAACTTCATATTCGTATTGCTGCACAACAGTCCCACGGATCGCAGGACCTGTACCCGACGATGCTCAAGAACCAGTTCGAGTTCTCGGCCGACGAAGTCACTGTGACGCAGGTGGTCGCCAACCTCGGCGCTATCACCGGCGGAACTCTGGTTGGTTACTATTCGCAGATCTTCGGCCGTCGTCTGAGCATCATTACAATGGCATTCGTCGGTGCAGCGCTGCTGTACCCATACAGTTACACGGACAACACCAAGGTTATGATCGCTGCCTTCTTCGAGCAATTCTGCGTACAGGGTGCGTGGGGTGTCGTACCGATCCACCTCATGGAATTATCACCCCCCTCGTACAGTACGCTCATCGTCGGAACCTCGTACCAGCTTGGTAACCTGATCTCATCGGCGTCGTCGACCATCGAGGCGCGCCTTGGTGAGAACTACCCACTGCCACCGACTGAAGAGGGCGTGAGCCGCTACGAGTACGGAAAGGTCATCTGCATCTTCATGGCTGTTGTGTACGCGTACCTGGTACTACTTACGTTCCTTGGCCCCGAGGCGCGCGGCAAGGAGTTCGACGTCGCCCACGATCGCGATCTGGAGGAGGCCGCACACATGAATCAGGAGGATCTTGACAAGATCCTACACAATGACACGGAGAACGACAAGGCTACCAAGCAAGGCTAAGTTGGAAATACCGGTGCATTTTAATGGATCGACGCGTTCATTTTCATCCGCGTTCTCCGGTGCACCGTTGTTCATGTTGGAGTATGGTCTTAGCAGAAGACTTAGGATGGTAAATGACAGTGCAAAGCAATCAAGTGTACAGTTGTGCAACTAGTTAGGCTAGCAAATTTGACGTAAAGTGCTCGGTAGCTATCGAAGTAGTGGAAATGGTGTTGCCGGTACAATGTTGAAACGCAGAACTTTTTCATCATCTGCTTTTCAACAGTATTATTGTTAGCTGTTGTGCTGTCGCACGTGCATTCCTAAAAAAATGACTGATACCCGTCAGGTTATCTAGGCGGATCTGATTGGATGCTGGACCAATTAAAAAGTGCATATGGATATTTTAAAAATTGCCCAAAACGACTTTCCATTTTACTCGATAGAGAACCAAGATAAAAGGAAAATGGTGATGATTTGACCTAGCCCTCTAGATAACCTGACCCCGACGCGCAAACCAGGCTCTAAGGTTTCCGGGACTGACGTGTACTATGTACATACTTCATAGTACTTTTAGGGCTGTTCAGCAGACATGAATTCCAGCGGATTTGACCCCTTTTGGTGGATTGACGACGGGCACCTTCCGAAAGACATATTTATTATGGGTAAAGCATCGGAGTGCAAGCTTCTCGAGGGCTAGCAGCGGCAGTAACCTTCTTTCAGCCAGTATGGGCCGTCGTACGGGACACCTGATCATCGACTACAGCATCGAGTGCTGCTTGTACAAAAAGTTAATGATATGAATCGTAGCGAACGAGTCCAATGTTGCACATGCGCTAATGCTGATGTGTTTCTGTTTGTCTAGTCAGCCCAAGTATCGAGATCTGGGCCCAGAAGCGTCGCTCTTAGCTGCTGTGCAGCGGTCTGATAGGAGGAGAGTCGGAAGTTATGGCTGCAACAGAAAAAAGAAAAGTTGTCAGCGCCATATCAAGCATTCTGTTCCAGGAGGCCCTATTAGCAGAGCTTGAAGACGGCGAGAGTAGTTGTTGAAGCCATGCTGATGTGGTGTTGGAAATCCCACGTGAACTCTAGCTACTAATGTAGTTAGGTAGTTCCCACAACAATACGTCTACCAGAATGGTAAACGATCGTTCGGGCGGACCTGAAGACCCCAGTTCTTCCCTTGCACCGGGACAGACTGGACCTTGTAAATCGCTTATATAGGCCAACCAGTACAATACCAACACACTACTAGCACGAGCAAAGCTAGCAGGTGTTCTCACACATTTAAATCCTCGAGGTCCCAGCAGCGGAAGGGTACCAGGCACGGGTAAGCATGTTACGAGGGCGCCGAAGGTTAACCTCGGCTGAAAGAATACATAGGAGGCGACACGCACCCCCCAATCGGGCAAATAGGCACAATAAAGCCGTCCCGTAAACACTCGATACTAATCGGCCACACACACACTTGGCCTCGCCAGATGAACCCTCGCTACGTAGCTTCGAGTCCACCGACAGGAATAACACACTCAAACAAGCTTGACCAGACGCTTACCTTGAAGCCGGATGTCGCTCGTGTGCTTGAGTGGAAATTCTGTTCTGTATTTATGTTTGCCCCTTCGGGCCATGTCCTAATATGCAATCCTAATCAAGTATACAAATACCAAGTGAACTACGATCCGTTATGGACCACTTTGCATGCCAAGTGACTCCTCAGAGCTCAACAAGTCTTCCTGAACAATCGCCGAGCGTTCAAACAGTCGCTCCCAACGGCCGCCGAGTCTTCGTACCGTGGCCGTCAGTTCTCGTCCGCTGGATGCGAATGCGGCCAGTCCCATTATTAATAATAAGGACAGCCTGCCTCGAACGACATCTTGGCCATAATGGAGCACTGACGAGTCTTCGGTAGTGACCGAGTCGAGTCTTTTGCACCTCGAGGTCACTTTCTGTCACATGACCGAGGGTTTGTAGCTTGAGCAACTTGAAGGTAGTCTTGTCCTTGCTCGCTGATAGTCGTCAGCGATCTCCGAGAAATCACTACACCACAACTGCCCCTGTTGCAATGGAAGCCACGACACTGGTGTCCGTTGTGACACTGCCGCATTCTTCGAACTTCACCCCGGGTCCCACGATGACAAAAGGAGGCTTGAACCGAGCCATCGACAGGGCGTTCAAGGCCCTGGTATCACGGCGTGTTCGGGAACATGAGCGTCTGCAGGCACGCTGTCCCATCTTCACGTTCAATCCTCCTCCCTGCGCTCATCACCTCGTATCCGTCTCTGTGAATCTCGTCAGGGTGACACCGATCATTCAAACACTCAGCAACCTCCAGAAGTCGCGCCACCAGCACCGCCCGGAACGTCGGCTTCGATGAATCCTGCTCCAGCACCGTCCGCACCTTCGGAAGCACCTCCAACATTCACTTTCAGTAGTCGTCGTTTCACACGCGTTCATGTCTTCTTTCTTTTAATCCATCTTCCACAGCGTAATCTTGTTCACGTTTTCATCAAATGCATATACAGATGTTGATGCAGTAACTTGTTTCGTCTGTTACCACAGGCTGCACCGCCCTGTGGACAGTTCATACGTGACTTGGTCACGCTAATCCTCGTCGGCGACTTGAACCATCTGCAGCCGTCGGTCACACTTCTTAGCTCGCAAATAGTCGTATAACAGGCAACCGCATGATAAATTGGATGCTGGTTCCCATGTCGGTTCGTCGTATCCGACCCACTTGACCTTGAACTCTCGTACCGATTGCTCAGTACTCGTTGACAGCGGCATTCGGTCGTCGAGAATGGCCTCGACTTCAAACTCACCGGCGAGGCGATCTGGTTCCCAGCTGTCTTCAGGCAGCAACTCTTCATCGAAATCCAACCTCGATTCTTCGGTCACATTGTGCGTCAGCTGAGTCCTCGGCCGACTGGGGAATTCGCTCACCGCCTTCAGTCTCGACACATGCACAACTGGGTAGATCGGGCAACTCCAGCTCGTACGCAAAATCTTCTACCTTCCGTTTGATTTGGAAAGGTCCGTGCCATCGGTGAGCCAATTTCTTGGTTAATCCAGGTTTGACACGTTCCATGTAGAGCCACGCCCGACTCCCAATCTTAAAAAGAGACTTCGATGGACCCTCCACAACATCTTTGGTACTTGATGAAGCACCTGGGCTGTCAGCCAAGACCTTGGCGCGGTACAGCCGCTTTATCCAGTCGACTAAGTGCCTCGTTATGTTCCTTGGCCCGGCGTTGCTTCTCAGCTGCTTGATAGCCCTTGGCCATAGTCAGAGCCATCTCGTGTTGTCGATTAACATCCCGTCGCCACGCTAGTGCGTCTGACTGTCTGCCGGATCCTCGCTTGAGGGACGACGTCATCGCTCGCAGCGTGGTCTGCGCATCCCAACCATGAACGAGGTAGAACGGCGTCTCCTTCCTTGTGGTGTCCTGAGAGGTATTAATAGCAAATACCAACTTCTCCGCAATTTTATCCCAATCTTGCTGGAGAGGATCCTCTGCGCACACACGCACGGAAGTTATCACCGACTTCACCGAGCGTTCTTGTTGACCGTTGACCTGTGACCGATAACTCAAAGTAGCTCGAGACCTTGACTGTATCATCTCTGTGAAGGCCTGGAAGACCTCGCTCATGAAGCGTGGGTCTCGATCGTGTCTTATCAACGACGGCACCCCGAACCTTCGGTAGACGCACTCTTCGAACACTTGGGCCACTCTGAACGCGGACGTATCAAACATCGCTTTGGCGATAACGAAACCAGTGAATGAGCACTGGAACAGTAGCAACGCCGTGTTGCCCCTGCGAGTCTTCGGTAGCGGTATTACAAAGTCCATGGAGACGATCTGGAACGGACGCTCGGCGATCACGTTGCCAGGTGAGTAACCACGTAGCTGTGAGCGGCTCTTGCTTGAACTACAATCTGGGCACGACTTGACATGTTTCTCCCCGTCGGCGTACAGGCCGGTTCAATAATAATCGGACTTAACCCGTTGGAGCGTTCTGACCACACCTTGATGACCACCTTCCAACGAGTCATGCCATTCTGTAAGACTTCTTGAATCATCGTAGTAGGTACCACTAGACGCAGCTTGGCCTCCTCTTGCCATCCATGGTCGTATCGACGACTATAATTATAGCAGCTTTGGATGCTGCGTCGGACTTTCACTCATTTGTTGCTCATTTTCGCACGGACAGCAACTAACTCTGTCGTTCGTTTGGAGTGAAGACCTAACCGCTCGTTTTATTGACGTGTAAGGGTAATACGCGCAATGGCCTTACAACGTCTCATAATTTCATACACCCCCGGCCAATATTATACGAACACCCCCAATAGGTGCCGTAGCCCCGTCAATTCTTATCATTTTGAGGTGCGGTTTTGACACAAGTATCATAACACGGCTCTGAAGTGCTCTACTGTGCTAAAGCTAGCGTTTACGCACTCTATAGGGTAGCCGCAGTGGCTTTCGACCCTAAGTGCGTTGCTTGAGAATCCGAATCGCTATCTGGGAGTTAAAATGAATTCTGGTATTCAATGTACGCACTACAGCCTATGCCATAGTAGTTTCAGCTTACTTTGAGCTTCCTAATGTATGCAATATAGTGAGGTCAAGTGATCTCGACCTTGTCCCGTACTTCCTACTGTAATAGGAGGTTGAAGCTGCGGTGCGAGCGCATGGCAGACATTGAAGTTGGGGTACGGTGCGACTGTACTGGATACAGATTGACTGTGAACAGTCGCGACAGGACGGGTACGCCTCACGTGGACCGCACACTACAATATCCAAACCCAGAGGGTCGCCTGTGGAGTGTACCCACGGACCTCACGTGCGGCCCGAACGAAATGAGCAAGCAGTTGCGAAGTTACCGAGTGAGTGAGAAATGGACTGTCAGCCAGTCCTCGACGTGAGACGAGTGGACGAAGCGGTTGAGAGTCGACCAAGTGTGAGACGAAGGAGACGAGTGGTGGTGCGGACGTGTGGTCCGACAGCTGAGAACGAAGAGGCATGTGTTGTGGTGAGTGGCGACCAGCGGGCCAGCTACAACAGTCTGCAGTGCGAGTAGAGTGAGTGTGAGTGGTGGTCTCTCGCTGACGGGAAATTCAGTGAGCCCACTACAACAGACGTCGTTTGACGTGAACCGAGGTCAGCGGGCCGAAGTTTGCGTTTCGATTGACGTGGGGCGAGTGGCCGACGGTCGTGACCGGTGTTGGTGGTGTGCGTGCGAGCAGCGGCGAAGCAGGACGCGAGGCGAGGGGTCAGAGTCCCCAAGTTCATGTGTGGCTTCACAAGGAGAGACCTTGTGGCTTAGTAGAGCGCGTCCACGTGTTCCTGTTGAGTTGAGTCTGGTGCGTGCACACAGCCGAGTGACGGTCAAAGGACTAGTTGAGTGTGACGTTGAGAAGTCTCTACGCAAGTGGAGCAACGAAGAGAGAGAGAGAGAGAGAGAGAGAGTTGAGAAGTCTGCGTAGCGAGGCGCAGAAGTTGACGAAGTGCAGTTGTGCACTAAATATACATCTGGAACAGACGTGTCCCGGTGCGGTGGATCAAGTTGACCACCGACGCCATTCGAGTGTAGTGACGTGTTGAAGTGGTTTTTACCAGTGGGCTACTGGAAGACCACCGCAGCAAGCACAAACAATATACGATCCGCCAGCGGGTAGGCGTTAAGAACTCGTTACTCTACCATCGTCCGTTATCTGCTTATCGCGTACGAGACCTTGTTATCCGTGTGCGATGCGTCTGCTGGTGTCAGACTGTGCCTTTCCGCCGCTACAGTAGCTCACATACAAAACCCGATTTTGCCCATCGGACATAATATACGAACACCATCACTCCCATACAAATATATATATAAACTTAAACCCTGGTAAAAGCGATATAACTAGGCATTTGTATCGGGCGAGTATCATTTTCGCACATGCAGCCGAGTTTGCTTACCCAATACACATTGAGAAGGGATGACGCTTAGTACAAGTGGAACGGCGCTGCACTGTGCGGGCATGTACATTGAGTAGATAATGGTGAAGTTCTGCTCATTCTATATCAAATCATAGGGACAGTATGGTGATCAAACTGCAACGCTACATTTTTATTCACATCCCTTTCAATATCGCTCTGGCAGCTACGCCAGAACCACACGTCGTATATGACTATATCTACGTGAATAATATGCCATTTCAGTTGGGTTTCCATCTCGTTGTGCCCAATTACCGTCGATCGAGAACTGGACCAATACAAATGCCTAGTTATATCGCTTTTACCAGGGTTTAAGTTTATATATATATTTGTATGGGAGTGATGGTGATGTCCGATGGGCAAAATCGGTTTTTTGTATGTGAGCTACCCTATAGAGCGACCTTTAGCACAGTAGAGCACTTCAGAGCCGTGTTATGATACTTGTGTCAAAATCGCTCCTTAAAATGATAAGAGTTGATGGAGCTACGGCGCCTATTGGGGGTGTTCGTACAATTTTGGCCGGGAGTGTACACATCATTTTCTTACACATTTGATTTTACTACCCTTTACAGTGCAGTTCTGCGGATAGCGGATTACATTTATCGTGTTCAGCATCATTTTCAGAGGATTCGCCAATCCGCTGGATGGTTCGATCCTGCGGAAATCGAAATCCAGCGGATCAAAACACTGGATCTGCTGAACAGGCCCTTAATTGAAGTACATGTAGTTGATGAATGCAAAAAAATGCATGTATCATATATATGTACTATTATCACTCGTTACATCGAATTGGTTGCTATTAGAGTCGAATTCAGCCACGTTCTCCTCCCATTGAGCGGTGGACTGAGACTTTGAACAAAGCTGCCTCAGCGAAACTGTTGGGTTCTTTTTCAAGCGTGCTGGCGATAGATGAGTAAAGAAAGCATGGTCTCGCACGTCAAATCGAGGTAAGCTTACAGACGACGAATGCTTGTGGAGTGAAGCACCAAAGCGGGAAAAATTCTAATAAGTATACAGACGATTCAAAGCATGACGGCCAGGGTTCCGAAAGCTCTGAATTGAAGAAACGAGCAAGCCGGCGCGACAGCAACGTCGCGAGGATCCCAGCTTGATTTGAACGAGGTGGCCGTGCTCACCTCGATTGATGCCATCGTCATAGCTGAGGACATGTACGTGTAGTGGCAAGCTCAATAAGCTTCCTCCAGGATATTGGACCAGGAACAAAAGCACGCCTTGCCAGCAAATGACCATTGCCTCATGTACCGGCAGTGGCGGTAGATGATGGAACGGCGGCCCGCCAGCGCACCGCAAAACAGTCTGCTTCGTTCTGTTTCTGAACTCGAGAAAGTCCAAACACAAACTAATCTTCACGTAATCACTAGAACTGCAACTTAAATTTTTATTAGAAAGCACTCAAGTGCTCCCCAAGGCACTCCACCCGGTTGTACCGATATCGCGGCCACGAGGATACCGGTAGCAACTGGAACATACACAAACAACGCGACGTTCCCGTCTCGAACACTGCACTCGAGAGATTGGCACTGCTGCTGAAACAATTCAATCACAATTCAATCTGCTGAAACAATTCAATCACCTCACACAGATCCTTTTAAGTGGACAAGAATGGATGTTTCATTACAACATACTATTATAATACTTAACACCGCGGTGTATGACATGTTCCTAATTAAGATGTGGTAGTTTCTGGTTGTGGACGAATCAACGACTTGGATGTTTTACATATCGATAATCATTACACGTACAGTACCATAGAAGTGCTAAGCCAGTTGGTTGCAGGTCAAGAATTGCCTAGAGGCTCGGAAGACATGTACGATATCGTTTTTTGTCTAATAGTGGGAATATCGTTTATCAGTATCGGGTGTATGTATCCCCTAGGGTATGCACTGCGAGTCAATACCGTCGAGAATCAAAGTACGCGTTTAATACATGTACTTGAAGTACTTGAAGTACTCGAGTGTAAAATACATGTTTGGATTAACTCAACATTTTTTTAAATATTAAAAATGTCAATTTTTGGATGGATTAACACATCACACACCGCCTTTCTCACCGCAGTGCGCCCGTCTATTATGTTAGCTGCGCCGGTGTGTACTCGCTCAGGGTTTGCGCGCAAAATGGGCACGACGGCAAAATGCGATGTGGGCAATGCCTACTGAGCATTGCGATACATGTACCGCAGCCATCATCTTGCCTGGATAACTAGCCACAACATCACAGGAAGATGGCCGCCATCATGAGTTTTGCCCCCGAACTCGAACATAGCTCAACAATTCGGCAGATGCTGCTCTTGGTCGCTGAAACAGTCTATCCAATCATGGTGTCGTCGTAAAAAAGGGAACGTGTCGTTTGACTGCTGTACAGCTTCATCCACTCGTCCTTGATGCATTCCGCGCCAACGCCCTCGTTCTGCACCCACCAACGGAGACTAAGCGATCGACACAAGACTCGACGGCTCCTTCAGCTTCCGGTTGTTCAACCAGGATGCTCTGATCGATGCCTCCCGCTCTCCTGGCAGGAGGGGCCTGCCCCCCTCAGGTGCTTCGAGGTGTGAAATGCTCTTCATTCCCCAATTGACCAGCCACAGCACACTCGCGCTCAACCCCCTCCCCCCCAGTTCCGGTGACGATGGCTGTCGAGAACGAGTCTGTGCCTGCTTCCCCCGTGGACCTCGCCTACGCGGAGGTCACAACCCCTGAGATCCAGAACACGACGCTTGAGCCGCAAGATATGGAGGCCCGCCTGCGTGTCCAGCCCACCTACATCCTGTAC
The DNA here is from genome assembly GCA_016864655.1 of Phytophthora cactorum. Lineage (NCBI taxonomy): Eukaryota > Oomycota > Peronosporomycetes > Peronosporales > Peronosporaceae > Phytophthora > Phytophthora cactorum. Next base: position 177,531 of record NHQK01000094.1, read on the forward strand.
ACCAGCGCCATGCTCGCCTTCGTGCTACCTCTTCAGTACGGTTGGTCGACCTCGCAGCTCAATCTGCACAAGTTCAATAATGTCGAGGACTGCAACGCTCGACCGGTTGTTGAGGGCACGTGCATCATGTTCCCAGGCCACACCAAGTTTCAGTGGACTATCGTCGTGAACGCGTGGATTTTTGGAGGCATGATCGGTGCCTTTTTCGTCGGCAAGTTCGCTGACCGATTCGGTCGCAAGCAGGTGTTGATCTACAATTGTGGGTTCATCATTGCGGGCGCAATTGTCATGGCTGTTGTGTCGAACCTGTGGGTCTTCGCGGTTGGTCGTCTTCTTGCTGGTATCGCCTCGGGTGCCACGACGGGTAATGTCGGTGGCTATATCAACGAGATCTCGCCCCCGCACCTCCGCTCTCTGCTTGGTGCCGTTCTCCACAGTGGTATCACCGTCGGTATCTTGTTGGTCGCGACGACGTTTTTCTACATGGATTTCGAGAATGGTTGGCGCTACATCGCTGCGTTCCCGATTGTACTTGCGGCCATTTTCCTGGCCATGTCGCCGTTCCTGATGGTCGAGTCGCCTGTGTGGCTGCTGCTGAAGGGCCGTCGTAATGATGCCGAGGCTGTACTCACTCGCCTGTTTGGAGCCGAAAATGTGCCCGTGGCTCTGGAGTGGATTGAGTCCAAGCGCAAACACGACATGGAGATGCAATCGAGTACATGGAGTGAGACTGGAAACGAGGTTGTTCGCAACGGAAAGGGTGTACCTTTCTCGGAGCTTATTGCTCCCGCTCTGCGTCGCCAATTTATCATCGCCATTGGAGTTGCTTGCATGCAAAAGATCACGGGTATCAACACGGTATTCTACTACTCATCGGATCTATTTAGTCAGGCTGGACTGAGCAACGCCCGTGTCAGCACTATTATCATTGACATTGTGAACATGCTGCCGACGCTGGTGTCAGGCTTCTTCGCAGCTCGCTTCGGTAACCGTCGAATGCTGCTCTGCGGTTTAGCTGGTATGTTCATCAGTGCGATCGGTGTGACACTGTCACTCTCGTTCAGCTGGTCGGCTCTGTCAATTCTGTTCATTGCCACGTACGTCGGTTCGTTCGGTGTCAGTCTTGGTCCACTAATGTACGTGGTCATTGCCGATATCTTCCCCGACTACGCTCGTGCTACTGTGTCGTCGATTGGTGTGATGGTTGCTTGGACGGCCAACCTGATCGTGGGTGTTGGCTACCCGTACATTTCGAGTGCTCTGGGCGACCTGGCATATCTTCCGTTCGTGGTGCTGCTGGCGATCTCGTTCGTGTTCGTATTCTCACTGCTGCCCGAAACGTCTGGCAAGACGAACGACGAGATCCAGGACGAATTCCGCGCTATTCGCCAGAAGAAGCGTCGTGCGGCCGCTGGTAACTAAGTTAGTGTAAGCACACGTGTCATCATGATTTTTTTGGATGTTGCATCATTAAACTAGATCGCTTACGCTCGTGCCGGGAGGGACAAGTATCCAAGGACCAGGTTTGGGTCGAAACGAAGTATTCTATTGCTGCTCCAACTTCGCCATCGTGAAATAGTTAGCTACTCTGTCCACTTGCGTTGCAGTCGTACAGGAGCATTGTAACCTGTTTTAACCACAACTCGGATTGCCCAGCAGTATTACTTTCTACAATATCCGCTGTAGTTGCGGTGATGGATGGTTCAATCGTATATCAATGACTATCGTGGACGGCTATTGGCCGATAGGAACTTTAACAGCTCGCGGCCAAAGGTTTGGTCGCGAGTTTGCTGTTGGAGTTTTGAGAGGTATCATACGCAGAGCTGCAAGATGCACTAAATACTCAGCCTAGTATGGACCGAGATGGCCGGGAAGCCTACATAGCAGAAAACAGTCGATGAAGCAGTTTACGGGTGCTTCGATTATTTGGCTAGTATAATGGTAACATCTTGGGTGAGTGCTAGCCTAGTTACCGTTTGTTTGTGGCGCTGAGGAACAAGTGGCTGGCACTGAGATGGGGCGTCAGAACCAATTTGACTCATTGATCTTTCTGGGAGTACGAAGGGATAAGTGCCGACTAAGGCACAAGACCAGTTGAGACCGAGCCTAGGGGGTCCAAGTTAACAGTGTAAATGAAGGTCGTTTGAAGTGACGTGTGGCTTGAAGGTCCCCTGCAGGTCTCCTAATGTTTCCTGTAACTCAGTCGACATTTCGGAACGATATAAAGTCTGTAATGCCCTACGTATCCCTCCCGGTATAAAAGTAGATTTTACTACCCCACGGCACTTCTAGAAAAATATTGAGTCTTCGTTGGGGTTGGGGTACAAGCTGTACTTCAAAAGAAGTACAGACAATCCCGTCGGTAGTCATAGGGCCGGGAACCTGCTTTTTATTCCTGTCTAAGGGGTTTCCTATCGCGGGATGCAACATTACATGTATACTGGATCATCAGTTTACCATTAACCCAGCACATTCAATCCAACAGCCAACAGTATTGTTAAGGGTTGGAGAAGCTTACCAAATGCGTAATGCATATATAGCTGGCGATATCTCGGTTAACTATTTCGCTTTTACACGCCATTGCGTGCCTTCCAACACAGCCCCCGCATCACATTTACAAACCGGTTGGTTGCAACCTGGACTATCAGAATGCCTAATGGTGGATTGAAGGGTTTGTCGTTCATGCCGGTGCTACTGGATGTCAGATAGGCGGATGAGTGAGAGGACTACGAGAAGTGTACATGAAAATATAGATAGGAAGCAACTACAGTCGTTGGTATTTCAGGCGCCACGTACAATTAGGAATTTTCCCATAGTTAAGCACCCCAGAATAGGACTTTTATTATGTTTTGTACTCAATCGGACCTAAGTGCGAGAAACCCATGGCCGAGCCAAAATGTCTTATTTTATGGACTCGGTATTAATTTCGGGAACTCAGCTGAAGGCTCGTCCCGAATTTGAGAGCCAAAAAGTCAGAAATCAGGGCTTCCCACATCTATTAGAGAGCCTCACGCAAAAAGGGAAACGGACTTTTCTGCTAGCACGCACACAATGAATGCGCTCGGATATTATTTTTCTAACGCAAGTATGGAAATGAGTGACGGTAGTAATAGATGGTAATTCTTAAGAGATAACAAGTTTTGATTGAAATTGCTGGCATTTGTTAACGATAAATTAACTAGACTATCGATTCTCATCTGGTCTAGCACCGACGTTGATCCCGATTGACGCTAGCACATCAGCGGCCACACCACTATGATCTCTACTCGATAGTAAGCTTTTTACCAAACACCAATGCTCCAGCTGCCTGTATACGGGGACGTACGCCTTGTTTGGGTTGGTTTCGCGAGATATTTTACTACTTGCTTGGTAGTTGAGCCAGTCTTATCACCCGCGAGTTTTTTTTAGCACGACACTGCGCGCGTGCCACCACGTCGTGCTGTGGGCTGCTGTCAGTAGTGACGATTCGCTGACTGTCGCGGTGATCACGGTGTTCTCGGTTGGCTTTTCCCACCATTTACTACCAGCTAATGCTGGATCTGCGTGCTGTCCTGCTACTACATCACGGGGTTGAGCTTCAGCAGCCTATTTTGCTACTCGTAGACGTTGCTCTAGCCGTTGTTCAAGTTGTTCTTCAATTGACAAAATTTCCTTTCGCTGTTGTTGTTGTCATTGGCTACGTATCCCCCCAGCGAACTGTTTACGAGCGTCATCATATACTTGGTTAATGGCGCGTACAAGGACCTCGATTCGAGCTTCCGCTTCGAGACGATGCTTAGGTCACGCGCTCCTCGACAAATTGCATCTGTCGAAATTCCTGTTGTGTCTCGCGGTCAGTTAGTACAGCATGTACTACTGCAAGACGGTTGGTCTGGGCGGAGACATGAGCGATGGCTGCTCCAAGACGTTCGTTATCCACCGAGTAGCTGTCAGGAAGTGCATGTCGTTTACGGGGTCCATTGTGGACAATTACAACTGAATCCGAAAACAGAGCAGATAATAATTAGACCCACGTCTTGTAACCAATCATGTACATTCGGAGGCTCCCACCCATAAAAAGAGAGCCAATATTTTAGGGGAGCCGGGCTCTCAAGGAGATTGGGTTCCCATGCAAATCGAGAGCCCGGGCTCCGGCTCGGTTCGTCCCCCCCATGGAGAAACCTGTGACATTGACTGGGATCGTAGGAGATCAGGCTGATTGGCGCCTTTCCGATTGAACACAGGGAAACATTTCTGCACGAGAACGAAACATGTCGATTGGATGAAAACCGAACGGCTTGCCTGTTTGACTTCAAGAAAGTTACAATTTGCGGCTCAAAACCTGTCCTATATACTGCAACTCGGGCACTTTATCTGCCTCTTATTTGTAAAAGCAATCGCATTTCCACTGGGTGATCTTCGGAGACGTGCGCGGTCCACTATGGACCCCACAGGCCACTTTGCGCCCACGATAGCTGCACCCAAGCATCACGCGGGACCCATGATACGGGTGCATGCACATGTTGTGATTTTTTAAAAAAAATATTGTCATTTAAACTGATTTCAATTTGATTCTCCAGCATGAGGAGCCCCTTGTTCACAGCGTCGTGCATCACGCCATGCAGCCCTTGGTGAACTTGAACGTGCCGTTCAGCACCTGCTCCGTGGAGAAGCGCAGGTTCCACTTCTTACCGCCGATGGCTGCTGCGAGCGGACACGGACTGTGCTTCTTGGTGTCCACGACGGTGGTCGGCCCAGCCGTCACGAGGAACAGGCTCTCCAACTTGTCCTTGAACACGAGGCGCAAGGTACTCAGGATCGACAGGTGCATCATCTCGACGATCACGTCCTTCGTGATGGGTAGGAGCTCGAAACGTCTTAGCAGACGGTTCTGGTGATGGCGTACGGACAGGCGGTGAAGGTTTTCGCCGTTCCTTCCTCGCTAGCCCCGATCACGGCTCGGCGGTAGATTCGGCTTTGCGCTTTCTCCGTAGTGGCGTGACCAGTGAAGGGTTGACCCTGGAATGACTCCGTAACACCTTGGATGTGGTCTTGGAGACAGCCAGACTGGTACTGGTGCCATGATCGGCATCTGGGAGTGTTTTGCTTGATGAATCGGCCGAACTTGTCTCGGAGGAAGCGCACTCTTGCGGACAACGTGGTGAAGGCACATCAGAAACCTGGGACTCGGTCAAATGATCCAGCTGGATGCGAATACACCGCGGAAAAACGAAGCGAGACTTTTGTCTCGAATCGCCCATGTTTGAGATAAGTAATACACTTGATATAGCGGTCTCCAGGTCTTACTTGGGGCAGTATAGTTCCTCATTCGCGCGTAGCTTGCCTCTAAGTGCATGACGTATCGCTCCCATTCCCATGGCGCGCCCAAACACCACGAGCACTTGTTGTCCATTCCTTCCTCCATTTTTGGTTTCGCCTTTCCAGAAATCAACGGTACTACCGAGGGTGAACATGCTCATAGCCCAGCGATTTGATTGGTAGTTATCCCTCTCAAACACGATGCTCATTGGCCGGAAATAACAGTCGCATACGGCGCTTTAGCTGATATGGAATCAAAAGGGTTAAGTTGCGCAAAACGAATTATGTTGCTAAATGCCTTTTTAGGTTTCTCTAGGTACGGAAGCTGACTTGACGCCAGAAGAGTTACCGGCTCTCAATCCATTCAAGCTGGAAGCTGCTGCTTCTGAGCCCACCCTATCGTCGCGTTTTTCGCGTGCTCGGACGCGCGCACACAGCAATGCTGAGTGTGAGAAAGCGTGCTACAGTGAGGTGTGTGCGACCTACAAGTGTCTACGGACTTGCACCAGTGCCAGAGTCCAGAGCCCGAGATGAATCTACAACGCCCATCCTGCCAACGATCATTGCTCGCGTTGGTGAAGCCACGCGGCTTACCGGCTATCCAGTCCGCCGCGTGCCTGTACGGGGCAGTACGATGGCAAGTACTGAAGGACTGTATGCTGAAGGACATTGCTGGCTGACAGCAGCCGAGATGGTGCCGCTGCACTATTGACGCAATGTATGAGGTGACTTAGTTTTAGTATAGATTCATGGTATTGTGCGAATATATCTAGCGGTACGGCGAAGTCTGGGGCTTGGCGTGCTCTTTCTCAATCACTTCCGGTTTTGCAGCTCAGCGAGCACTGCAAAAGAGAGAGAGAGAGCCACTCGCACCATACTTCTGCAGTCCTGTCGCGGCATTTAGCCCAGCACTCATGTGCTTACGATCTTCCTGCAAGTCACTCAAAACTACTGCCCTTCTACTGTACTTCGACCTAATGGCACTGCACTAGGAAGTGGCGGACAGTTAACAAGTGACACTGTAACGGGGTTACACGCAAGTGGCTACAAGTAGCCACTTGGCTACAAATAGCCACTTGGCTACATGGAGGGTTCTCGAACGTTGGTGTAAGACACACCAATGGTTACACTTTGCAGACCGCTGGTCTGTATGCATTTAGGCTTCCTATTGGTAGATAAGCATTTCTTTCTACCAATTAGAATACCAGGGTTCTGACAGCCATCGGATGGCAGAATACCTTTCATATAGGATATCAGTTTTAGGAGGAAACCCAGTCCAGACGTAAACCATAAAGAACAGTTCTCATTTTAACCCAAAACGGCTTTTAGCTTTTCTTATTTTAGTAAATCTATACTTCGGACGAAAGTATAGTTAACCTAAGTTTAAGCAAACTACGCTTCCTCGTACACGTGCGCTAACGTGTAAGCCGAAGTAGTGGGCACAGAGTTAGCCCATTACACCTGGTAGCACTTTGTAGTCCGTCCAACGACCGACTATCTGACTTGTTCGTATGGAATACGAACATGGGGCCGAAAACCAACCCATGGACGGTAATCCGTCCATGCGTAGCCCGAACGAGTCTGCAACGCACATTGCGCGTGCAAACTGCCCCCACCTGTCGAATCCAGAGTGGGAGGCTCTCCAAAGACTGACAACAGTCATTGGGGAGGCGGCCGTAGCGACGATGCTATGGACGTTGTCACCGACAGAGCAACACGGTGTTGCTCTGGGCTTCATAGTCAAGGAGCAGCGAGATGCTGCTGCCGCTACGACTACGACGGCGTCGTCCGGGTCGACACCGCGCGTGCAGTCATTGAAACTGCACGTGAGCAACTATGTGGGAAAAGAGGGGGAACCTCTTCTCCGATGGCTTGTCGAGGTCGACACTGCCATTGCAGCTCGACGCATCTTCGACGAACTGTCGAAGGTTGCGTTCGCCATGTCATGTCTTGGCGGACGAGCGAGGATCTGGGCGTATGGACGCCGGCTCACGGACGCTACGTGCTTCGGCACGTACGCGGAGTTCAAGGAGGAGCTCAGACAAGCGTTTGAGCCTCCTAAGAACGAGTTCCGGTCGAGGGCTGAGTTCCTCGATCTGCAGCAAGGTAAGCATGACGTTCATGCTTACGCCCAACGTGCGCGGTACTTGGTCTCGAACATCGTGACCAACCCGATGGACGAGGCGACCAAGGTCGTCACGTTCATGAAGGGCTTGAGGGATGGTCCCGTCAAGACCTACCTCTTCCGAGAGTACCCAAGTACTCTCGAAGCTGCGATCACCCTTACCATACAAGAGGAATTTAGCCTGCGGCAGGCTAAATTGCATGTGAACGTGCCGATGATGGCACGTCCGGTGAGGTCCGGGACCTATGGATCTCTCGAACGCTACGGCTGCTGGTCACCAGCAGCGGAACGACAGTAGCGTGCGGTGTTTCCGATGCGGATACACCGGACACTATGCGCGTGAGTGCACAGCGGCTGTGCACAAGGCCGGGGGCCGACGTGGCGATGCCGGGCATCGCCGCGATCAATAAAAAAACGCGCGGAACCAGTAGGCGCGGGGCGCCCTACTGGTAGTGCAGTCACGCGTGTCTACAACGGACACGCGACACTGAAGACTGCAGCCCCCAGTGAGAGAGACTCTCACTGCAAGAAGCAAGATGACAAGCCAAATCTTGTCATCCTGAAAATAAGGTCGAAGAGAGAGAACTCTCTTCGTGCTCTGGTAGACTCGGGTGCGTCGAACAACTTTGTTCGACAGCAAAGTCTACCGAAGCTGAACTTCCAGGATGTAGACACACCTCGAAGTGTGTCGGCAGTGCGGTTGGCAACGTGAGGACTGAGAAGCGCGTCGTACGCGTGCGCTTCTCGTACAAACACCGGGTGTTTGTGGAGAACCTTATCGTCTTAGACTTAGACGATAAGTTTGACTTGGTGTTGGGCATGCCGTGGCTTGCACGGCATGATCCAGTGGTCAACTGGGAGAAGCGTACGCTTGTACGCTTCGGACGCAACGCGACAGAGAGCGATGGCCCTGTCAGTGTCGCGCATGCACCGCAAGGTGCATCCGATCACACCGTTGAGGCAGCACCGTGTGTTGCAGCCTCCGGTGCCCACACACAAGTCACAACGACTGAGGCAGTCGTTGAATCAGTCTCAAATCAGAAATCAGATTTGAGGTGCGTTCCTACTTCAATGTGCGTATCAACTCTGGGAGTTGATCGATTAAGTATGGAAGAGACTTCAGCTACAAGCAGTAGCTGTAAAGTCGGCGTGTCAGCTCCGGGAGTTGACACGGCCGTGACTTGTTCAAAAATCACGGAAGGCTCCGCCGCAAGGCGTCGAGGTGTCAAGAGTGCATCAACTCCGGGAGTTGATGACGCGGCAAGCAGTGTTGGCGGTTGCAAACGTCCAACACCGGGAAAGCTTGCGTGCTCACGTGCAGCCGGGCTGCACGAAGAAGCGATATGCAATCAAGCCGGGCTTGATTTTGTGCGTCCGCGGAAATAATCCACCGACAGTTACGACAACGGAAACCCGTCCAAGGCCGGGCCTGGACGAGGAACAAGTGGAGCCGGGCTCCACAGAAAGAAACGACAGCGCAAGCAACACAAAGCTGCGCAAGTCTCGGTTCGGGACCGAGACGCTACAAGCGATGTCTGCCCGGCAGACATCGGACGCGACGTCGAGTGTCGAGACGTTGAACGTCTTGACACGGACCCATACTGGTCTCCAGTACCGGTCGATGTAAATGGAGAATCCTCCGACGAGTGCGTCGGAGTTGACGTCGCTTCCAGCCATGAGCTGGATACGCTTCGCGAAGGACCTGTACGATGGACGCATCGAACAGATATGCATCCTTTCGGATACTAAGCCTAATTAAAAAAATTAAATGAAAAAAATACATCTTTTCGTGGTATCGGTGTCTGCGCCGGTATCGTCGCATCGTTCAGCTTGTTGTAAGCATGAGCAATGCGCCATCCGCCCTGTGGCTTCTTGACACAGAACATTGGTGCGCTGTGCGGGGACTTCGATTCCCGCACCTGCCCTGCCTGACGACGACTCTCGAAGAATCGTCGATCGCCTTCACTTGATCTCGCGGCAGTGGCCACTACCGCGTCACACAGTACTTCGTGCCCGGCACGAGGTCAATCTCGTGCTGTATTCCCTTGTCCTGCGGAAGCTCCGCAGGAATCTTGTCCGGAGCACATCCTTGTGTTCCCGCAGAATATCGTAGAAGGGAATCGCCTTCAGCGAGTTCCAGCTCTGCCCGTCGAAGCGCTCCTTCTTCGTCTTCGCACTGAGAGTGAGGACACTATCAGTGGTACTCGCAGCGTGGAGTCGCCTCAACTCCTCCGCTTCGCTCTTCATCCTTTCGAGATCATCGATTCGATGGCCAAGAGCACCATCTACAGTGCTCTTGATCTGCGCGACGGATTCTATCAAATCCTGATGCGTGAGAGCGACATCGCTCTCACGGCGGTGAGCACTCCAAGCGGTATGCTTTGGGAGTGGCTCGTAATGCCGCAGGGACTGAAGAACGCCCCTGCTACCTTCAATAGATGCGTGACGCATCTATTGCGCTCGGTGCGCGACTTCGCACCGAGTTACTTCGACGACGTGTTCGTTCACAGCCGGGCTGTGAACGGGAAGACTGACGTTGAGGTGCACAAGGAGCACCTCCGTAAGCTGCTAGGGCTCATGCGTAAGCATAAGCTCTATGCGAACCTGAAGAAGTGTATCTTCGGGGCGAGCGAGATACCCATTCTCGGGTGTCTCGTCGGGAAGAACGGCGTACGCCCTGACCCAGAGAAGGTCAGAGTGATAAGTGAATGGCCTACGCTATCCAATGTCAAGGAACTGAGGCAGTTCCTTGGGCTTGCAACGTACTTGTGCAAGTACGTTGAAAACTACGCGGGCAAGATTCGCCCGCTGTCGCAGCTTCTAAAGAAGGAAGCTGAGTGGAAGTGGACTGCTGAGTGTCAGCAGGCCTTCGATGCAGTCAAGCAGGGCTTGACTGAAGCGCCGATCTTGGCAGTGGCTGACCAAGATCGTCCGTTCCACGTCGTGTGTGACGCATCCGACTTTGCGATCGGATGCGCGTTGATGCAACACGATCACGAGGGTCGTGATCGTGTGGTCTACTATCAGTCGCGTCAGCTGAAGCCAGCTGAGCGTAACTATCCCGTACATGACAAGGAGCTCCTTGCCATGAAGTATGCACTCGCGAAGTTCCGAGTGTATCTACTTGGGAGTGGACCGTTCGTGGTCTACACCGACCACGCTTCACTGCGAACTGCAGGGAAGTCGCCGCATATCTCGCAACGGATGGCGAGATGGTTGTCGTTCTTCGCAGAGTACGACTTCCGGGTTGAACGCCGTGGCCGACGCATTGTCACGTCGGCCGGATTATGCTGTGAAGACAACCGACGCCAATTGGATTGGCGTCGAGCGCGTGAGTGCTCCGTCGTCGTCGTTGATCGACGACGTGAAGGCCGCGTATGCGAGTGACGCAGACGCGAAGCAGTTGCTGAGCTACGCCTCAGCACCTTCCGACGAGGCGCGTCGGAAGTTGGCACCACACCTTCGAGCTCGTGCACATCGATATCGTGTTCACGGAGGACTGCTGCTATACAGCGCAGTGGACGACGATGTGATTCGCATCGTCGTGCCGAACGACTATGATCTGCGGATGCGGATCATGTACGAGTATCACGATGCCCCTACGGCAGGGCATCCTGGTCGTGAGAAGATATACGTGCTTCTCACGCGTGACTTCTACTGGAATCACCAGTACAAGTGGGTGCGCAAGTACGTACGTGCTTGCGAGGTGTGTCAACGCGTGAAGCCTGCTGCGTTTTCGCAGGCTCCGCTCCAATCACTTCCGACACCGTCGGAGTGTTGGCAGTCCATCTCTATGGACTTTGTCTTTGGTCTTCCGCCTGATAGCAAGCGGAGGACTGGTGTCGTGGTCTTTGTCGACCGATTCAGCAAGATGGTGCATCTTGCTGCAGTGCCGGCTGAAGTGACAGCCGTACAGACAGCACGACTGTTTGTAGACATGGTGTTCAAACACCATGGCATGCCGCTCGACATCGTGTCGGACCGTGATCCACGCTTCACAGCGCGGTTCTGGCAAGAAGGGTTTACACTTCTTGGTACACAACTGTCGATGTCGACTGCGGACCATCCGCAGACGGACGGTCAGACCGAGCGCGTGATTGGCGTGCTCGGCGACCTGTTGAAGAGCTACGCACACTGGCCCCAGCAATGGAGCGACTGTCTGCCGATGGCAGAGTTTGCCATCAACAACTCGGTGCATACCTCGACGGGGCATACGCCGTTCTACGTAAATGCAATGCGACATCCACGCCTTCCGAGCATGCTCGAAACGGTGGCTTCCTCCTTTAGTGGGGGAGGATCTACGGTTGCATCCGAACAACCGCAGAAGAGCGCTCATACCGACACGGTATCAGCGATGACGACACAAAGACAAGCTGCGTCTCGTTCCGCGAACGAGACGACGGACAAGAAGACACCGCGACCAAGGACAACACGTCTGTGCAGCGCACAGGCCGGGGCTGCTGTGGGAACGAACGCCGTGCTGAACAAACCATTCAGCACGCAAGCAATGGACTTTGTCCAGCGCCGACAAGCCGTAATACGGTTTGATCAGGACGCGATAGCAGCTTCTGTGGATAGACAGAAGCTGAACGCTGACAATGTTGGCAGGGGCAACAGAAATGAATTCGAAAAGGGTTCATTAGTTCTGTTAGCTACTCAGAACCTGCCTAGATATGCAGTTTCGGATTTCGGAGCAAGTAAGCTTGCTCCGCGCTTCTCCGGTCCGTTCACAATGCTTGAACGGCATGGCAACACGTACACGTTGGACATACCGTTCAGCATGCGGCTCCATCCGACATTCTACGTCGGGCGGTTGAAGCCGTACACGCAACACGAGCCACCTAGCCTTGATGGCTCACAGAAGACGACGAAGCGGCGTAAGCCAGCTCCTCGAGGGCAGCAACACGGTCGTGGAGCCTCACGACCTGCGATCCAAGTTCCACTTGGATGTTTGACGCGGTCTGGGCGGCCTGCGCGACCTGCGCCTTCTGGTAGCGCAGCTCCTGCTGTAGCTGGGCGAACTCCCCAATCTGGAACTGTTCCAGAGCGGCTACACGATCGTATAGAGCGCGGGAGTCACGGTCAACCTGGGGTTGACCGTACGAGAGGTATCTTTCCGCCCTCGCCGCCACCACTACGCGATGCGTGCGGCTCGACTCGGTGGATAGTCGAGCGAATCATGGGCTATGAACCCCCGAAGACGAACCGATATCAGGCTCTCGTTGGAGAGGATTTCCTCCCCACCGAGATACATGGGAGCCTCGGAACGTTCTGATAGAGGACGTTCCGGAAATGGTGAGGGCGTACGAAGCTCAGAACGGAGTGCAGGCGTAACGCCTGCACGAGCGCTGCGATCACCGCTGACACTCGGAGTGTCACGACGTTCATCACGACGTTCATCACGACGTTCAAGTTGAACGCGGAGATCACGCAGCTGAACAGGTACACGCACAGTCGTGTACCCGGTGACGTCTCGCTCAGTGAGACGCTCAGCCCCAGGGGGAGGGGGGGGGGGCAATGCGAACACGCAGGTCCAAAGGGAACTGCGCACGGAATACCCGCCTCCATAGCTTCATTATGGAGGAGATCGATCATATGACACCTTGAGAATGTCTCGAAGCGACGTTGTGCCGCAGTGATGCGGGCGCGGTACGCTTTCGCGTCTTTGTTGAAGTTTTCAACAAAGGCGTTCAAAGATTGACAAAGTGCCATCCACTCGGGCACTTTGCTTTTGCGCGAAGTTTGCTTCGACGTATGCCATCGGAGCTCATGGAAGAGTCCGATCTAGTAGTCGCGCCTTTGATTCATCATCGGATCAAAGTAGCCTCAGCGTCATCAATGATGGCTCTGCACACATACAGCGGGATCTGGTTCGGTGGCGAAGTCGCACCGAACCTGGAAGCAATCTCGGATGCGCTTGGTATCCACGGAGCGCGTTCTGTAGGGACAGAACGCGGAGAAGAAGGAGTTACCGGCGTTGGTGCCTTCTCTTCTTCATCATTACGCGAGCGCTTCCAACTTGAAGCGCTCGGATCATTTTCACGGGGTCGACGTGACCCTGTGACCGGCTCATGCGCGACTGCGGCCGACTCGGAGTCGGCTGCTGAGGATGGGACTTCCCCGTCCTCCATGGGGACATCACTGATGTCCGACCCATAGTCGGTAGGCATGCTACCGTCGGTGTGGAACACCGACGAGCCCTCGAGAATCGTCTCGGGGGTAGCAGCATTATCCTCCACGCGCTTCTTATACTGTAGCGCGTGGTATTCGTCGACAGAGATTGTAGACTCTGTCGTGGAGGTGCTTGCTTGCGCAGGCACCGAGGTAGAGTTGCCTGCAGATGCAGGCACGGACGTAGCCGAGTCTGCAGAAGCAGACTCTTGCGCTGGTGTCTTCGTTAACGAGCTTATTGCGGAATGAGCTCGAATTTCCCGGAGAGTTGACGGTCTCGTCAATTCTTTGATTGACGTGTTAAGACTGGCACGTCTTATCTTAACGGGGGGTAACGGGGTTACACGCAAGTGGCTACACGTAGCCACTTGGTTACATGGAGGGTTCTCGAACGTTGGTGTAAGACACACCAATGGTTACACTTTGCAGACCGCTGGTCTGTATGCATTTAGGCTTCCTATTGGTAGATAAACATTTCTTTCTACCAATTAGATTAGCAGGGTTCTGACAGCCATCGGATGGCAGAATACCTTTCACATAGGATATCAGTTTTAGGAGGGAACCCAGTCCAGACATAAATCATAAATAACAGTTCTCATTGTTAACCCAAAACGGCTTTTAGCTTTTCTTATTTTAGTAAATCTATACTTTCGGACGAAAGTATAGTTAATCTAAGTTTAAGCAAACTACGCTTCCTCGTACACGTGCGCTAACGTGTAAGCCGAAGTAGTGGGCACAGAGTTGGCCCATTACAGACACGGTGACGCTTGCCACGTCACCTCACTGAGGACTTCGCAACTGCGCTGCTACAATCCCCGAGCAGGTGGCGCCGCGGTAAAACGCGATCGTCGCCGTCATCTCTTCAACCAGCACCTCTGCGAGAGGCTATTCTCGCAATGCAAGCTGGTCATGACGCCACAGCGTGCATCTCTGCTCCCGGTGAACTTTGAGATGATCGTGTTTCTGCGTGCTAACCGTACGTTTTGGGACGCAAATACGCTGATGAGTCTTGTTGTCGATGACACTGATGACAACTAGTGTCAATGTTGGTGCTGAAGGACAATACAATAGGTCTTCCTCATTACTTTATTATTGTTCTCCTTCATATGCATTTATTTCATGTTGTTGTGAAGAACAACTAATACATTTCTTTATTGCAATGTCCGAGCACTAGCCTCACGTCGGATACCCACTCGGCCTGGTCTGTGCGGAGCTTAAGGGACTCGGATCACTGACACCAAACCAACTCAAATTATTGTCGTCTCAATTGAAGGCTGTGAAACGTAAAGATATAGCGATGACATGTTGGCTCTTTTGCAGTTTCAAGGTCCGATGTCAGTCGAAATGTCGTGAGAGAGCTTGCGACCGTGGGTATGTGTTCTCCGTCATGACACTATTAGGCAAAGTGAGGAAGAAAATAGTTTGGCGAGCAGAACGTGGGGTGGCCAAATGTCATTCGAGCGTACATGTGTGTACTGTAGCCATATTACAGCACACGTAGCATATTCTCTTTCATTACTTCTGTTCGTTACCTCACATGTCAGACTCCCTCCTCCAAGGGCAGCCCCAGCACAATACTCATTCTCCGACTCCCGTAACACCACTATAGCAAAATCAGTGCCAGCGTAACCAATATGCCTTACGATTTCCATTAATCAGATTTTGACGGCTGCCTAAACTGTCCACGCGACAGGGTGCATTCTCGTCAACGCGTTTGTTGAAGAACAAGTAGCCTGTACTGGTAACGGCTTTTCTACGCGTTTTATTGACTAGAATACATTGTCGCGCAGTTCCCTGAATCAGGCTTTACATTCCAGCATTTCCCCCGCAGCAGCACGATGACAAGTCACAGCGAGCCCAACCCCCTTCCAGAGATCTCTCGGGACGTCTGCGCAGCTCGAACGGCCTTTGCCACACCAGCACCTGGCCAGCTAGACGCAGCGCAACTTAGGAGCGCTTGGACCGCACCTAACACGAAGAAGGCATACCGCAGCTACATAAAGGAAATAGCGGCTTGGATCCACACGACGCAAGAGTCGCCTGATAGGTTTTTCGAAGAGGACGGCAGCATTAACCTCTCTGTTTCTATGCCTACGCATTTGAAGCTTTCTTGCTGCATAAGATGAATGGAGGGAAACTCAAGGTCTCGACGCCGAGTGGCTACAGAAGCGCTCTAAAGGATGCATACCGACAAAAGCGGCTTGATCTTCCGTCGGAGTATCTCGACGATCTCACGACATTTTTCAGGGGCCTTAAAAGAGTGGAGGCGGACAATGATCAAGCTGGTGGTGAGCGTAAACCTGGAAAAGAGCCGTTGACTTTTTCTTTGTATACGGAGTTGGCGGAGCGCACATTGTCTCTCAAAGACAACGGATTTGCTCATTTCTTTTTGGTATCGCAATGGAACCTGATGTGCCGGTTAAAGTCAGTGGAAACACTGCACATCTCGCATCTGCACTGGGCAGATGACAGTGTTGGATGCGTGCTACATAAGACCAAAACAAACCAAGAAGGAAGCGGGCCCAAGGACCCACGCCATATCTACGCGAACCCTGCACAGCCATCATGCTGCTGGGTGCTCGCTCTCGGTTGTCTACCTAGCATCTAATCCAACACTGAAGGCTGGCAAGCTTTTTTCCTGGCTCCAATCAAAAATCGCGATTTTGTAAGGCGCTGGGGAAATTACTGGAGGATATCACTGGTGAGAAGGTATACGGGACACACTCTATCCGGAAGGGAGTAGCTACCTACGCAAGCAGTGGTAGCACAGGGGGTCCGTCTATCGTTAGCGTATGCTTACGTTGTGGTTGGTCGTTGGGTGGACTACAAGATCGCTACTTTCGCTACGAGGCGGCTGGTGACCAGTACTTGGGTCGTGTAGTCGCTGGGTTACCGCAAAACAGTGCCCAATTTGCGGTATTGCCACCGCATTTTGAAGATCCAAGGGACCTGTTTGTGGTAGACTGCACCACAAAAATGTTTCCTGCGTTGAAGGACAACGCTCACATTACGCCAGTGTTGTGCCTTTGTCTGGCATCGATCGTAATGCACGCCGACTTTTTGCAAGGACACCTGCCCCAAACACATCCGCTACGGTCATCGTATATTTTTCGAGAGCCTGCAATTTTTGACTAAGCTGCAAAGTTTGCTGTTTACTGGAGCTAACTCATGGATACGGCCCACTGGAATCCCTCCTCACGTTGAGCTCTTCCAGCAACATGTCGAGACCCGCACTGCTTTGAGCCAGCTGCCTGACGTTTTGCTGGATGGATTTGGTAGGCTACTAGAAGATCGTTCCATTGGTCGCGAAACTATTACACGGGAAGCTATTGGTTCAACTATACGGTCGCTTCTTCAGGAGGCTGGATTATAGCAATCTCAAACCGCTGCGTCACCGCAGCCTTCGCCCCAATATCAATGTGGTACTACCTATTACTGGCCTTCTGACGGTCGCTTTCACCGAATGCCCGAGGACTTCAAGTTTCCCCAGCTCGATGCGCTGAGCGTATGGCGATTATGGTGGTTAGGAAACCCTGCTACAGGCTATCCTCCGTTTCGAACACTACAAGCCTCTGACTTTGTATCTTCCAATCGCAAGATGTACTCAGAGTGGTCTGTTCTGGTGCGGCACATTATTACTGGCGCTGAGAGTGGCAGTGGCGCTGAAATGCAGAGCCCTGACTGTCAAGAAGAGACAGATCGTCTCTACCGGATAGGAATGTCGAACGTGCCGCTAAAGACCTCTACTCAACCGCACAAGCAGCGACCAGAGCGAGCTGTCACCACATTGAGCCGTATCCGAGAGGTTATCCATGACGCTAATCCAAGAGCACGCTCGGTTCCTTTTCGTCATAGAAAGCGTAAGAAACAGCAGTAAGTAGCTTATAAACAACACCAAGATGAACATCGTACTATAGTAGTCCTTAACAGTAAGTTACCTACCGTGGTGAGCAGCGATGGCCACAGCGTGACTGCTATTCCGCGTCTTCGGTTCTGATAGTCAGAAATTACATACTTTTATCCAATCACCATCTGTTACTTCACCATAAGATGGGCTGGTTACGGGATCCTGACACAAGTCAGTGATGCCCAAAGTGGTCCGCGTTCTCAGAGCGAATGGAGAAGAACATATTTTCTTCGATGCTGATTGGCCTAATCTGTATACGTGTGCTCCAGTCGACACCCAGTCAATTATTTCTCTTGCGTTACTTCTGTTCGTTACTTCACCACGGCACAGCCTGGAGATGATCCCCATGCCATACCGGCCGTCGCTGTCTTTGCCAGTGCATGATGCGCTTTATTCGTTCTGGAGGCTGCCTGGTTCCACCCGTTCATGGCTCCAATCGATTTTACCAAACTTTCGCGTCGACGTCGACGGGGTCGTGTCTCTAGACTGGAATGTATGGCTCGAAGCCAACGCCAAAGCTGTCGATGATGCTGCCAACGAAATCGAAACGGCTTGGGCATTGGCAATTGAAGCTGAACAATTTATTGCCAATGGAGCAGTGGATTTTGACCGGGGGAGTCGAAATTCTAGTTGGTCAGCAGTTCGTGGTTTGACTCATTCCGATTCGTTAGAAAAGGTAGCGGCGATGTTGAATGACGACGTTGGGGAGTACTCCATGGCTTTTGTAGTGGGCATCACGGTCTTGGAGAAGGCGCTGTATGATTTACACGATGAAAGATCAACGTCGAGTGAATTAGTCAAGTCTCGGAAGAAAAATATGATTCTGAGGGACTTGCTGCACTCGGACACGTTGGTTGACACTCTACCGGACGGTTTGATACGTTTGCTGAAGATTTTATTCCTGCCAGCAGGGTTGAATCTGCGTAACTTGGTTTGGCATGGGTTTATGGCTCCTGTCGAGTTCCCGAAGTGCTTTGGAAGCCTCACGCTGCTGCTCATCATGGCGCTGCCGAGGTATTTCGGAGATTTGTCGAGTAAAATGAAAGATGAGAAGACCAAACTCTTTCGTATCGATGGTTTTGACGATAGATTTGTTACAAGGTTAGAGGAACCACGTTGTGGAGAAGACGGCGAGACTCAGCAGGATCTTGTTAATGTACTACGCAATGAAACTCC
Organism: Phytophthora cactorum; assembly: GCA_016864655.1. Classification (NCBI taxonomy): domain Eukaryota; phylum Oomycota; class Peronosporomycetes; order Peronosporales; family Peronosporaceae; genus Phytophthora; species Phytophthora cactorum. The sequence continues at coordinate 196,208 of NHQK01000094.1, forward strand.
AGCTGTGCGAGATGAAGTGATTCGCAGATGGTCAACTGCTCCATTCATTCCTTTAGGGAGATCGAATCTACTACAACGAGCTATTGAGGCTCTAGCGGAAAGAGGAGACGAGTTTTGGTTCCTTTTCGCGGTCTTTCCTGTGCTCGAGCATGCGCTGCGGCTTGAGTTTCTTCGGGTAAACGAGAATCGTGCAGGAGTGTTGAGTGCTTACGGCTTCGCTCAGATTGACGCGTATTACTCGACGTTGGATGGCTTCGGTCAGAAGGATAAGCACCAAGTATTGCTGCATCCGGTTGTGCTTCGGGATACTGACAGTGGCGAAAGCTTTAGTGACAAGAAGAATGGCATTGCGTACGAGTCAGTGACGAACGCTCTGTATGAAAAACTACCGTTCGCATCGCTAGCAGTCCTTCTGGATCTGTTTATGATGTCAAATGGACCAAATATTCGTGCGAAGCTCTGTCACGGAGAAGCAAATTTGTCGAGTTTTCTCAGTAGTTCAGAAGCTACAAAAATCTCTGTAGCAACTCGACGTCTGTTTGAAGCTCTCGTTCTTCTCTGCGAAACTAGCCGAGAACAATCTGCCTCTGAAGTGGAAGCTGGCAAGCTTTCGCTTTCTGCGGCTGTCCGTCAGTGTCTGCAGTCCTTTCGTGCCACCACAACATGCTCATTCCACCCGTTCTACCGCTTGCATCGAGCTCTAAATGAGGCTCACTGCGTAGCATCGAAGTTTGCTGCTTTTCGCTCGCTTTGGACGTTGTATAATCTGGAAGAACTTCACATCAACGAAGACGAAACTAAAGAGTTGTCAAGCCTCACTCGAGTTGTCTTCGATGGCATCCAAGCGAGTGAAGGCATTACGTTCACATTAGTGGAGAAAACTGATCGAGTCGCAGAGTTCCTTGCAGCTTTATCTCACACTTCTACAACTGAAGCAAGTGCTCTCAAGAAGAAGAAAACCTTTGCACAGTTGATCGGGCAACTCGATCATCAATTACGCGACGTTGCGGCTCGAATCCGTGGTGATTTCAAGACTAATCACTTCTCAAACTCGACGGATCCTCGATCGAGTGTCTTCCTCACGCTAATGGAAGCAGAGAACTCGCTATCAGATCGCAGCTCTTTGAATCTCTTGGAGAAAGCAATGGCACGGGATCTGCTGGCGTTGAGCGATCAAGACGGACTCAGCGTGACTTCGTGCATGTTGGAGATCAGCACGTGCTGCCAGCGATCACTGAATACATTCCGCTCCCGCATCGAGCAATTGCAGCAGCTTGTGACTGAAGGGAAGGCACGGACAAACCACCGACGTTCTTTGCTTACCAGCATCTTCTTCCTGCCTGTATTTGAACGCATGCAGCTGGCGAGTCTGAGTATCGTAGAGCATCAACTCATACACTTGCACGACGTCACTCGTCAACAAGAAAAGAGCACGACGGAGACCTCACTTTGTCCTCAAGCCGTGAACGTGGAACAACTCCAACGCAAACTCCTGCAGTGTATCACGTCGTTTGAAGGATGCACAGTCAGCAGTGAAGCTTCGCAAAAAAGTGGCGAACAGGCTATCGAGCGAGCACTGCAGTTCTTGAACTCGAAAGCTGTCAAGGCAGCGTTCCCACCTTCTTCAACGTGAGCGCCCTTGGGTCAAGAAGTAAAAGAAATATTCTCAATCACAATCATCCTATCTTTTGACACTGCTACAGGTTGTCTAGACGCCTTTGCTACGTTTGATAACACAGCCTCTCTGCTCTTCTGGAGGTCTCTATATGGACATACCCGAACTTCCAGCACCGCTTTGTCCCTTGCCACGTCGGCCGAACTCGTTTTCACGTATGTGTCCAGGTGCGCACGCTAGCATGTACTTCGAAGTATGTACTAGTACATCATCAACACTTTTATTTTGCGAGCACTCGTCCTGCAGTTTAAGTTTTGCTATAATGTGTTGAAGTGGTAATCGTAGTAAACCTTGAACGACATTTTATTTTCCGTCGAAATAAGTACAAGTGTTCCGTGAACACGTCGTACAAGTCGTGAATGACTTACCTCGTGCATTGCCACGTGACGAAGATGGCAAGCGCAACTGAAATAGGACGATGGACAATGTGCCCTCTGCAAAAGCAGGCGTGATGTTGTTTGGCACGAGAGCATCAAGCTGTTGTTGCTGCAGTTGAACCGCATCAGTGAGTATTAAATCGCAATCTGCACGCTCGTACGAGCTGTTGATGTCTCTGCACTGCAGCTTTTTCGAAAGCTCTCGGGTGCTGCTGTTCAGATTGGCCACGAAGTCCAGTGCGGCATCCTTCTCGCAGGCGAGACTCTCGCCAGCTGTTATCGTGACGTAGTAACCGCACTACAGAGCGACAGGTGCCGCTGTCTCGGCCAGTACTGAAGGTGAATCGGAAGAGAACTTCAAGCTAAAGTTGTAGGAATAATTCCTACAGCTGAAGTTGTCTTATCTAGATTAACCTACAAAATATCCTACAAGCGTGTGCATAATCAATTGTAGATTTTTTCCTAGGAAGGGGGAGGATAATCTGAGAAAGTGACGATCGCACGCTGTTCCGCCTCCTTCAGCGCCCCTCACTCGCACCGTAGCGTCCTGGCGTCGCCATGAGTGAGTCTGCCAAGAAGAAGAAAAGCTCCAAGGACGTCGACGACGACGTCAAGTCGCGCAGTAGCATCAGCAGCAGCCTCTCGGACGAGTCCAGTGTGCTCTCATCCCCTTCGCAGCGCAACCATCAGCGCCCGAGATTCGACTCAAAGGCTTCATGGGCGGACTCAACGCGCTTCGACATGGGACGCGCTGACTCTCGCGCCTCGGACGTGTCTGCCAGGGACTTGAGACTGACGGGATTCGGTGGTCGGGCCTCTTCCAGCCACAACCGCCAGCGCTCGGACTCGAGAGCCTCCAGGTTGTCGCGCACCAGCAGTCGCTCCAGTATGAGCGGCGCCACCAGGTCCAGACAGTCCTCGTTCGTGTCCAACTTTGGCGTGACCAAAGGCAAGAAACGCAAAGACAGCAACGCGCTGTCGACTATCACAGAGAACTGGAACCTGGCGGACGAGCAGTTTGGCAGCCCCTTTTCGGAGTTTGACGCACAGGAGCAACCGATCCGAGAGGAACTGCAGAGAGGCTTGGCTATCATTAATGACCACACGGTGGGAGGGAGATTGGGGGCTGCATTGTGTGATACAATTATTGACTAAATGTTTGTGTTTTATTGGTATTTTTTAGACCAAGTTGAAGGAGATTGAGGACGCTATTACGGCTGCGATGTCAGAAGTTTGGGGATATTGGGTACGAGTTTATTGGTGCCTTTTAGTCGTTTTGCACGAGCAGGGACTGATGAATTGTTGGAAACTGTAGGCGGATCCAATCCAGTTGTATCTTCACCCGGCGGAGCGCGTGGATGTCCAGGACCTCATCAAGACGGACAACGAACTGTTCAACAAGGTTCTCACGGTGTTTTCCGTGTTGTGTGACGAAATCTCGGAGCTCAAAGTGACGGTGGAAGACAATTTCTACCCGGCGCTGATCATGTTCGGCCAGGCGCGTCATGGAGAGGAAGGCGAAGTGAAAGGTGGAGAAGATGAAGTCCACATCGGACGCATGTTGGCGTTCTTCCAGGACATTTCCAACTTTGTGGACCGATGCAACGCTATCACCATCAACATGATCCACCAGCTCGCGAGTTTGTACCAGAGCTTCCAGAAACTGTGGAAATCTACTTTCAAGCTCGTGCATCTTCACCCCGTGTTCGACGCATTGGCAAGTCTGCTTGAAGTCATGATCACGATTGATGCCATCGTCATTGACAACCCGAATATCATCACGTCATGGGACAAGTACAAGCGTATGATGCAGTATGTGCGCTCGGACCCGCCCCGTTACAACGTCACAGTTGAAAAGGTGAAGCAGTTCGAACGCTTTCTGGTCAGTCTCGACCAGACGATCATGAGCGCGCAGGTGTTCCAGAGCTGCATCGAGCAGGACTTTGAGGTATTCTCCGGCGGTGACGTCGCGGAGGACGACGAGGATCCCGACGGAAGCGACAGTGAGCGAGGCGGTCGACGCGCGAGCAGCAGTGGAGGGGAGTCACGGATTGACATCCGCACGAACCGTGTGTTCCTCGAAGAATTCGTGCACTGTATCAGCACTCGCTTGGGCATTGCCGAGGGTGCCATTACGTCAGCTACGGAGACGTTTGAAAGAAACGATCTGGTCGGTACGGCGGGTTTATACGTCCTTCTTCGACGACTGCAGCCGTCTAATGTCCCTGCCGATCCTGTGCTCTACAAACGCTTGTGGGAAACGCAGACAAAGGCTCCGTGTGTGACCATTTGCGGCAAGATCATGTGGTACATGCCAGATTTTTTGCTGAAATACTCGCCTATGACGTCGAAGAAACTGCACCCCACTGACATCGTGCAGTTCCGTCGCGAGTACTTGCACTCGCTGGATGATGCCTTCCCAGCTGATGTAACGACCGCAAAGCTGGAGTTGAGTGCATGGCTTGTCCGCATGGAGTCGTTTTTCCAGCCGACAACGCGTGGAATGGGTGATGCCTCTCGAACGCTGAGTATTCGTGGCAATCTGATCCTCAAGGGTTTGATTTTAGCCAAGCGAGTGCAGACCATGATGCACACTCTGGTGAACTTGCATCTCTCGCTCCAAATTCCGATGCCAAAGCGGGTTGTGAGGCCATTGTACACATGCATTGAGATCCTCCAGGCCGTCGAGTTCATGTTTGCTCGGAAGAACCCTATCCTGGCCGAATCATCATCGCACTTACTGCGTCAAGTAGCTCACTCGCTCTTCTCGTTCTTCCGTCCGTTGAAGGCGCATCTAGAAGCCAGCAAGAAGTTCGATGTCTTGGCTGCCGTAACCGTGCTGGAAGACATCCTGAACTCGGGTGAATCGTTTTCGTACACGCGTATCACTGTTCTCGATCTCGCAGCTCAGATCGCAATGATATCGCCAGATAATGGCAGTGCTGCCAGCGAGAAGGGCAGCGACTTGGACGCTACGGTTCCAATGGGTCTGAAGGACGCTGGCGAGCCTGTGAAGCTCATCTGGAAGCTGCGTCTTCTGAGCGACTTCCAGCGCAAGATTCGAGGCGCGTGTGACTGCTCGTTCTTCTATTGGAGCCGCGAGTTGCTGCACCCATTCCTGGCGGATCTTTATAACCAACCGGAACAAGCTAATCGCATCCAGTATGTCGTTGGTGGCTTCTTGGACGCGATCAAGTTGCTTCGTGGAGCGCAGCACGAGACAGACAATGAGCTGTATGTGAACGCTTATGCAGAATTCATCGAGTCTGTCTTAGAAGAGGAGATTGTGGAGAATTTGTGCAAGGATGTGGAGAATGATCTTCGCTTGCATGTCCACTCGGTGCACTTGGACCACTTGGACGCGCCCAACCCGAAGAGCGCTGACTTTAAAGTGCTCCACTACTACCTGGACTTGCGTCCTATTCGCCTGCATGGGAAGACGCTTGATCTTCGCCAACATGTTACTCATTACCTGGAGAGCATGTTCTACAACTTGACTACTGTGGCGCTTCACGACTGGAAAACGTACGGTGAGATGCGCAACTTGGCGAACGACAAGTATGGCTTGAGTCTTGCGGATAATCATCTTCCCATGGGGTCGCTGGATCAAGGTCTGGATATCCTACAGATCATGCGTAACATTCAGATCTTTGTAGCTCGATACAACTACAATCTGAACCAGCAGTTCTTCCTGGAACGACGCAGTGACAAGGGCTCCCGACACTTGAACTCCATCAACATCCACTCCATCGCAAGCTCCATCCGCACGCACGGCATGGGTATCATGAACACGACTGTGAACTTCACGTACCAGTTCTTGACCAAGAAGTTCGACATTTTCTCGCAGTTCCTCTTTGACGAGTACATCAAGAGTTATCTGCAGCGTGAGAAGCGGTGGTACAAAAAGCACCGCGACGACAAGGAAGTGGACAACAAATACCCGTTCGACCGTGCGTTCCAGTTCAACAAGGACATCCGCAAATTGGGCGTGTCGGACTCGGGCAAAACCTTCTTGGACCAGTTCCGTATGCTGATCACCGAAATCGGAAATACTCTGGGATATGTGCGTATGGTTCGCTCTGCCGGCATGAACTACTGCAGCAACGCCATTAAATTCGTGCCGGATCTGAACCACACGCACTTTAAGTTCGAAGCGTATGCTGGAGACGGTGTCGCCGAGGAGAAGAACGAGGAGACAGGAAAAGTACTTCAAGACGAGATTGTAGGCGCCAAGTTGTCACGCGAGACAGTCGTGGCGGCTCGTAATTTGGACTCTGTCATCTCGACGCTGGCCAAGAACTTCTCGGAGAACAACGACTACTTCAAGGTGCTGGTGAAGGTTTTCCAGGACGTTACTGCGAGTGACGAGCAGAAACACTTGGTCAACTTTTACACTATTCTTCCGGCGCTTACCATCAACTACGTCGAGACAACGGTGCAGGCCAAGGACCTCATGTACAAGAACACCCGTCGTCGCGAATCGTACTTCTCGGACGATGGGTTCGCGATCGGAGTTGCCTACATCCTCGCCATTCTCGACCAAGGAGAGGTGGGGTTACGTTTGTGTTCCTAGTGTTTTATTCGTTGTTCTGACAGTTTGTTGTGTGGATTTTTGAATTCGATTGTAGCAATTTGATGCGCTGCACTGGTTCGAAGAGGTGGTGCGAAAGTACAAGGTCGAGGAGGAGGCTTACAATGAGAAGCAAGCCGAACGCGAGGCTCGCAAGCGTGAGCAGGCGACTAAGAAGCAGAAAGAGACCACCGCCGAGCTCATTGATGACGAAGAAGAGGTGCATACGTTGCAACTCACTGCCAAGCGCATCGAGCTGAATCGCCGCGAATTTGACCTGCTTGACTGGTCTCTCAATGGCGCGCGCATTTTTTTCAAGGACTAGAGGGTTCTATTCAATAAAACCATCGATGTGAACGCTGTCGGCTGAAGACAGCTAGCAGTCGCCAACGATATCATAAACAAAAGTTCTGTGAGTATCGCGCGTAGTCCCAGTGAACGTTTGAGTGGATGCTGTGTCATCGTGACGAACGAATCGTCTTGGTTGTGATAGCTTTTGGGAACAGCCATATTATCACAAACTGGAGTTATCACAATCCAGAGTGTACCAGTCCGATGGTACAATCTGATGGCTGGCCACTAACTGCTGGAAGAAAACAGGGCTTCTAGACTATTATAATACACGTGCGAGTATGCGAAGGCGAATGAGGGCGACGACATTACGGAGGAGCTCACGGCGATGTTGTCACACCTCCATGCGTCCTACCCTATGTCGGTAGACAAGCTGCTGAATCCGCCGGAGGAGAACGTCCTTATGGAGCACCAGGACTTCCGTCGCATTGACACCAATTCTGAAAACAAGACTAGAAACGAGTTGAGTAGGTGGATGCAACCGGGTAGGAAGAGGAAGGTGCGGCTGATTCCACGCCAACGCTCGAAAATATCTCTGCAGAAGAGCTGAATGAGCGCCTGAAGTGGATGGCGGAGCTATTCGTCAGCGCCGACGCGATGGGGAGTGGGCTTCAATTAATGCAGTGAGAATCAGAGATGAATTAGGACGCAAGCAGGGCCCCAAGTAGCAAAAGTCAATGCTGAACTTCATTGGCCGTCCTTCTGCATACGGTTCATTTCCATAGTTAACTATTAATACCATTGATTATTAATACAGTAGTGATTATCCAGATTTTAGTGATAATCCAGATTTTGATATCACTAACCACTAAAGAGGGATATTTTTGACTTGAGTTTGTAAACCGTCGATCATCGGGAACACCTTCTATCCCTGTCTAGAGTGTATCACTATTTGGGATATCACGGTCGAGAGGATTGTCTGTATTGTGCGGTTGCTAGACTTGGGTGGTCTGTGCATCAACATCGAGCACTTATCGATGTTGACCAACCCTGGACAAACATGTGGGATAAGATCCGATCATTGCGTAAACTCGAGGGTTGATAAGCGCTTGTAATCATCCGGTGGTGGTGTTATTGGAGCCGTTACCTATTCATGACGTGACGAGATCAGTTTAGAAACGAACGGGCGGTATGCCGTCAGCAGGAGTTGGGGGACGCGTTATTAATAACGTGGCGATCGTCGCCCAGCCCAGCTTCGAACAAGACCAGCATGAAGGTCATGAGCCGGTAAAGCAGGCCAAGACACCTGACCAGAAGCAGTCCAAACGCCGCAAGTGTACGTACGCGGCTCGACGGGTACGTGATGCGTGAGGTACCGTCGACTTGGATTTTGCTAACATTATTTCTTTTATTGTCGAATAAACAGGAGAAAGCCCAAGAGCTTCGCGAGCAAGTCCGCAGACTCGAGTCTCAAGTGGTTGTGCTGAAGCTTCGATCAGGCGAGGTTGAACAAGAATCTGGAGTGGACGACGACCTGAAGCAGACTCAAGAAGAGAACACAAAACTGAGCGAAAGCATTCGAACCCAACATCTCCAAGTTGCTGAAGTGCAGTCTGTCATGAGCCAATACCTAGTAAGTGTGTTACTGCAACGTAGCTTGGCAGTAGTAATACTTAGCACATTACGCCGGCAGTTTTTTTTCTTACCATATTTTTACAAGGAGAGTAGGTTAAATCGTTTCTAATACCCAGCTTGTGTTTCTAACCAGACAACCAATCAATAGCCTCAGAGCGTTAGGAGTCATCCAAAGCATATTAACCAGGCCCGAGAAGGTAAACCTTCTTCATTACAGCCCTGCAACCGATGTGGACCACACTATTTTCCCCACCTGAAAAATTATCTCTAAGAAAGAAGAGATGGCGCGAAAAGTGTGGTTCCAGCTAGTAGATGCAGCAACTCGCGGCGCTTACGCGGATACCACGGCAGATTCATTGCGATTACCTGAAGATGCTGAGGACATTGGTGATCTGCGAGATGCAATTTTCACCAAGGTTTTGCGCGCTCTTCCGGCGAGTTTGATTGCAGCCAACCTGCGAGTCTACTCCAACAGAGCAGCGTATGACGCTAAGGAGAACCCTTTGGAAGAGGATTCGTCGATTGATACGCTTGGCGGATCGAAGGAAAATGCGCTCATCGTGGAAGTGCCGACGCAGCATCTTGTTCCTCGCACTGTGGCATCAGTGGCCGAATTAATTGCAATTCCAAGTACCACTGTCCTAAACGAGCCAGACAAGTACGAGGAGGAATGTATCTCACTGACTGAATGGGGCGTTGACGCTGCGCACGAGATTCCTTTGATCTGGAGTTTTATGAGCAGCTTGGGCGGATGCACCAACAGCGGGAAGATCTTTTGGCGAATGGAAGACAAGCAGGTTGTGTCATTGATGGTGGATGGATGGTTTCGAGAATCTACTCGCGACTGCATTAATGTGCACGCTAACAAGAAGAGTATCCTCATGGGATCACCGGGCATCGGCAAGTCGACGCTGCTGTGCGTGATGGCCTTTTATCTCGTTTTCAAGCACAAGAAGAATGTGCTGGTGTACCGACGATTGACTGGACGCAAGCAAAGCAATTGCCTCTTTTACTTGACGTACAACGCTGATCAAGTCGTCTATTTTTTAATCCCGCTCTGCAAGGAACCACATGCTGTCAATATTTATGAAGCACTCATTGGTCAACTTGGCATCGAAAATCTATGGCTATTGCTGGATGGCTTTCGCTACGAAGATATTCCACAGGGTTTAACGACGTTCGACCTGTTGGCAACATCGCAGCAAGTGGATTTGAAGTCTCAAGAACTGGATGATGCGTACTGCTGCTTGTTTTCGTGTTGGAAAAAGCAGGACCTTTTTAAGCTGGGAGAACAAGTCTACCAATTTAAAGTGGAAGAGATGGAGGAGCGATTTTACTATTCTGGTGGAAGCGTTCGGGAGTTTGGACGAGCCACAGCGGAGGAAATACGCGTCGCCATCTATAATGCAGTAACACAAGTCGAGGACGTAGGGGTCCTTCTTTCGACCAGGGCAAATGTTCATTCGGGCCGAAATCACGTCGATCGACTGCGTCACACATTTGTCAAGGATATTACGCATGGAAATGGGTTTCTTTCTCGTGAGCACTGGGAACAGGTTATTGACTCGGAATATGCTGTTCTAGCTCTCTCTGTAAGACTTCGATCGGATGCGCTGTTTCGGATTTATTCGTGGGCGAAAAGTGCTGGATACGGATCACTCGCTGGAAATGTTTTTGAGATCTATCTTCATCGCCTGGCTGCCGACAACACGTTGAAACTCTACATGTCAGAATATGATCCGCCAGAAAGAAGGAAACCAAACGAACCGCGGCATTTCGAAGTGAAGCAAGTGGGCTTGAGGAATGGCGGTGCAATTTGCTGCGGAACGGCAAGCGATTATAAGAACCGTTTGGTGGATTGGAGAGATGATGAAAAGCTCACGTACTGGTTTCCTGCGTGTCATGATTTCCCGAATATTGATAGCATTGTGAAGCTTGAGTCTGCCTCCGGTAAGAAGAGCAATGTCGTTTATCTTCAGATTACCGTCGCAGCAGATCATGAAATTGATGGCAAGCAGTTGCAAAAGATGAGCGCCATTTTTTTTCCAGACACTGTGAAGGAAGCTGGAGATACCGACCCACCAATCTATATTGCTGTTTGTCCGGATTCTAAATCGTGCGAAGCGTTTGTCCTGAAGCCACGACCCGAAGTTTTAGCAGCGAGAAAGACATGCCGAGTATTTGTGGGCTACTACGCCGAAGCTGCATTTGCCACCGCAGCCGATGGCCCGATGAACAACGTGTCTGTCAAAGAATTGCCGCCCCCTCCACCGTACAACTTTCGAAAGCGATTGCGTACGGAGTAGGAAGAAGTGTCATCGTCATTTTGTAGTCTGAATCCTCCTATCCAAAAAGCGACTGCATAATTTGACCTTTTCACGTACAATATACTTGATATAAACTGAGATAGCGCTCGGAAAAAATAACTGTAATCCCGTTATTATTGTATTAACATGATTTATTATCGGTCGCCCAATTGAATTTGATATTGTCCCAATAATACAGGACAATACTTCTGAACGGTCGTTTTAGAGATTTGCAGCAAGTTTTATGCCCTCCAATTTTTATTTTTTATTCTAACAAATATAAAGTAAGTAATATACAAAGATGACGTACTCTCCCGAGCAATACTCAACAAACAAAGAGCGTATCAAGGCGGCGCAGAAGCGCTACTACCAGCGCACACGTGAAGCTCGCTTAGGCTATCAGAAGGGGTATGACGTCAAGAATAGAGATCAGATTCGGACTCGCAAGCGAAAAACTAAAAGCGAACCTAATCCAATTGAAAGCGAACCTAAGAGTGAAAACGAACTTAACTAATTAATTAGTTTTTTTCTGTCATAAAAAGTCAAGCTATGTATAGGCGATGCATGAGCGCACCTACATCATCTGAATTAATTAATGTTCAAAAACTTTCTATGGGACCATGATATAAAGTCAATCCTGATACGACATCCAATAATTATAAAGTCATTCCCACGAGAATAATATAGCTACAAATATATAGCAAATATGCTGCCTTACGAACGTGAAGGACTAAAGCGATTAAATATTGATGTAATCCGATGGGGTACCGATTATCGCGTCAAGGTTCGAGGTAAAACCGGTAATCTGGTCTATGTTAGCAACATTAGTCGCCCGAGCAATCAAAAGCTGGTTGCAAAGCAGTACAAGGTTTCTATCAAAGACTTGGTGAAGAACATATCCAAGGACTATAAGACCGACCCCAAGTGTCTTTTCTATAGCGGTCAGCATATGGAGTCTCATCTATACGAGGGTATCCAGCCATCGGAGTTCTACGATAAGCTTGAGCATGTTCTCTCTACGCAAAGCAATGCGTTCAAGGTGAATGTTGCTCTCGGCTACGACCTGATTAGTCTCAGCGATGAGAATGAAACCAGGTACTTTCACCCGAATCTGAGTAATACCTACGTATTTAATACTCCTGTTGCGGTCAATAGTAAGGCTGATATTCGAAAGAAAATTATTTCGGAAATCAGGTCTATGGAGCTGGCTAACAAGCTTAACTATCCCAGCTCTGGATACAAGGTTAAGGCGATTACTGGCTTTAAGATTTTCATCTACCATCGCAACCACGCTCTTGGTAATAGCAAAGCCGTCATTCCTAAGGTCATTCGCAAAAACAAGCATGTCATCAACTTTCCCAAGACGAACAACAAATGCGTCTTCCATTGTGTTGCATGGCATTTGCTGCAATATCCTAAGAAGGAACCTCGGAGAATACAGGCTCATGTGAAGGAGGCATTCAAGCGCTATTGCTTCTTACAAAGGTATTAACTATACTCTGAGTCTATTCCGAAGCTTTAAGCCTATTGACCTTCTACAATTCGATGAGCTTGAGGACTGCTTCCGGCTCGCTATCAATGTTTATACAATGGATGTGGAGTCGGGAAAAGTTGAATGCATTCGTCGCTCGGACAAGGAGTTTGAATCCATGGCCATCCTATCTCATGAGAGCCACGCTCTATACATTAAGAGCATCGATATGCTTCAAAGCAAATATCTATGCCCTAAGTGTGAAATGGTCTTCGTTAGCGCTGACAAGCTTAAGAATCACAAGCGGAATCAATGTGAGCTTGTCAATATTGAGAGTTTTCCAGCTGAGCCAACTATCTACAGACCACCTCAGAACTCCATCAAATCAATGCTAACGAAATACTTATTAAACATATGGATCACTACATCGATCACTTCATTGTGTATGATTTTGAGGCCATACTAAAGCCGACGGGTATCCAGCACGGTGAAAGCACAGTCTTTACGAATGGGCACATTCCTGTTTCGGTATCAGTAGCTGATAGTCTCTCCGGGGAAGTAAGATGACTTGTAAATGATGAGCCAAAAGCTTTGCTAAAAGATATGTTTGATTACATTAGCAAGTCGGTTTGCAGATTCAGGAGTACAATGTTCAAAAGTATGAGCCACTTCTCAAGAAGATTATCAAAGCTCACGGCTTTAGTGGTATGGAGATCCCTGGATTAAAGCTTGGGAAGAAGTACTCAATGAATGACGTTGATAACTGGATCAAGGATGGAGATTATGCCAGTTTCTTCGATTTCCATAAAACAATTTCCTTCGGGAAGGAGAGGTCTGATTATGGCAGAATCAAGCAACAGTATTGGGGTTCAACTCTGGTAGATACGATATCAACTTGATTAAGAGCGACCTATTTACCGTTATTGGTACGGCGAACATCAAATCTGTTATCGAGAATCCAAGCTGCATGTGCATTGCTACTTCAGACACGAAGATTCTTGATATTAGCAACTATGTTCCTGCTGGAACAAGCTATGATAAGTATCTTAGTACATATCTCGGTGGATGCAAGTGTGATGACAAGATTCAATGCGTCTGTGGTCTTGGGAAAGGTCTATTTCCATACGAGTACATCAAAGCTTTCGAGGTGCTCAACGAATCCAACATTCCCCCTAAATCAGCATTCGACAGTGCTCTTCGTGGCACCAGCATTACCAACGCTGACTATGAGCGGATAAAGTTCGTGTGGAAGCGCTATGAGATGAAGTCTATCAAAGATTTACTCATCTGGTACAATAACGTAGATGTAGTACCATTCATCAAGGCTATCGAGGCTCAGCGTGAGTTGTTTAAGCGTTTTGATCTCGACATGTTCGCTGATTGTGTCTCGCTTCCGGGCCTCTCGGAGAAGGTTATGTATCAAACTTGCTTTAGCGAGCTCCAACATCCTGTTAAAGCACCTGCTACATCTTTCAGATTCCCAGCTAAGCGTCTGACTGGCTACAAGCATCAGGTTGTAGATTCCAAGCGTGAGTTCAATATGACTCTTGATCACTTGGACACATTGCTGAAAAAGCAAAAATATCTATGTGGTCTGTGCTGGTGTCAGCTGACTGTCGATACTGCATCAGCCGATCGTATCAATAACGATTTGGGGCATATTGACGGTAATGTCCTCATCACGTGCGTTCAATGCAACGTCGCACGCAAGAACATGTCGCTCGGTGGATTTCGCTTCAAGAAGCTACTGGAGTTTAACTCAGACAAGTTTGTCTATTCAATTGACAGGGAGGAGAAGGACATATACGGCAAAATGAAGGAGAACATTGCTGGCGGACCATCAATCATCTTCAACCGCTACGCTAAGCGCAACGAGACGAATATTCGTGGTGGTAAGCTCATGAAAAGGATCATCGGCTACGACGCCAATGCTCTATAACTCTGGGCTCTCGGTAATTACATGCCTTGCGGACACCTTACCACTATTGAATCCTATCCAGATATTGTTGAGGACATCCAGAACGACAAAATATTTGGCTTTCTTGAGTGTGATATTCGAACTCCAGACAATCTGAAAGAGTATTTTAGTGAAATGACTCCCATTTTCAAAAATATATTGATTGACTGTACTAAGGAGAAGGTCATTAGTGATCATATGTTTGAGTACAATGAGGCACGAGAAAAGAACAAAGCCAAGCCTGCTCGCAAGCTGATTGGAAGCTACTTTGGAGAGAAAATTCTGATCTACCCTCCGCTACTCAAGTGGAATCTGTCTCATGGAATGGAAATCACTAAGCCTTATAGCTTCATTAAAGCGAGCGCTCACAATGCTTTTGCTCCATTTATGAATGCTGTATCGAGCGCACGTCGTGTTGGTGATGAGGATAAGAGTAGGGCTATGATTGCTGAGATGATGAAATTGGTTGGCAACTCGGCGTTTGGTCGATCGGGCATGACATGAGCAAACACAAACAGGTCAAGTATGAGTCGAATGAGGATAAGATCAAGTCGCGTATTGAGCACTTCACGTTTCATGGGTTAGAGGAGCTGAACGATTCATGTGAGATAGCCATGAAGAAGCGTCATCTTAATAACAAGAACCCGATCCATTTGTCCATTGCTGTCTATCAGCTTGCTAAGCTACGCATGCTCGAGTTCTACTACGATTGTATAGACTTCTACTTCGATCGATCCGACTTCCAGTATCAATAGATGGACACGGACTCTGCCTACATCGCTTTCAGCTGTAAAACTCCATTCCAGGAGTGCGTCAAACCTGAGCTACGTCATCACTTCAAACAGCACAAATACGATTGGTTTCCGCGCGACTATAACACGGAAGTAGCTAAGTTTGATCGTCGTACCCCTGGCCTATTCAAGGATGAATGGTCAGGTGATGCCATGGTCTCACTCTCGAGTACGAACTATATTTGCTATCTTCCAGATGAGTCATACAAGGTGAAGGTCTCAGCTAAAGGCGTGCAACAAAGTCGTGGTTGCAATGAGGATGTGCTCAACCCTTTGGGGTTTGAGTCAGTAGTTCGCGACCGCATCACCCTCCGAGGTACTAACAAGGGATTTAGACTGTCAAAAGAAACTAAATCAATAATCACATACAGTCAGACCAAAACTGCCCTATCGTATTTCTACGACAAGCGACAAGTGCTTGAGGATGGAATTAGTACCCTACCACTTGATATTTAGATGTTCTCCAGCCTACCACATGTTTTTTCCTTTGAATATTATATATGAATCATGGACAGGATGAAGGTGAGGTCGCTGACCACACGCACAAGTGCGAGCGAACAGCTCAATGATCTCCTACGCAAACTCTACTACAACCCGAAAACTGGTTATGTTGGGGCTCAAGCGCTTTATCAGAAGGCTCGAGAAATAAATCCTAAAATAACGTTAAGGAATGTCAAGGATTGGTATGCTACTCAGTCAGATATTCAGCGATTTCAAGAACAAAAGAAGAGCTTTGATGGGTTCAAGATTGCCTCTCATAACCCCAACTCCTGGCAAATAGATCTTGCATTCTGGGGGAAACAACCGATTTTGACTGGTGTCAATATCAACTCCCGCATCGGGTACGCGAAGGTTTTGGTGAATAAGACCGCGCCTATAATTTTAACAGCCCTCAAAGCGTTTGTGAGACTCCACAAAGTTGATATTTTAACGAGCGATAATGGTAGTGAATTCATGAATGCTCAAGCTCAGGAATTTTTCAAAGCCAAAAAGATCGACCATTTCAACAACGAGCCAGGTGATCATGGAACTATGGGCAAAATTGAACGATTCAATCGAACTATAAAGCAGAGACTAACAAAGATGTGGCTGACCGATGGTCGCCCGGGAGGGGTTTCACCCGCTCCATCTCTAAAAAGGATTACACAAAAGCTAATCAGCGACGTTATTGGCAACTACAACAGCACTGTTCATCGATCGATTGGAATGACGCCAAATGAAGCCAAAGGCCGAGTAATGGAGGCAGATTTGGCTCATAACCAAGGTGAAGCTGATAAGATTGAAAACGAGTTCAGCGTTGGGATCAATGTGATCTATCGGCTCAAGAAGGGAACTTTTGAAGAGGAGGCTGCACGTTGGAGCAAGGCTGTATATTCAGTGGTAGGGATTGACGGCTATCGAGTCCAAATTCGCTCAAATAATGGTCATACGCTTTACAAAGCTCCAAATGACCTCAAGAAGGTTCAATCAGAGACTATTGAGGCTACAATCAATCGAGGCGATATCCTTGAAGCTGAGAAGATCTTAGATCACAAAAAGATGCGAACTGGTAAGTTCAAGTACTTCATTCGGTGGCTGGGAAATGAACCTGATTCCTGGGAGCCGCAAGATAATCTCAGATTAGTTAATAAGAGTAGAAGGTCGACTCTTGAAAAGGAGTATTGGCTGACGCAAAAAAAGACATAAATAGCTAGATAATAAATTTGATAGAGACATCCTCTGTAGCTTTGACTCAAGTATATTATTTCCACTATTATATTAAGTTTTTTTGTAAATATCTGACTTGATATATAGACACCAACACAAAAGGAATGTGCCAGAATTGCTTACAAAAAGACCGTGAGCTTGGTAATCTACGGCGAAAGTTGTGGATCATTCATGAAATAAGCAGAATCAAGAACGAGCTGATGAATCTTGATGCGTTATCAAATTTCCGTAAAACGGTTGTAAATCGCAAGTATCAGCGTGAATTAGAAGCAATCTTTGGTGTTCCATTTCATGGCATCAAGGATCGATATTTCAACCTACTAAATGAAAGAAATCATATTTTCATTCATATGCAACATTTCGCCACGAATCAGTAATGCCGAGCTACTGGTAGCAATAAAGCGGGCGAAGCCCCTCCCGGGCGTCGAACGATGTTCGAGGTCAAAGACCCTCCGACCGAGTTCCGAGAGTCTCCTCTCCCTTCAGACAGCCACCGAAGGTCGGGCATGATCTTCGAGCCAACAGCATTGGCGAATCGACAAACATACTGGTAATTATGACTACTCATTTTTTTTTTTATGATATCCATGATATAGAAATAATGTTTCCAAATTTCTCATCCCTCGCTCAGAGAGAGCAAAAGTGACAGGAACTCCTCGAACGATCTCAACGACGTGTTCAACAAGCTAAAGACAAGCGAGTTATGTATGAAGGTGCATTATGGGCAAGCGACGTAGATAGCACTATGAATTCAAGAACCTCCACACCAGCTCAGACAGGTTCGTCTGAGCAATTAAAAAACATTTTGAGTGATAAATTCTCTCAGACAAACGCTGAGGTCTCAACAGTAAATATGGTTGATAGTGAAGCACAGGCTCGTCCCGAAACTGCTGATAGTGGAGTACTGGCTCGTCCCAGCACAACTAATAAAGAATTACAGGCAACCTTCATTACTACTGATACAGGAATTTAGGCAAGCCCCAATACAGCTGATATTGGAGTTGAAACATATAAATCTCCACAAATGATAAATGCTTCAACTTCGACTAAAAGTGTTCGTGAAAGACCGCTTGATACGGAAGAGCAAGTGCAATCCAGGTCTTGAATTAAACACCTGTTTGGAGAAAATCCTAACTGGGTTGCGCTCCAAATCAACCCTATTCGAAGGAAAAGTGGTAAAGACGATCCGAGATACCTTCTGGGAGAAAAAGGATCTGTAATTTCTGTTACAAATGGCAAGAAAAACAAAAATTATAAATCAATTGATTGGGTAGCTACAGAAGCAAAACTCAGAGATGTCTTGTACGATGGTGAAAGCAACTCAATCGATGAAGTTGGAGCCATGCATGGCGAAGAAAATCGAGTGCGAACACTCACGCGATTGGAGAAGAAGAAGCGAGCAGGCGATGATTTAGAGGATCTCGATGTTGTTCTTAAGGATCGAAGAGTACCTGATATCCGATTCAGTCGGAAATTTACATCGACAACATCTGACAACGAGCAAAGTCGATTAAAGCTGCTTTGGATTGTAGTAAAGAATCAGGATATGCTGGAATCTAATGGATTGAAAAAAAGCATCACTCCGATCTTCAAGCAGAAGCTCAAATCTGATGAAAGCGGCTTGAAACAATATGTTTGGGTTAAAATGGGCTCTATCGATGTGTATGGGAGAGATTCAAACCTGAAGCATAAATCAGCAATCAATAAGGTTGATTGGCAATCGACTCTAAGAGCATTCTTAGAAATGATAAAGAGCAGAGGGTTAAATATCTCAATGGTAGGAGCAAGTGATGCCGAGAGGTCTATTAAATCATATGAGGCAACTGGTGATGATGATAATCGAGAAGCACGTCATGATGTCAAAACTGGATTAGATGAAGACAGGGATCATACGATGTCAATCCCAGACAGTGAGGCTAAAATTATTTTGTCCGAGTACTACAAGCGCCTCTTCGATGACGGGATTCAAATTCCACTCCGTCTCCGACCTATTGTAAATTACAAAGACGGTTTCAGAGCTCACGATACGTACTATTTCGGATCTCCAGGTGAGAAAAAAAATTTAAAACTAAGAAACTCGGAGCATAAGGTAGTTTCTGGAAAGGCATTGACTGATTTACTAAAAAATATTCGATGGATGGATACCTTTCTACTTCTGCTTAGTGAGTTGGAAGTTGCACAAGAGACTGCGAGCAATGTTGAAGCCCCAGCTACAAAATA